>VZSC01000546.1:0-47493 GCA_013398225.1 Steatornis caripensis
AGGAGAGGAGAGGAGAGGAGAGGAGAGGAGAAAAAGCCAGTGCAATGAGTCCAGCATCTGCACAATAGGATCACAGCAAGTATATAATCTTTTCTCATGGACAGGACTGCACTACAGCCAGGGATGAAGCCCAGACAGGCTGTTTTTGCAGCTGAATGCAGCCCCGAAGCCCCACGCAGGACCTCCCACCACCACACTGCCCCAGCAGATCCATGCTGGTGGAATTTGGAAGCAGGCACCGATGCCATTGATTTACTAGGAGTGCAGGAGGCTGCTCACTTTAATATATGGCACATATGGCATGAGAGTGTTATGGAATTTATATTGTAAAAAAATTATCTCAACACAAAGTATGGAATTACTTTTGGGAGGATTTATGCAACAGACATAAAATCCAGGGAAACAGTCTAACCTTTCTGAGACTTACTAGGTTTTGTCTTTATTTATGGAAATGTCTTAATTTATGCAAGGTGAATGCCAGAAAAATGCTATAGATTTAGTCAGAACGTAGCTCTTGCTATTTATAGACTTTCACAGCTATATTCTGCTCTTGTTTACATCAGGAGTAAAATTATTTGAAGTCACTGGGCCCAATCCAAAATCATCTACATGACTCTGTTGAATCGGTACCAGCACTATGGTATCAGTTGACCCCAAAATTATGCTAATAATGAGCAAAAAATGTGAAGAAAAAATTGTCAGTGACAAGAACATTGAAAAAATTGTCAGTGACAAGAACATTAAAAAAATTGCTTTGTATCCTGCTTACTCTTGTTGTATGTGTTACATTAAGTATATGTCAAAGTAACACTCTTCCACTCTCACCTTTGTGCAAGCAGTAAGATGCAGGACTCCCTGAGGACAATGGGGTTTCCCTGACGCCCCCCAGGACAGCGTGGAGCTTACTCTTTGGTGGCAAGGAGGATCTTTAGCCAGGTTACTAAAGCAAAGCTGACACTGCAGTAACGACACCGTCTCTCCATCAGTACTCACCCCATACCCACAGTTTCAACCAAACCACGACAACATCCTTCAAAATATTATGTTCCTACAAGTCTCGTGAAAATCTGAGAGGCATAAATCAGTGCTCTGGTGAGAGGAGAAGAAGTCTCCCCAAGGGTTACACCATCCCTGGCAAGGATGGCTGGCCAGGGAGGACACTTTCAGCCAAACATCAAGAGTGTCACAGACAGGGTGGCGTTTGTAGCACAGAGGGATGAGGCGGATGGAGGGCAATAAAACCACAAATCCGTTGGAAAACAGGCTTCTGTTCTTTATCAGTCAACACATCTTGCCCACAGCATGTAAATCCCGCACAAATTTCACCCTGTACTTTTCCACAGCTGTATTACTGAAGCATCTTAATTTCTTACAGACACTAACAAATGCAACCTTAAAATACCCTCTCACTCATCTGCTTCAACTTCTCCCCAAAGTCACCACCATGCAGCTGGCGGAGGGGAACTGGAGCCGGCTTCCCAGTGCCTCTGGTTTCCCAGCCCACATCCCAAATCCAGGCAAAACAGCACCGTCAGAGGCTTGCATTTTGTAAAAGAAACTTGTAAGTCAGCATCCCCGAAGCCCAGTGCGTAATGCGAATGCAGGAGGAAATCAAATTACATTGGGCAAGGATTGTCTGGCCTGGCCTTTGTAGTCCTTGCTCCTGAAAATCAGTTTTAAGGGAAACAGTGTGTCTTTTCCTCTGATTTTTAAAAGCAAAGAATTTTTAAAGCTCCCTGATGAGAAACTGTCCTCTCCTCATGGGGCGGGGGAGAGTCTAGGGTGGGGGCAGACAGCAGGAGGGGGAATTTGGGCCTCCGAGCCCAGATTTGGCTGCTGTGGGTGATGGTGAGCAGAACACAGCACATCCTGCCGGAGAACCAGCCCCAGAGGCAGGCATGGACCCAGACTTTCTCAGTGGGTTTCCCTGCTCTCTCCAGCCAAGGCAAATCAGGGTCAGCTCCAGGCTTTGGAGAAGCATTCTCTACCAGGCTTTTGGACCATCTCCTCCACCCTCACCGGCACCACTCCTGCTTTCTTTGTTGGCGCCCCCCATCTGGTGCCATTTTCCCCACCTGAGCTGTGTCTCACTCCTGTCCTCCCTTCTCCATCCTCTGCTCCAACTCTGTCTCGGTTCTCTCATACCCCAGTTCCCATCCTAGCTCTTCAGGCTCCCCACCTCTCCCCACTGTGTCCAAATCCAGTGAGGTCTGTCCCCTACACCAAATCTAAACCCCAACTCTCATGTAACACTTTCATCCCTCTGCTCCATATGCCTTCCTACGGCAGCATCCCAGCATGGTCCATCCCTCCTGCATCATCTCAGGAGCACAGAGAGCACCAGGAGACAGTCCCCAGGCTGTGCCCAGCATCGCAGCAGCAGGAAGGGCAGGGAGGAGGAAAGCCTGGTCAGTAAAGGTGTCTCCCGGCACCATCTGGAGGGGTGCACACAACAGACAGCGACTGTGCTGGGCACTGGCGGGATCCCTTGGGAAAGAAGCTGCTGGGCACCCCTGATCTCTGCTGTGAGTGTGTGAACAGGGACTTTTCATGCTTATTGCTTCACACAGTCTGGAGTTTTAAATAGGGGTGATAGAGCCTGGAGACCATCTCTGCCATTGAACTTGAAGCTTCTACTCCAAAGCGTGGAGTTTCTCCTAGGCAAAACATCCGTGGCAATTTCTAGAATATAGATAAATTGCCTGCTTTTCTCTAAATTTATTCCCAAGGATAACTGCATTGTTAGCTGAAAATTTGCATTGCTACATACAAGCAAATGTAATATGACAATGTGTATGTTCAGCCACAAGCTGAAAAACTTCCATGCAAAGAGCTAATGTTGGATAAAGTTATAGTCAAGTTAAAGCCATAATCTTATAATTAAAAACATTTACAAATCTTAACTGTAGACATCACAGTCCGTATTACTCACAACAGAACAAGGACTAATTTCTACATCATTCTGTATCACAGAGAAATCTGAAAGCAATGTTCAAAATTCGTTTCTTCTTCACTTCACCAAAACTCCCTTTCACATCCAATCAACGTTAGCTGAAAGTAACGTTTTGCCACAAAAAAAGGATCTTCAGATTTGTTCTGCTTCCATCATTTCAATTATACTTCTCACAATTATTTTGAATGACACCCTGCAAATCCTACCTTGTGCTATAAAACCACTTCGGCATCTCCTGTCTCCCCTCTCTCTGAACTCATCTGTTTTCCCTTTGCTGTTATCCCATCAAACTGCGTGACATGGTCATCTCTGCCTTTTCTATAACACATTGACCCAGAATAAATGGGGAAATAGTAGTAAATGTGATGATTTTAACTAAGATCTTACATGTGCTCTCTAAACAACATCTGGTGTGGCACCCATGCAGATCTGCCTTTGAAAGAGTCGTGTAGGGGGAGATGCCTGGAGGATTCCCATCCTCTGAGTTTGCCAACACCACTGGCATTTCACTACAGACATATTTAGACAGATGGGCGGGCAGGACAGCTTTTACAAACTCCCAGCCAAGACTTCTACAAAAGCTGCATTTGCTTTCTTAACAGTTATAAAAATAGAAGAGAAGAGGGTGTAAACTATAATAAGTGACCCATCTGTGTTACCGAGCAGTTTTAATTGCTTGTGAATCGCAGCTGGCACAGTGGTACAGACCCACACGGGAACAGAGGGGGCTCCTTGATGCAGAAGCACCATCGCTGAGCCCCGCAGAGCCACTACGAAATCCCACCTCAATTCCTGTCCCCATTAACAGCAAAATGTGTACAACAAAGGTGCTGAAAGGATATAGTGGGCTTTTCTCATTGACCTGTCAGAGGGGTTGTGTACTACATGGTTTAAAAATGAAGTTCAGCTTTTTCAAGGGTGTGGGACCAGATCCTCACATCAAGTCCATCTTGTCCCAGCCACTCTGTTACCGGGTTCATTTGAAGTCTTGCTTTTTTGCTGGCAGCCGAGTGGGGTCTGTGGAGACCTCTTGAGTGTTTTCGGTACCATCCTTGTTATTCATTACACACAGTTTTACAATTAGGCAGTGTTCTACATGACATGCAAAGCCAAGGCAGGGGGCCGGCCCCGGCTAAGGCAGGGGCTGTGACCCTGCGAACGCCAAACCCATCACTCTGGCTCCAGCCAGGGACAGGCAGGTGGCACTTTGGATAACGGCTCTACAGCACAAGGATCTGACTCCTTGACCCCTCATCACATTCCTATTGTATATTCATATATATTGTATGAATATATATATTGGATATTCGTATTGTCTTATTCACCCATGCATGAATTATCTAGCCCACTTCAGCATCCATGCAAGGCATGTACTCTGCTTCCACCTGCAAGGGCTCCTAGTGCCAGTGTGGATGAAGCCACCTCCGCAAAATAACAAGCTGAATCCCTCTCCTGACTCAGTGTGGAGTTTCCCAAGGAACTTCAGGGGGAAAAGCACCAATGCAAAACCCAAGCACAACAGCAGGGCTTGTACGAGCAGCCATAATCACATCGGAGGGCACAGATGAGGAGCAATTCAGCACAGCTAGAAGAATAACCAAGTGCAGGACATCGCCACACCACCAACAGCAGCTCATAGAGGGCTTTAATCTGTGCCTTTGGCTCTTTCCAACCTCCAGGCTCTGCTTTGCGTCCCACTGCAATTTGCAGCTGTTGATGTATTTGGCTCCCTTTCTGTGAGCATCCCAGCTAGCGGGCTGTGTTGTGATCCCGCTGCAGCTGCTTGCTTGTATGTATGGTAGCACAAAGCAGCAAAACTTCAGTGTTTAGTTCTTCCCCGTGTATTACTTGCAGGTTTGGGGTGGCAAAGGTGTGACAGGTGAAATTGCCCTTGTCCTCAGGGCAAACAAAGATCCAACTCTAGTTACAGTTCTCCAGGCAGGGTGATGTACGTGCTTGACAAATCTTGGTTTAGGCCCCTCAGCATCAAAGTGAGAAACACCTTTGATCAGTCACCCTAACCAATGATGGAGAAATGGGAAAATTTAAAAAGACACTCAAAATTTGAGAGTACTTATTTCCAAGGCAGCATTTTAAATTAAAGATCTGAAGGTTTAGGTGCCTGATCATTTAGATAGCCACTCTCTTTGCAAATCTCTTGCAACAATAAAAAAAAAAAGAAGAAAAAACCCAACCACCAAATAAATGTGGTGAAGACACTTCACTGGCCGCTTTAGTTTTGCATGCTCGTGCTCAGCCCCATGGCCAGGCAGACACAGGAGACAGAGCTGGGCCTCAGCTGACAGGAGGACTCTGAGGAGGAAAGGAAAGGAGATTTTACATTTCAAACTCCCCATATTTCGGCCCCCTGGCACACTGGTTGTCAGCAAGGTGTCTGAGGGGCACAGGGCATGCAACAGGCTGCTCCAGACGGGAGCGAGCTGGGCACAGGTAAGCACAATTCACAAGGGGTGGTTGCAAGGTGCCACAGAAAGCCCAACTCCTGCTGTCAAACCAGCACCGGAGAACTTCTCCTGGACTTGAATGTTGTTTTAAGAAAACAAAAGCCCTGTATCACAGCTCCAGAGACCATGACGTGTCCAAAGGCTGGCAGCAGCACTGGTCGCACATCCCTCAGCCTGCATGCGGAGCCACGCTAGGCTCCCTTTGAGCAACAGCTCTGCAGCAGGAGTCGGCTGAACCCGTCCTCAACACAGATATAAAAAGAGCAACAAAGCGCTTCAAATTTGTCATTGCCTGTTCTTCATCTGTGTGATCCAGCTTGTGCTTTCCTTTAGCACGGCAATATCCTCCAGAGTCTCCTTACATACCTCTGCAGGGAGCCATACCTCCTGCATCCCGGCTGTTCCCACCCAACATCCCCAGCGTCCACAGCAAGGCCACCGCAGTGGCCCTGACCCCAAATCCTCCTCTCCTCCCTATTTCCCATAAGACATGTTGGCCTTAAATCAATTCTGATTTAAATGTTTTAATCACTAGTATGGAGTTTCTCCTCCTGGTTTTAAGAATTCATTGACAATTTGTGATGTTTTGCATATTACCTTCAGCACTACCTTACACAGTGGCCATCAGAGGTTGAACTTGTCAAAGCTGCATCCCGGTGTCACGCCAGTAATCCTTTTCCAAGTTAATTGGCCCAGATGTGCTGCACACGCCAGTGTGTAAAGCTCTAGTTTTACCTCTCCAGCAGTGTGAACCAGAAGCCAGCTTTGCTCCTGGGCTGATGTCCTTACGCTGACAATCTGGAGCCTCCGAAGCTTGCATCAAACATTCCGGCATGCTCACACCGACCAAGCCCGACACAGGATGGGCACCCTCGAGGGACAGGTATGAGGATAAGTGCAGACAGCTAAAAATAGTTCAGAAACTGTGAAACCGGGGCATCCACCTGGACACCAAGCAAGCGACTTTCTTCCTTCCAGGGATCACATGCAACTGGTGTCTCTGCAGAGTCAGGGAGAGAAGGAGGATGATTCGGAGCACCTACATCACTGCTGTGCTCTAGGAGAGCATGTCTCTCCATTGCCTATAAAGACATTCAGAAACTAAGCCTTTAAATCAGGCGCCTGAAATCAGACAGCATGAACAGCCCCTATGTTTTTATGCACAGTGTCCGCCACTTTGTTGTTCAGCAAGTAACTTTATTTAGTAGCTTATATTAGAGAAAAAGAATTTTATACAAAAATAGATCCAGAACACCACTTTGCACATCTCAGGCTATCTTCTGTGACAAATTTGGCTGGCCAAGCCTTCGCCTCCAGCTACAGAGAGACCCCAGCCCAGCTGATGGCCCTCTTCAAGTTTGCCCAGGGGAATTTCCCCCCTTCCGAGCGGGGCTGCCGGGGTCCTCACTGCGCAGTGAGACCCCCCTGCCATCACACATGCTGAATGCAGTACTTTGACCTTACAGCTCTCACCGAACAACACTCAATTTCCTCAGCGTCCCCAAATCTGTATAGTGCCAGCCAAGTTAATTTAAGCTTTTATGCATCTGCCAGAAATGGTTTCCTCCTCCCTGCGCTCAGCTTTGCTCTCCATATAAAAGCACAAATTGATATAATTTAAACAAACTGATGCACATCTATAAGTCAGCTGTATACTATCCTATAAACTGGGAATTACTTATTTCTCACTAAACCAATAGCACCAAGACAGCAAATTCACGAAGTGGTGCATCTTCTGTTCTGTTTCTCCGTACATTATTCTTGTTTAAATCCCCCAAAACGCCTGGTAATCACCCCAGCTGTGTTTCCAGTGGTACAACGTGGCCATGCAAACCCGCAGAGCTGGGCTCCCCAAAGCTCCAGACATCTGCAGAACGACTTATCGACTCCCCTGCCGCTTGGCCAAGCAGAGACATGACCCGTTGACTCTGCCAGGGCCGTAGGGGGAAAGAGGGAAATACACTACAGGGCTGGAAAGGGCTGTGTCAAGTCCCTTCCCTTCCAAACCCATCAGGACCTCAAGCAAATGCCCTGGTCCCCATCAGTGCTGGCAGCTGAACGCATAAGAGCTGCTTCAGCCACTCCATGCTCATGATGCTCAGCCACGGGAATTCGGGNGGCTGCGTCAAGTCCCTTCCCTTCCAAACCCATCAGGACCTCAAGCAAATGCCCTGGTCCCCATCAGTGCTGGCAGCTGAACGCATAAAAGCTGCTTCAGCCACTCCATGCTCATGATGCTCAGTCACGGGAATTCGGGATGGCACAGGTTAATGGGCTGCCCGTGTTTCCCAATCCTCACAAGCAAAGACTGCCAGGAGTGATTATTAGCCCCCAACAAAGGTCAAGCTCTATCAGGGCTCGCTGCTCATTGCATTGGGGTCTCTTTACACTTGCATGTAGCTGCCAAGGCTCCGTTATGTCTATGCATTTTATTTCTTACAAAGCATTTCTGTTGGTAAATACCAACTGCTTGGTGCTGAGCACGGCTTTCAACCAACCTCCCCACAGCCAGAGGAGAGGAGAGGAGAGGAGAGGAGAGGAGAGGAGAGGAGTCAGCTAAATCCACATCCAGCCACCTGACCGGCTGGTTTTCATAGACATTGGGGACCTCCTGGACCTTAGAAGAAAAGACCCACAGGAGCTCAGCCCGTTCTCAGGTGCAGCATCTGCTCTGCAATACAGGGGGCACATGCACTCTGCCATCCCCCGTGCTTGACCTATAACTGGGAACGGGAATTCATCAGTGTACTGAGTGGGTTTGGTCCTGAGCAGCCAAAGCTTAATACAATCGGGAGGAGAAACAATCCTTTAAAATGGAAAGCAAATATAAAGAACTGACTGCTGAAGATGATGTCACAGCCTGCACAGCCCAGTGCTCTGGTGCCAGGGCACCGTGGGGACCAGGATGTCTCCTCTCTTCGTGCTCGCGCAGCTCCACGAGCAAGCAGGGCAGCTCCACCTGACCTGCCGCTGCCCACACCTCCTCTGCAATAATTTTTCCATGAATCTCCATTTCCTCCCTTATCATCTTCCCATCAAGTCTGTCCTTTGATCCTCTTTTTGCCTCTCCCAGCCGCAGGATGTGATGCTTTCCCTCTTCACTGGCAGAGAGGCCCCATTCTCTGGCAGTAGCGGAGCTGCTTGTGTGGAGTGCTGGTGACATATTGTGGCTGGGCTGGTTAATCACATGTATTCCCAAGAGCTATCAAAGCCGGTTGGATATGAGATCTGATCTAACGCAAAATACTCATGCTGTCCCCCAAACCCTATGCAAGCCAGCGAGGGCTGTGGTTAACCACTGCTACAGGTTTAGCCCTTCTGGTGTGGTTAAAGGTTGAAGTCTGAAAGGTTCTACACTATTGATGAATAATTACACATGTACATGGAGTATTATTTAACATACTATCTCAACTTCAAGAATATTCTGATTTAAGCTCGCACTTGATGGTATTTACATATAAAATTCTCAGCTTACCACTGCCTACAGGCCCTACAGTTCAGTAACGCTCTTAATTAATGTGCTGATGGCACTTGGTGTTTAAGACTACGCTTAAATCTATTGACTTAATAAAATGAAATACACTTAAATATTTATTGCTGACCAGTGCAGATGCATGTGGGCAATCCATTCTGTTCACATTCATCCTATCCACTTCTGGGGTGTACGCTGGCACTGTGTTTAATTTGTGTATCATCAAACGGAATGGTGGGGCCAGACTCTTCAGCACTACAAGTAAGATAATCGATTAACTGACATCATTATACTCATTTAAGGCAAAAGGGCTTCTTGCATACTAAAGCACATGCAAAAATTGTTACCAATTTATTTATTAATTGTTATCAATTTTTCAAGCCTGTGTTTATGAACTTTACCAATGCAGAGCTGATACGCACTGTGTCAGCGGGTCGAGGGCAGTTGCAGCACCTGCGAGTGCTTCCAGCTATTCAGGCTCCGGCACAGCTGCACAGCAGTACCCAGAAAATACTCAAGTCCTTCCTTGTGCCCACATGCCAAACTGACATTTCAGAACTGTTATAGCAAGTCATTTAAATACTGCCAGTTTATGTAGCATCTCAGTTATCCTTTAATAGTATACTTACTTTTTTCTCAGACAAGAGTGGTGTCTAATCATGTCAGGATTTTCTTAAGTAATTCTGCCTCAGGATAAAGAGTATTTTTTTTATACAACAGCAATGGATCTATATGGCTTTAAGAGGCAGATTCTCCTAACACTCAGGGCCTGGCTTAGAGGAGGCTCCTGAACTGATTCTGTCAAAAAGGGTTTGCATTTTCTTCAGGGCGAGTTAGAAAATGGAAAAAACCTAAATGTGTTTTGACATCTGTATTTCGAGTGTTATCCGTCAAATATGCCAGGACCAGATCACAAATTTCCTAAAGATCGTTGCGGCTATCCAGCCTATCAATAGCAATTTGGAGCTCAGATACAATCCAGGTGGAAAGGCACGTTGATAGAGTGCAATGACAGATTTCGCATTAGGACAGAGGAGGAATAGGGGGCAGCTAACAGCATCTTTAAAACTGTACATGAGTCTTCTTGGCAAGTGAGGTCTGACAGGCCAGTTTGCAAAAACCAGAGAGGAAACAGAAACCAGAAGGTTGCCTGAGGCTGTGGCCGCGCTACCTGGAGCTGATCAGCGCCTTCGTCACGCGAGTCTTGCTTCTGTTACGTTTTGTGCTGCTGTGGGCAAAATTACTGTGTAGGAAGCCTTGACCTTTCACTTCCTATTTATAGAGTATTTTGGAGCAACGCATCTCTTCCAGTCCCCATTTCTCTGAAGCCATCTAGGGGCAGATGGGCTACACAAGGAAAGGCAAGCAATGCCACCAGGGGCTGAGGGGTGCTGAGGAGCGGAGTCCTCCCAGGATGGGCATCCCCACCTCCTGCAGAGCCCCAGCCCTGCGACCGGCTGCAGCACTGGCCAAGGTACCTGCTCCAGCAGGACAAACAGCACCCATGGAGGACATCCAAGAGCAGCCTTGCATGTGCCCGTTCAAAACCAGTGGCAGTAGAGGACAGAGGCTGCTTAGATTTTACATTGCTTCATCTATTTAGTCCCCCGGGTTCGTTATTGATTCCACCTGTGACATTCCACAAAAGCCCCCATTGACTACAGGACCATTTAGGATGATTTCTGATGCTCTAGCAGCATCAAATTAGATCTGCTTCAAGGTGATCTGCCAGCTCTGCCTCTCCATCACACAGCACGTGGCTGTTTCCAAAGCACCTTATTCTAATACTGCATTTTAATACCATGCAGAGAGGAGATCTGCAGGTCCCGTTATTATATTAAATTAAAATTCATTGTGCCGGTTACATTCTTAGGTTTAACGTATTGCCACAGCTAGCAAAACAGCGAGAGCCCACCAAACGCAAGATGCCACATGTTGCATTAGCTGCATTGATTTGTAGAAGAGGAAAGCACAAATTGATGGCACACTGTACTCTAACATTATAACAAAAATGCCAATGTAATGTAATGCTGTATAGAGAGACGTGAGTTGTTCCCGGGTGTATTAATAGTCAGGTTGAACTGGGAGGAAAAGGTGTTGGTCTGTTTCCTGCTGAATGTTCTTGAGATCCCGCGCAGTAAGGTGATGCCGGTCTGTTTGATGACAGGTGACATCATCCTTACTGAGAGCGTGCTTGTCCCAAGGTCTTCCAGGGATGGTCAATACCCTGACTCCTGCTACAGGTGCTGTCAACCATTTAGCTACGGATGCTTAATCGCTGGTGGCGGATTAGACCCTGGTCTCCTCCAAACGCAAGTACAGATGTGCAGCAAAAGCTGAGTTTCTGAGCCCAGGCAGCGAGTTCCCAGGTAGCTTCAATTTCCCATAAGATCGTCCCTGCACAATGAATACCCTTCAGTTACATCCAGGTGGATGGGCACAGGCTTCAGCAGGTGTTTGCTTCTCACATAGTGAATCCTCATTCAGAGCCAGGGCAGAGCCCGCAGGAAATATTCTGCAGTGGACTGCATGTTTGCAGGGTTTGAGAAATCACTTGAGTATGCGATGAGCTGAGGGAGCAATACAACATGCAATATTGCAGGAGGCACCAGGATTCCCCCGTGCCATAAGACATGGAGCACACGTGCCACATGCATCTCACCTGCCCCAAGGTTTCTGGGAAAGATGCTCTGCAAAGCACTAAATCTTAAAACCAGTTGACACTGAGCATCAGCTCCTCTTTTGCCTCCCAGTTTAATTCCAGCTTGGTCCTGGTAGTTCCTGCCCCCGCAACCTCTAACTTACACTGCACACAAACACTAAGGTGTTGTAATCCTTCCTCTCCAGTGGGTCAAGATATTAATCACTGACACCGCGAGCAAGAATCGTTGGTCACCACAAGATTAATGGAGTCTCTGGAGGGTAGGTGGGATGGCGAAGTGGTACACAGAATGACTCTTTTAAAACAGAGCTACCATCTATTTCATAGTATTGATAGATATGAATACCAGCTGTGTACCTGTTATGAATAGTTTACTAAATTTAAGGGACTGTGAATACCCATGTTTGAGCTGTAATTCCACCTTCGCACCAAAATCTAATGTCTTCTGAATCCTCTGTCATTGCTGACATAAACAGCTTCTGTTTCTACATTCAAAAGAAGCAAAACCAGCCCATCAATAACAAGGAAATATAAAGAGTAGATTCATTTTTTAGCATTATAAGGATGCCAGAGCCACGATATAGAAATAGATGCAAGTGCTATGGCACAGGCCCATCTGCTGTGCTGTATTGTGGAATCAGAGGCGTTTACAGGCATCATAATCACTGGGAATAAACCGTGCAGGGTAATAAGGGGCAGTTTGGTGACTCAGCAGGAGCAGTCCCAGAGAGCAGCAGGGACGCTTGCTGCAGTAACCCAGGCCGCCCCGGGCAGGAGCAGCCTGAGCACTCAGCCCTGGAACAAAACTCAATGTTCGTGCTTTGAAAAGGCTCCAAACTCATCCCAGCACAGCCAGAAACCCCCAGCCAGACCTGCACTTCCCAGGGCTGCCCGAACATCAGCTCAGCACCAGCCTCTGTGCTCACCCAAACAGACCCATAAGATGTGTGCTGACCTCAGGAGAGATGGGTCAGCAGTGGGGAGTGCACTGACAGCCTAAAGGAAAATTCAGAGCCAGGGTTGGGCATTTCGGGACATCTCACTGTCACCAAACACCATCTTCTCCCAACTGCAGAAATGGCCCCTCACCTGAGATCCCACGGTGCAAAATCCAAGGAGTGGGACTGATCTGATAACTTCAGGAACTCCCCTCCATCTGAGCATCAACCAGGATGAAAACGATGCTGACCACCATAAATGATCCGGGTGTCCTTCTGTCCAGCTGCAAATGCACACAACACAAGTTGCCTTTAGAGATTAAATCATATGAATAAGACAGCTCCAGAAACCCTCAGCAAGGTCATGCCAGGACACGTCGTAACCACCTCTGGTGCCTTGCTAATGGATTGGATAAATATTTAAATCACATATTAGTTTTCTCACCAGCTACTTGCAAAGTACCCAGATCAGCAGGAAACGTGGGTTCTGCAGCCCACCAGGGAGATATCAACGCACTCGGCAGCACAGAGCTTGTTCCTGCCAGTAAAGAGAAGGAACAGGCACTGCAGGGATGATGGGATGCCCAGCGGCATGCCGAGAGATGGGTGCTCAGCACCGTGTGCCGGTGCAGGATCAGCCCTGTGGGCCGTGACACAGTCCCGGTCTGGTCTGCCACTGCCAGGCTGAGCCAGGCAGGGACTCCCAGAGGTTCTTTGGTATCCGCTTTAAAATACATTAAAGTCCTTCCTCTTGATGGACACATTTGCAGTATAAATAGTTATGTCCTCTTTATTTCACTCTGAGGTTTAATTAATATATAAATCAAACGCTTATAAAACTCACAAATGCTTGGGAAGATGTAAAATTTAATTAGTTTGCCCACACAACTCCATATGTCAACTGTTAGCTCAATTACTCTTTGCCATGAAATACTGACTGCACTTCCCCATATTAGTAATTTCCCTCTATCTCAGTGTCATGGTTAATCAACACTGTGAACTCAACACACACACTTGTGTTGAATTAAATATTGAGCACAAGGAGCAAGAGCCTCCTTAATGAAATCACAGCTGGATTTTGCTCAGAAATGAGATTCTCATGCAATATTGGGGCAGATGGCAATCTCTGGGGTGTGGGGCGGGTTATTGCCCCGCGCCGGGATGCCCTACCAGACCAGCTTGCAAGAGGTGCACCACTGCGCTCAAGCTCTCGCATCAAGAGCTGGAGGAAACACACCCTGTCTGGGTTTTCTCAGGATGGGAGAGGGATGGGGCAGATGTTGGTCAAGCAGAGACCCGAGGAGACAAGGGGAGGCCAGGGATAAAGCACATGGCAAGGATGGGCGGGAAGGGGTAGGCAATAGATAAGCTGTGATCGGCTCAGGTAGGATGGTGACAAGCTACCAGTGTATACATTAAATACACATTAAGAGCACATTTAGGTCAGCCCCCAGTCTGACAGCGAGAGTCAGCACAAATGAGCGCCAATGCATTTATTCCTATTTCAGATTTTTCAAGTGACGACGAAATGTCAAAATTATCATCTGGAAAAGGGCCAACAACCTCGCCACCGCCCCTGGGGTCCTCCTCTTCCCCATCCCCTTCACAAGGGCTCTGAAAGCCCCCTCACTGGAGCTCCACGGGGCGCAGCCCAGCTCTGTGCCAAGCCCAGCAGCTTTCTCCCTGGCCAGGCGTGCTGGCTTTGTGACTTCGAAGTGACCTTTGCTGACTCGGCCGCAGAGCTTGGCGAGCTTGGCTGCTCCCCACATAAGAGCCGTCCGACAGCACCGCGTGGGCTCCTGGCCGGGCCCATCCTGCTGAGGTTGGATCCTGCCCGCCAGTGGGAAGCGAGGGGATGTGATCGTGAGCGCGGCACTGCAGATGATGGTACTGTTCGGCGGGGAGGAGGATGCAGTAGCTGGATATGCTGTAGCAGAGGGTGCAGCAGCCATGCGGAAATTAAGAAAGCTGAGGGGGATGCACTAAACTATTTTGTCACCTTCAGGAGAACTCCCTTGGAATAAAGATGCCTCTAACTCTAAAAAATACTTTAAATTAAGCTCTGTTTTTCTCATTTGTGCCGCTTGCCTGTATATAATTTTCCCATTTGTGCTATGAATACAGACTATTCATTTTCCCTAAAACTATCTTCCTACCCATTTTGCTTTCAAAAGCCGGTGCAGGAGCAGATCTCAGCCACGACCACCACCAGCGCTACCTGCCCCCATGGCTTCTGCTTGGAGCCAATTGCACTGGGCTTTTACAGTCCTAGAAACATTCCCACCCGCTGCTGTTCCCGAGGCAAGGGCCTGCTTGTCGCTGACCCCCTGGTTTGTCCTCAGGGTTTGGGTTTTTCTCCCCTCCCCATCAGTAGGGAGCTGCAGACCTTGCTACCAAACCCGACTTGGTGCTGGGAAGCCGTAAGCCTTGGATCAAGCTCTCCTATTTTACCATACATAGTTCAAACCTCCTGTAAGCCCAGGAGATCAGGTGAGAGCCCCATTTCCCTGTGCACTGTGACCATCTAGAAAAAAATTATGACTTCAAGCATAAAACCACTTTGGCAGGTGGTTGTTGGAGGGGTTTTTTAAGCCATTCTGATACAAACAGAGCTGGAACCCAGATGCAAAATAAAATCCTTTTCATCCTCTAACTTCTTTCTTCAGGCAATCAGTTTGTTTATTTAATTCAAATTAGCTCTTTGTATTCAATTTTATTTAACCTTATTTTTCAATTTAATTCAATTGTCTGTAATCTTCTTAACTTCCTATGCTTCCCTGCATGGCTAATACAGACAAATTTTGCATTTGTTCCTTTCACTTTCTTTTTTTTTTTTTGCAAGCTGGTGACGTCTTGCTTAACGAAACCATTTTCCGGCAAAGAAAACCGGGTAAAAGCAGAGCCGTGGCTCGTTCCGATTCTGAAGGACATCCATGTTGCCCATACACAAGCAATGGCTACTGAAATGGTGCTGCTGGGAGGGGGAATATGTTTTCCACCGTCTGGCTGTTTCTGCTTGAGCTCGGGGAGTTTGTGCTCCCAGTGGGCAGGGAGGAAACCCAGATCAGTGGGGCGGCGAGGCTGGGGCTGGCTTTCCCCCTTCATCAGCCAGCACTGGGTTAGAGGAAAAGGAGTGCCCCTCTGCTTTTTGAAGTGTCCCTTTGAAACACAGCCTTTATTTCTTCAGCCTTTCTAGAGGGATAAAAGGAAGCGTTTCATGCAAAGCACAGTGTCAAACACAGGTTACAAGTACCTAGGGGAGTTCAGGCCAAGTCAGACTCCTGATTCCAAGTGTCCAATATTCAATGCATTGCAACGGAGCCACAGGGTAGCTCCGAGCTATACATAAGATGTCTTTTTCTTAAGAAACCCTTTCACAGAGCCTTCCCCAGGACACCCAGCACTCCAGTCACACAAACAGAGCCCACTGCCCCACATCGGGTCCAAACTTGTCCCTCCTGCAAGCCACACACCAACTCTGAAGTGCCACCGTGGTCGCTGCAGCCAGACCCTACCCCTGGTCAGCACAGGGGGACCTGGGGAGAACCAGGGCCACTCAATAGAGAGGGAAGGCAGCTGTCAGTGGATAGGAGAATTTCAGGGACAGCTTTGTCCACAGCTGTGAAACACCCAGGGACTAGAGTGAGGAGGCAATGCTGGGAGGCCCTTCCCTCGGAGGTGGTGAAGCTACCACCCATCAAGAACATGGAGGGCAGTGGGCAGACTTTGGACAACGCTTGTAGAATCATAGAATCACAGAATGGTAGGGGTTGGAAGGGACCTCTAGAGATCATCTAGTCCAACCCCCCTGCTAAAGCAGGTTAGCCTAGAGCAGGTTAGAAAGGGATAAAGTCAAGACACACGCAGCAGCCAAAGGATAAATCTCAACATACACAGACGTGATGTATATTCTCAGCCACATCTTTATCCAGCCACTTCTCTGATGCAGGAGTGTAAAGGGCAGCGGGGAGCACCCTGCCTGGCCAGTGGCTCCAGACCCGGCATTTGCAGGGAAGATGCTCCTGCGGGATTTGCTCAGTTATTGCATTAGGGACGTTTTGCTGCTTTTACGCTGTATCAAAGCCTGGCTGTTTCATCACCACTGTCGTCACGATGCTTTCAGCACTTCTGAAAAGGTTACAGGAACCAGAGGATCAGTGATCAGGTGAGAAATTCAGTTTCCACCATCTTTTTTAAATACTAATAAATGCTTAGTCTCTCTGGTTATGATAAAAAGCTAGAAGCAGCCCCCAAGTGTATTCCAAAGATGGAAAGACCAGAAGGCAAAGAAAAAAGGCCCCCAATTTTATTATTTTGTATAATTGGAGAGCAGACGCTGTCTGCAGCACACTGCCATTGGGGACTCTGGATTTCTAATAAGAAATCCACGGGGGAATTAGATGCTGTTTCAGTGGTGTTATGGCTGATTTACAGGGATGCACCTGGAGCCAGAATCCATGCCCCAAGTCACTGTACTTCACCAAAAGCAAAAAAATTCAGGCACCGTTTGTAAATCCCTGCAAAAACTGGGTCTGCAGTAGGAACCGCGATAGTCCCTTAATTATAGCAGCGCTTGTGGGAGCTGTGATAATTAGGAGTTTCTGATGTTCTGGAAATCAAAGTGGTTTCTATTCTCTTCTTTAATTAATTCAGGCTTTTATCTGTGAAAGTAGAGATGAATTAAGGTTCTGCTCTGGGCAAAGAGCAACGATGCCAGTGCAGTCCCTGGCCGGGGGAAGCCACCGGACCCCAGGACTTGGGCGGTGTCCCTCATGTTGCAGCATCCCTGGCCTCTGGTTCTCATTATTTCAGGAAAATGAAGGGGAAAACCCAGAGGGACACGTGCCCCAAGCGGGACTCACCACGTCACATGCATATCGCAGGGACCTGCTGCACGAGGACATGCGTCCGTGTATCCACGGCAGAGGACAGACCGCCTGCCAGCAGGAATTCATGCGTGGCAGATAACAGACACCCAGCATTATCACCTCCCCACACTGGAAAGGGTGAGTCAAGCTGTGTAAAAATCATAGGATTGGTATAAAATCATGATTTGCTTTGCGTAAAGCAAATTGTCGTTACAGGTCCCTTTTATTTTGCCCTGGGGGATGTTGATTTTGGGAGGTTTTCTCCAGCAAACCCCTAGGGCTGGGAAATCACAATGAAAATCCATGTGACTCTTAGAAGATGACGACAGCAGTATGGGATTTGTGGTAAAATCATGCAATATGACCAAAGCTGATGCCTTCATGATGTGAAATCGCACATGCATGGATGGCAGAGAGAGGTTTTTAGCTGTAAGTAAAGCCTCCGGCTGATGGGACGACCTTGGTGCTGGAAGCCACCCACCGGAGCTGAAGGCAGCAGCCCAAGCCAGTATACTGCAATTAACCTACGCAGCTAATTAATCAAATCCAGCCCTGACAACTTTATCTAGGAGTTGCCTGAAAACTATGCTTTATGACAAAGTCTATTTTTAGATCCAATAAATCAGAACCCATCCCGGACAAGCCGTGCTCCAGTTTGGGGCGTCTCCATGCCCTCATCATTTCCCATGCAGCGACTTCTGCTGCAGGTCCCCGAACCATGGGCTCAGCACCGGAGTCATGCCCCAGAGCAACATTGTCTTGGATTAAACTGCTCTCCCAGAAAGAAACTATTGAACATCCACCCTTCTTCATTTTTGGTCTTTTTCTCCTTTTCCTACTAGATGGCGCCTGCATGACAGGGGAGACCAGCCCCGGCAGAGCCAGCGCGGAGCATCTCTACCAGGTCTCCTTCGTGAAGGGCTGATAAATGACATTTTTTCTCTGAAAAGCCAAGCAGTTGTGAAAGCGATAACCTGCCGGGAGCTGATTACCAGCAGGAAGCCGTTTTCCTGTAGCGCCGCGTTAACTGTGCTTTCCGACCAACTTCCCCTGGGGGTGCTGCCAGACCCCCAAGGGGGCACAGGGTCCAGCCAGAAGCTGAATCCGGGGTACCCGGGGTGTGTTTAAGCCCTGTTTGGACACTTCCAGCCCGAGCATCCTCCTGAGCACCCTGGCAGCACACCCGTGGATGCTCGGGCTGGAAGTGTCCAGCACAGCTGTGCAGTCATTCACACTCAGCCACATGCCACCACAATAGCCTGGTCCAAAATCCAGGAATTTCACCGGCATTTCTGGATCACCAGCGGGAGACACACAACTGATGGCAGGGATCAGGCGATCAGTGTGGGTGTGGACCCTCATCAACATTTAGCTCCGTACAGCCACCATCGTCCCCACACAGGCCCCCCTGCACGTGCTCTCTGTTTCACCCTCACACTGAATTCACTTGTGGCCCCTGCTTGCTGGCAATAATTAACCACGTTATCAATTCCACCTCGCCTGCATTGTACACACACCTTTCCAGCCTCTCGGCTCCTTTCTGGGCTCGGTGGTTTCGGCACCACTGGGCCACATGCCAGCCTGGAGTGCATGCCAGCAAACCTGTCTGATGTTCCTGTCGTACCTATAACCCAACTTCCCAACCCAATTGGTGTGGCTGGGCTGCAAGAAAGCAGCTTCCAGCCCAAAACACAGCTCTGGAAAGGCCAGAGGAGGAACTCTGTTTACCCACCATGCTGCCATCTAGGTTTGGTTTGCAAACAGTAAGTGCTGCTTACCATCCCTGGATTGCAAGGGAAAGCGGAGCCATTCCCTTGCTGTGACATTGTGGGTGGCAGGGTGAGGCAGTGTCCTCGAGCTCTGCTTTTGTCACGGTATTTGCTCAGACGCAGCCACCACTGCCCAGTGCTGCCGCATTCCCCGTGGCCACCGGTGCACAGCAGGCCCGGACTGGCACGTACACCTCTGCGAAGCATGCAAGGCAGCTGGAGAGAGGGAAGCAGCACAGCGGGCTCGGGGAACACCACCTTGGTACAGCAATGCCCAGGCATGCCCTGGGGCAGGGGAGGGCCACCCACCCTATCGATTCGGTGTGGGACAGGAGGCGAGCTGGCCCAGTGCACCTCTCCACGTGGCAACTTCGGGTGGCTCAAACATCCCAGCAAGAGACCCCAGACACAGCGTGGGAGGTGGGGGCTCCCCATGGCTCCCTAGCCCAGCAGCCAGGAGCTGCCGAAGTTCATCTGCTCGCCCGTGCCACGCTGCGCCGGCACATGGGCATCAGTGGAGCCTGCCAGCCCCAGCCCTGAGCAGATCCAAAGCAGTTGCCCAGCCCCGTAGGGGGGAAGGACAGGAGGAGGGGGTGCAGGTGGCACCGCAGCTGAGGGGATGGTGGGGGCACAGCCAGCTGGGCACAGGGACACAGATGGTGCAGCCAGAGAGCTGTGGCTTTGACCACTGAATGATGGGCCAGGAAAGGTGACTGTTGGGACAAGAAAGGTCCAGCCAACGCAGGGAAAGCCCTTGCTCAGGACCAGCAAGGAGAAAGAGGGAAAAAAATGGATAAACATGCAGAAACGCTGGCCAAGTCCAGCATGAGTCCGGCACGTTGAGTATCTCTGGGTAGAAGCAAAACGATGCCACCTTGCAAGCCCACATCAGGTCACCTCATCAGAAAGACAGTTCCCGAGGGCATTTCTTCAGCAACCAATAAAGCCAGCAAAGGACCCGGAGCTAGGGAGGCTTTTTCTACCTACCAAGATGTCTGCAGGAAAAATGGAGCTGCATGACTCAAACCGTCCAGCAAACAGGTGGCCTGGACAGGGCTGGCCATGGGTTTGAGAAGAGGGATACAGGTATAAAATGGGTGTTCGCTTTGAGGTGCTTCTTTGTGACAGGAAGGTGGGAATGTGGATGATATTTTGGTGAAAATGATGGAGAAAAAAACTCCAAAGTTTGCTATTCTACAACAAGGAAGTGAGATCTCAAAAAAAACCCAGCAGATTTCAGTGCTTTGGGATAAAGGGACCCCAGAGAACTGGTCATTACCCAAGCAAATGATGGCAAGCTGTAATGGCAGCTTTGCCCCATGCAAGGGAAAGGTACAGACGGAGACACACACAGTGCAACTGCACCTGTACAGAGACCTGAAAGATCAAAAAGGAATCATGTAAAATGAATCGCAATGACCAAGGCAAACAAGGCAATGACTACGGATTCGATAAATCAATTAAAAGGCAAAATTTGTCCTTTACATAATGCAAGAGTGCAGGTAACTAGATACAGAAAGTGCAGGAGAGTTTAACGATTTCTTTCCTTCAGTCTCCACAAAGAGCTTATGGTGGTGTATAAATTATCATTAAGGTACGCATGAGGAGGCAGGGGCCACAACAGGGAAGAATGGGGTAAGGAGTAATCTGGGTCCCTCAGCTGCATTCAGTCACAGACGGACTTCACGGAGGCACGATGAAGCGCAGATATCCCAACGATCTTTTCTCCTAACCATGCCAATAGGTTTTCTTGTCTCTCCAGTGCTGCCCAATACCCAGGGAACCCACAGCATCTCAACATTTGCAGGCTGAACGTCCCTAGCCTCTGAAGCTTTCTGCTTATCCAGGGTCCAGCCACCTGGAGCCACCAATGCGAGCTTTCCCCAGCAGTCGCACATCTTTGCTGCAGCCTGCCCATATCAGCAGGTTTCTGTATCTCTCACCCCACAGATGTGAGAGGCGGTGGGTAGCTCCCTGAGCCGGGATGGCCCTGGCTGGCAGCTGGCTCCATTTGCAGGCAGCCCAGAGGAAGGAGAGGAGGGAAATCCGCGGAGGACAGCAGTGAGAACGGGCCGAGATAGTTAAAATCATGGGCTGCCCAGGAGAGGGGAAAGAAGTGGGGCTTGTTTCATCCCGGGAACACACATCCCTTGTGCAAGGCGGGCACAGAGGGGCTGACAGTGAGCAAACATCAGGAGATCAGGAAAGCCCTCCTCAGTGCAGAGTCAACTCGGCAGGCTCGGTTCAGAGGGGCTGTGTGTCCCGCCGCGCAGGCTTCAGAAACAGATTGCACCACCATCTCCCCAGCCGTGCCACGGTCTGCGGACGGACGAGACAATCCCTTTGGGTCCCTCTCTCCTCTGTGCCCCCTCCTCTATTTAGTGAGTGAACCAGAGCTCCAGAGGGATTTTTTTTTTTTAAATCCCTGTGGGTTTGACCCAATGTTTTTGCCTGAAGACACTATTTTCAGTGCCAGCTCTCAGCAGCCTACCAGCACGATACCACTGGTCTATCGAAGCAGGGCTGTGTGGCTGCATGAGGGGTGGTTGCAACCGGACAGCTCTTTCCTGGCGTGGGNGCGGCCTCCAGGGCGGTCTCGGCTGTGGCCGCCTCGGCGCGAGTGTTGGGTTTGGGGCTGGGGCAGGGGCCAGCTCCCGGCCGGAATTTCCCGAGGGGGCGCCGGTGTGTCCCAAATCCGGGTGATGCGGCGGCAGAGGCCGGTGGGGTGTTCGACCCCGGCAGGTGCGCGGGGCCGCGATGAGGGGCGTCTGCGGGAAGCGCGTCCCGCGGCTGCCGAAACGTCCGCGNGGGCAAGAACCATTATCTGCTACACGCCCCATAGCACCGCTTTTAAGAGCAAGTGCGTGGCCCCTGATAGCACGGACAGAGGCGCGCCAAGCCGCACCCTCCCATAAACGTGAAACGCTGGCTGGCTCTGAAATGCACTTATAAATAGAGAACTAAAGTCTGCCTCGGACTCCTGCCTGTAACGGATACCGCGTCCACCGCAGCCCCGGCAGCGATGCTCTCCCGTCCGGGCGTCTTCAGCGGCGCGGTCCGCTTGGGCGCGGCGGGGTGCCGAGGTGCGGGTGGGTGCGTGCGCGGGTCGGGTCGGGTCGGGTCGCGTCCCTCGGAGAGCCGTTTGCGCTTGGGCTTCGCTTTTTCATTCTCAGTTCTCCAATGCTTTGAGGAGATGAGCGGCTTCTTCCAGCCAGGGAGAATCAGCACCGAGATGTAAAAAATCTTGGGGAAAATCTTGGCCGGGGCCCATGGTCCCTCAGAGGCGAGCGGGAGCGGCCATGTGGTTTCTGTACCGATGTAGGGGCTTATAAAAGGTACAAGGGTGGGATGCTCTGTGAGGGAGAGTTCAGCATTTGATCTTTGTCGGAGTAACGAAGGATGAAAGCTGTGAAGGAATTGCAGAGGTGACTTTGCAGTAGGACCATCCCACAGGTGATGTGACTTGGGGCAGGACTGTCCCTGTCCTGTGACCCTGGCCGGGGTGTAACCTCTGCCCCGGGGGTGCGCGGGGTCGTGAGGGCCCCTTTGCTGAACAACGGGGAGCTCGGGAGAGCATTCGTGTTCCTAATGCCCGCGCCTCGCTGAGCCGAGCGGAGGACGGACGGGTACGGAGGACCGCAGATCATTTCCCTTGGTATAGCCTAAATAAAACTAACGCAGGGAAAATTGCTTCCCGTGGCAATAAACCAAAATTGAGAGACAGCAGGAGAGGAAGGCTGTAGCCTACAGCATCAATACTCCTGTGGGCTGAAGAGATGGAGGACTAACAAGATTTAAACACTACATCAAGCTTAAGTTTTCTCCTCTTTTAAAATCACATTTGCTATGAAACAAATGTACGGTAATACAAGAGCCCAGTCACTGCACATATTTGATTTCTTCTGTGACTGTAAGGAAGAAAATGTTGATGACTGCACAAGTCTTTGTTTAAAAAAACCATACCAAACCCCAGGAAAACATGCTTTTTGAAAGCATAATAATTTTTTTTGTTTGCTCTGCTTTTTATTTTTGTTTTTTGTTTGTTTTGGTTTTTATTGTTAGGAACTATGCTTTGACTGTGACCTTGTAACATCACACCCGTAAATAGAAGCAGGTTTAGATTCAGGGGAAACACTTTTTCTTCCAGTGTTGGAAGAAGTAGGCCAGCCACGCCGGCTCTCTCGAGGGGTGGGAAAGGCACTGGCAGCTGTGGTAAGAGATGTCACATACCAAGAATTAAAACCCACCTATCTGTAAGTTTACCATCACTGATCAGAATTAGCTTTTTGACAACCCCATGATGGAGGAAAATGCTAATTATTTTCATATTTTAATTTACTGCTTCTTCAAAGGGTAGTTTTCTCTGCAGCCCTAAAGTGGATTAAGCAGCTTCCCATCTTCGTCTGAGTTTAAGTGAAATGTAGCTTAACTGAAAGGATAAAACATTTTGAAAGCATCTCGGTGACGTGGGAGCTTACATCCCATTTGCAAAAGCCCTTGGGTACTCTGAGGCCTAAATCACTTGAACATTTTGAAAATTTTGCCCAGGGTTTAAGGAACTGAGACAGAAATTCCTCCCATCCTTTTTCCAGGCTCTCAGATTTTCAGTGAGTCTCTCCCAAGCCTTGATTGTGGTAACACGTGCATTTCCATTTAGTGCATATGAATACATCGCTGTAGTCTTTGGAAAAAATGTCCTAAGAGTTCCCCATGGACCGTAGGCTTCAAGAATCAGGGTCTGTAGATAACGTGTCCACCACAAAAGTACGCTGATACCAACTACTCATCATGTGCAAGCACCAATAGATACCAACATGCATCGCTTCGGGTACTTTAGAAGAAATTAATTTCTCACTGCAAGGGTGTGCTTGCCAAAGGTGGGTGCGGGAGGCACCCAGCAGAGCTGTCTTTAAACACATTAAAGACCATCAAAGAAGGTTCCCAGGTGGACAGAACCGACCGGGCAGGCAGCGTCAGTTCCCTCTGCAGCAGCCAGCGCAGCTTGGCACAGGATGGCTCTCCCGGGCAGTGGTGAAATACGTGCTATTCGTACTCGTCCAGCACACATGCGTCTCGCTGAGTCGTTGGGGTCCTTGGGGGAAGGCATGCTGTGCACACCCACACCTGCGCACACATGCACCAGACTGCCCTCATCCTGGAGAAGGGTACCACTGAATTGGTACCTACTGCTGCTGCTTTATACTGAGGTGTTCTCCTTCCCAGACACATCTCCTGCCTGTAACAGCCACTCAGCAGAGCAGGTATGTCCATGGCATGCCTTGAACATGCCCCCAGGACTATAGTGTGCACAGGCAAAACAAGTGCTATATTCACAAGGCTGTGTGGTCACTGGAGTCATCGTCCTTCTGTGGTCCTTTCCTGGTGAAGCCACCTGCTGCCTTCTCTTGCTTTTCCTCCAGCTCCTGCAGGTCAGTAACACTCCGTCTTCTTCCTCCTTTCCTGTTGGTCTCATCACCTGCTTGAAGGAACAAAGAAAAACAGAGAGAAATGTAAAATAGATGGCCAGAACGGCACACACAGAGCAAGACGTTAGCAGTCAATGTCCCTCAACAGAACGGACCAGGTGAATTTGCCCCTGCAAGCTGACCGATGAAAGCCCTGTGCTCCCTGGGCAAAGAGAGCTGGCTCTGCTCTCTGGGGTGTCGGACCAAAGGCACATTTGTGCCAGGCACAGGCACACAGCCCGGGGCAGGAAGGGGAAGGCAGAGTGCTGTGGGCATCTCAGGGCAGGGAGTTAACTTTTGGTGGAGAGCATCTCTCTCCCGCCCATCTGGATCCCCAAACAGGGCCACCTGGTCAGCTGGTCACATTTGTCCCGTCTCTCCCAATAGCTTCCCAGGAGCGGCTGGGAAAGGCAGACGAGGCAGAGCATGGCCCTACACCAGCTTCATCACCTTTCCTGGGCAGAGCGCCCCATTTTCACCACTGTGCATATTCAGGGCTGGCTCAGAGCTACCTCCGGGCACCATGTGCTGTGCCTGTGCTCCAAGGGAGAAAAGCAAGAGATTAGCAGGAGCCATGCTGACCCCATGCAATCAGTTGTGTCTTGCCTCCACCCCAACCTGCCTTCTGGGCCATTTTCTCCCCCAGTGTGGTCCTGTGCATCCTCTGAGTCACCACGAGAGGCAAAATCAGAAAGGCAAGGGAGTGCTGATCTTGGAGACCCTTCTAAGAGGCACTGCAGCACAGGAATAGCCAATCCAAATATTTTCATGCGCAAACAGTGCAATTCCTGTGCGTCTTTCCTGGAGAGAAATAAAGAGGTTTTAAACAGCTGGAGCCTGCCAGCTCCCTGCGGTGACTGCTGAAGTCAGGTCTCACCATCTCCAAAGCCCTTGAGCTCCCAGCAGAACAGCACACGCTGCCTGAAGAAAAGCAGAAGAGATTTTCTCCAGCTCATTTCAGGCCGGAGCATCTCCTCCCATCGTGTCTGGCTGCAGGGCATTACTAAATCTACCTGAGAAGCTTCCACCATCCAGGCTTTTGGCCACTTCTCTGCTCTCCCTGCACTTTGGGAGGGGAAGGCTCGGAAATGGATGAGTCGCTGTGAGACAGTTGTTAACTTGGTGAGAGCAGCAAGAAAATTAAGACCCCGAAAGAAAGCAAGAGAAGACACGTAGGACTTCAGCACAGCAACCTGAAGTTGTTGTAAACCGTCCCTTTATGTCACATAAGGACTGTGAGATGATAAGCAGGGAAGATAACCTTCTTGTTCAGAGCCACATCAGCCAGAAAGTCATGTGTGCTGTCAGCATCAGCACTGCTCTACCAAAACTCAGTCTTGCTTGAGGTCTGTGCTCTCCATGGTCTTACAATGAAACCTCTGGGCTTCTCAGACCTTCAGATTGCCTTTTTATGATGTTTTACTACAGAGCAGGTCCTTCTCAGGCCTCTCATTACTCTACCAACACAATGGGCACAGGCAGCAAGATCTTTTAGCCAAAGAGCAGAGGAAGCTCTTCAGACAAGGACTTTGCTGCAGAGAAATGGTTGCTGCAAAGGAGGGCCCCTTGCCTTCGGAGACAAGTTTGGGAGAGGAGAGTTTGGGGCTACCTATGGCAGAACCTGTTGCTAACTGTGCTTAAAAGTACATGGTTTTGATTAAAACAGTGAGCCAAAAGTTTGTTTTCCAGTTCCGTATCGTAGGCAGGTGATTTTTCTGCTCAGCATTAATGTTGCACATTTAACCTTGGGAAGGGAAATTGTCCCTGCAAAGTGACCACAGGCTGACGTCTTTCTGTAGGAAAACTGTAGCCAAAATGCCTGAGCTTATTTGGGGAAAAAGAGACTATTTTCCCCAATGGGAAATTCTGGTAGCCCTGTCTCCTTCACTTTCGCCTGTTTTGAAAGATGTTTTTGAATTTTGGTCATGGTGAAGAACATCCTGTGGTCAGGGACATGCCTTTGGCTTCACCGCTGGCTTCCAAAAACAACATCCTCAATATTTTTCAATGTTTAAACCAGAGGGTGTACGGAATGGGGAGGGGCAGCGCCTGTCAGCCCATGTTTTCATTAGCGGGTGATGGAGTAGGGAGGCACATACTGAATTTGTAGGTGACACTGAGCTGGGAGGGACTGGAAATGTTTTAGAGGAGAGACTGAGAATTTCAGATTGTGGCAAACTGGAGAACTGATCTAAAAAAACAGGGCACATGTTATGTCCTGTGTGGTAGGACCGACTGACCGTGTGGGCACCGGGTGAGCGACCGTCCAGGCAGCGGCTGTGAGGAGCCAGAGGATGGGGGTGATGGTCACCGTGGCCTATGAGTCAACAGTGTCACGCAGTTGAGCAAAAAGCAAACAGCCTGCTAGGATGAAGAAAGAGAAGTGGCCCATTGGGGAAGCGGCATCGCTGCTCCAGCCAGTGCCTTTTAGGGGCTTGATTGGAAAATGCAGCTCTGAGCATTGTCCAAGAAAAATGAGAGCAAGGAAGAGAGGCCGAGTTGTCAGATCCTCAGCAAATAGCAGCTCTGAGGAAAGAGCTGGGTTTCACTCGTGCAGGAAAACCGAAGGGAGACGTGAAACCCATTCTCAAAATGCAGAATGTGTCTGCAGAGAAGGAGGGGGCAAATCATTTGCCGCATCCTTTATGGGTAAGAGAGGAAGTGGTGAGGTTAATTGGACTGAGAGAGAGAGGAGGGAGAAAGGTGGGCTCTGCAGGAACTTGTGGAAGTGGTTTTAACAAATAAACACCTAACGAATGAGATAATCAGATAAACACCTGCCTTGGGGCAAGGAGAAGGATGAGGACCTGTGAATGTAAAGTGCAGTGGGCTGGAGAGCAGTGGCAGGGGGATGTGCAGCAACTTCAGGAGTCCCACAGCAGGTTTGGGGTCATAGCAACCCTGTGAATCCACAGCAGGTCTGTCCCCACCATATTGCAGGGGACAGCCTCAGGACCCAGCAATGCCTGCTCGGGCCAGGACCATCTCCCCCAGGGGGCAGGTCCCTGTCCCACCTCTCCACCCCAGCTGTAGGGGCATGGGGATGAACAGCCCGCGCTGTTCCCCACCAGCGCTCCCTGCCCCATGTGCCCAGTGGGCGATGGGGTCAAAGGACTGTGGCAGAGTGGGAGCCCGGCTCCCGGTGTTTCCTCGTTCTCACGGCCTGGCTGGCGTCCCAGGTAGGTTTGATACATGGCTTTTCTGGCTGAAGTAATACTGACGGGTGATTTAGTCTCTTTGCCAGTTCCTTGTTTGTACCGTTGGGGAGTTAACTCTGCTTTGGAAGGAGAAAGAAGCAAAGGGGCAGCAAGCCCGGTTTCCTTCCCTCCTTCCCTCACCTGCAGAGCAGAGGGCTTATTTCCAGGCAGCGTAGGCAGGACTGAAAGGTCTCCTGAAACGTGCACCAGAGCTGGGGTTAAAGCAGCTTTGGATAAGCCCTTTTCTTACTTAACTGTTCCAGTCCCAACAGGTACATGGTACTTGCTGTGCTCCTCAGAGGGACACTCCAGGTGTGGGAAAGCTACTTAAATGTTTTCTTTTCCCTGGAAACAAAACAGCCGTAGCCAAAAAAGTGAGTGTTTCTGCTCACAGCAAGACTGGAATGGAGACTTCAGGCGCCGAATGCTCCTCGCCAGCTGGGGCTTCTCAAGGGTTAATGCAGCAGGAGATGCTGGAGGGCAGGCACCGAGCAGAGGGCTCTGCAAACAGAAGCTGTAGGGCTTCAGCTTCATGGTTCAAAGATCCCTCCATGCAGACTAAAAGTCGCCGGGGGGCAGAGATCACCCCTGTCCCTGGGCTGTGTGTGTTTGTGGGACCATGCTGCATGGAGCTGGGTGCCAGCTGCGGCTGGCAGAGCCTAAAGGGACTGTCCCGGTGCAGAAAGCATGACGTTCCTCTGCAATGACTTGACCAAGGGCTCTGCTACATCTTTTGATTCCTCCTGCGGCTTGTTGGTCTTTCAGCCGACATGCTCATTAGGGGATGTAGATAATAATCACACGCTTTATGTCAAATAACCCCCAACGCAGAAGCTGAAGCACAGAGTAGGCTCTGTGATGACCTGCACCAAGTTGAATCTGCAGCTGCTCGAGACTCAATTGTGGTCGGTCTAAACAAAACCTGGCCTCGGGGAAGACACAAAAGCAGTTCTTTTAGCCAAGGTACTGCTGGCTCAGGCTACTTACGTGAGGCTGAGCTCAGAGATGAGCTTTTCTGCAAACAGGAACCAGTTTGGTTGCACTGGACAGGACCATTACTTGGAGCTCCTTATGAGATTGCTGCCCTGTTCTTCAGCACAGTTTGACTCAGTGGTATGTTTAAGACATTGGGTTCTTTATTAGAGTTATTGTAAAACTAAGTTGTCTTTTATCTGATAAATCTGAATACCGAGGCAGTGAAATGGGTCTTGATTTTTTCAGCCAGAACTGAAGTGAAGCCTGTGCCTTGCCACCGCAGGTCCATCCTTCTTCAGGGTTTGAAACTCAAACATGGCCATACTGCGAGTTACGGGAACCAGCTAGGCTATCCTCCTGTACCAGAGGAAATGAAAGGGGCCCCAAAAGATGGTCTCGTTGTTAAAGACTCAGGCAAGGGTATCAGGGTCTTCCCAGGCAAACTTGCTGCAGTCCCATTATCATTAGTATCTCAGTCCCCCATGTCTGTCGAAAGAGGATAACAACTGAGCTGGCTCCCCGTTAGCGGTGGGGGATGATCTGCTTGGCAGATTGACTCTGCTGTCAGCCCAGAGACACCTGAGCAGGCTCCTGCAGCCCAGCTCCATCCAGAACGGCTGTCCTGCTGCAAAACCTGAGCGAGGCCGCTCAGCATGGGCAGAGAGGCAGAAAAACCTTGTTTGCCTGGCACTGAGCCTAAGCTAACAGCCTCTTCCAAGCCTCAGGTGCAAAAGACATGGAATTATCCTTGTTTTTCTTCTGTGAGAGCTCCTCCCTCCCTCCCTCTGCCTGGGCAACAGAGATTTGACTGCTTCATTTCACCCAGCTTTTGTCTGTGTGATCCCATTCTTTGGGGCAGAAGTGGCCTTCTGGACAGTTTTGGTAGAGTTCCTGGCAGAGCGGAGCACCCTTGTTGCCCATCACTGCTATTGTCCTGCAAGTAATTGCAGTAATTGCAATGCAGTCAGTGAACTGCAGGCAGGAACAAGCATGCCAGAACTGGACACAGCGTCCCCATGCAGTGATATAAGGGTGTCGTTAATAGTCTAGCTGAAGGGCAGCTTTACGTTGTATTAGGTATTTTAATTAGGGAACTGCTTCCCAGTTAGGATTAAAGTTAGTTTACTTCCGCTGGGCTGTGCTTTAAATCATCTTGTAACTTCCTCAGTAAGAAACTGATCTCCTTGAATTGCACATGCCATAATGCAACAGGGCTAGTTTTCTTTATAGGGAAGATCAATAAATGAGGTTTATGTAAGGCTGCAGCATGCTAAAGATGTGTCCAAGCACCACAGTATTCACTCTTGGCCTCGTCCGCCTCCGAGTGATTCCTCAGCATCATGGCCACAGTGCTTTGCACTGACTTTGGGTGGGTTGACCTTGCCATGAAGAATTAGCTTTGTGAGGGAGAGTTTTAAGCAGGTAACACATTATTCATAGGTGCAGAAAAAGCAGTGTGAACATGGCAAGTCAGGGGTGGCAGCGAGAGCTGGGGGGGTCTGCGTGCTCCACAGAGATACAGAAGCGAAAAAAACTGTTGCCTAATCAGACACTCCATTTCCAGGCATCTGTTAGGCAGAGGCCACAGTGTTTGCCTCGGCGAAATGCATTTATGGTGAAAGAGTGGTTTTCTCCTCAGTCTTTGGGAGATTTCGGGGTGTGGCAGTGATGGCAATGCAACCCGCGGTGGCAGGCGGCAGCCGGTGGCAAGGACCAAGCTGCCGTCCCACGAAGGGCTCTGCAGCAGCGACAGGTCCTGCTCCAAAGCTCCGACAGTCAGAGCATAACTGAAATAATCACACCAAAATCTACAGAAAACATTTTGAGGTTTCTTACTTTTTAACTATCCTGCTGACTTCAAAGGCCATGGAATTCTGTCATCTTTTTTAATCAAAATAACTGGAGACAGCGAAGCTGTTTATCTCCAAACACTGCCAACATCTCTCTACGTGTTCAGCGGCAGTTACAGGACAGAGAAAACACACTACAAAAAAAATTTGCTTGCAGCAAAATTCACATCCCGGTGGGAGCACAGAGAGAGCTTTTGAGGTGCTTGAGATCGATTATGAAATGAGTCTGCGGGTAACAACCGCTTTGCCACCCTGAGTGTTGATTTCTCTCCCCTCTGGCTGAGAGCCAGAGATGCGGCGCTCTGTTTTGGATAACATTTTTTGCGTACAGGTGGTGGGAAAGCAGGGGGAGAGGGTGTAGAAAAGAAAGCTCGTTAGGCTGAACAATAGCATTGGCATTAGAACAAATAGTTCTGGCCACAAACAAATTTAGGTAGAGCAAGAAGGTTTCTAAAAAGTAAAGCAGTAAGCTTTTTATAAAGCATTGATGAGAAGGGGCCAGGAAAAAAAAAAAACAACATCTTTTCAGGTAGAGCTGCTTTACTTTACCATAGGGGGTTTGCAGCACAACTGGTTGTGGACGAAGAGGACTGGTCTGTCCTTATTGCTGTCCAGCGTTCCCGTGACCTGAGCTCCACTTGTGAGGTTGCTCTTCACCTCGAGAAACCCCAGGTGGTCTCTTCTCCCTCCTCACTGATGTGTTTCTTTCCCCAGCTGACAGCCCTTGTCATCTCTCCCANGTAGGGGGTTTGCAGCACGACTGGTTGTGGACGAAGAGGACTGGTCTGTCCTTATTGCTGTCCAGCGTTCCCGTGACCTGAGCTCCACTTGTGAGGTTGCTCTTCACCTCGAGAAACCCCAGGTGGTCTCTTCTCCCTCCTCACTGATGTGTTTCTTTCCCCAGCTGACAGCCCTTGTCATCTCTCCCACTCTTTTCCTATGGCCCTCTTCTAGGTTTATTCCCTTTTTTTGTAGTGGAGTGAGCAGAACTGCAGTGCGCTGTTCAATGTACAGTGGTACAGTAGTGTTTTTTGTGTTGTTTTGTATGCCTTTCCCACCAATTCCCATATGAAATGTCCTGGTGACTGTGATACATACGGAATATACCTAAGGCAGGGGTGTGTGCCCAGGCAGAGCCTGGGTTAACCCAGCTGACACAGCCGGCATCACCAAATGAGCNGTACGGTGGTACAGTAGTGTTTTTTGTGTTGTTTTGTATGCCTTTCCCACCAATTCCCATATGAAATGTCCTGGTGACTGTGATACATACGGAATATACCTAAGGCAGGGGTGTGTGCCCAGGCAGAGCCTGGGTTAACCCAGCTGACACAGCCGGCATCACCAAATGAGCCTTGCAGCACACAAACCCTTCTGTAGGTCTGGAACAGAAGCAGAAACCTTCAGAGTGAAGTGTGAGTAATTCTGAGTTTAACAGGACTCTCTTACTCACCTAGAGCATGAAAGAAAGTCTGTGTGGTATGTGGGGAGCAGAAGAAAGGTGTTAATTAAAGGGGAGAAGTCAGCACACCTTTCTTTGGCACTTGTTTTCCTCCTGAGAGCCCTTCTTCCATGTACGAGCAAGCATCTTCGGTCTCTGGGATGGGGGGTGCTTGGTGAGAGGCAAGAATAGCAGACACACCTCTGCCATAGAAACAGTATTGTCACCATAGCCGTGACTTTCTGTATCCAAAGCAGTGAATTATAGTCTCGAGGTCCATCTGCTGAAGGTGTTTTATAGGCTTCCTATGAGAAGCAGGACTGAGATCGTTGTTGGTGTGTGAGAGATCTTCTCCCCTGGTAACTCAGGCTCTGTTTGATGTGTGTCTGCCAGGGAGCACCGAGCCGGTAGTTTTAGATTATTGTGACCTTCAGGTCTTTTTTCCAAGTGGTTTTAACAAATTTACAACTCATTAAAGTGTACGTGTAATTAGGAAGGGCTTACACCCGTAGGCAGTGCTTGGCATGCATCAGTAGTGAATTTGGTGCTAAGGCACTTCGAATGGGAGATCCTTCTGCAGATACTTCAAGACTGACTGTCCTAAATGATCACATGCAGAAGCTCCATCTTCTCAATATTCACTCCCTTTCCCAGATCACTTATGAGCATGTTGAACAAAACAGATCCTTGAGGAAATCCCTTGATAACCTGTTCCCATTATGAAAATGATTTATTTCTTCTTACCCTTTGTTTCCCATTGGTAACTATTCATGCAGGAGTGCCCTTCTTCTTTGCACCACTACTGCTCCAATCCCAGGGAAGCCTTGAGTGTAGGACATTTCCAAAGCCTATGAAAAACACAGCCTGCGCTAGGGACCAGGTCAACCCATCACAGTGGTCTGAAAGAACTCGACTAGCTATAAGGCAAGGCTGTACTCCATCAAAACCAAGGTGTCTCAGTCCCTAATATATCACGAGTTTGTTAATTCTGGTCTTTATTATCATCTCTACCAGTGTGCCCAATGCAAAAGCCAGATGTCCTGGTGTCTACGTTCTCTGGGCCACCTCCTGAGCCTGTTAAAAATCTGCCCTCAAGGAATTTGCCGTTCCTTAGGAGCAAATTTGCCATTCTTTAAGCCGGGAGGCAGATCTGAGCTGCCGGTGGCACAGCCCATGAGCAGCCTGGCAGTTCCCTGCCTGAGTTTCTTCTGACCTCCAGGGCTGGCTGGTGTGCTGCCAGTGAATTTATTGATCTGCTTAAAACCTCTCTGTGGCCTCAATATCTAACCTGTTATGGAGAGCAGAGTGTTACAGGGCAAAATTCAGTAACGTTTGTAAAGCTCATCAAGATCTTTCATGAGCAAATCCCGTCATATTTTAAGATTTTTTTTTAAATGTCACAAGTAAGTTCTGATTACTCATTGAAGAGCTGAAGCAAACGTTGCTTGCCAGACTCAATATTGGAAGAGGCAAAGGCTGCAACTCTCTTTGTTTACCACTTTTAGGACACTTTCATTTCAACTTAAACTCCCTGCCTTAATTCTGCTCTTGCAAATTAGAAGCAACCTCTCAGCCTTCCCAAATGTGGGCTCAGGGATTCCCACGGACCCCTGGCCTTGGGCTTTTCAGAAGATGCCTGGTGGCTCCATCGGGGTCTGAGAGTTGCTGGTCCTGGTCACTGTTACGATTGCCCTGGCTTTGCAGTGTGAGATGCCAGCATGAAGAAAGGCAAAGGATGGCTGAGTGCACCCAGGAGGTGTTTGATCACACAAACCTTCCTAAAACCCTTCACCTCCGCCCCAGTGTGGTGTTTTGTCCCCCTCCGATGGTGCTTGTACATTACTGCACACTTGCGGATGGGTCTGGCAAATGGGTCCTGGGCTACTGGGACCCAGCACTGTACATCCATCTATAGGTGTCCTCCTCACCCAAAACCATGGCTACTTCTGTTCAAGTGGCCTAAATGACATTTTCCTTGTGACCACCAGTGTGGTCTCTCTGCGAGAGCTTCACAATGACCTTGCATTTCCCCTTGTTTTTCCTGCCAGAATGTCCGGAAGAGACATGGCCAAACCCCTCCTGGGCCATCGGAGCATGGAGGGTGACCCCAGTATCACGCCTGCGGCTGGTCGCACCATCGGGGTGCTGGGGAGCGGGGACTTCGCACGGTCGTTGGCCATCCGCCTGGTGTGCTCTGGGTTCAAGGTAGTGGTGGGCAGCCGCAACCCGAAGCGAAAAGCCGGCCTCTTCCCTTCTGCAGCAGAAGTCACCTTCCAGGCTGAGGCGGTGAAGAAGACGGATGTCATTTTTGTGGCGGTTTTCAGGGAACATTACTCCACCCTCTGTGACCTGGCTGATGTGCTGGCGGGCAAGATCCTGGTGGACGTTAGTAACAACACCGAGATCAACCATCACAAAGAATCCAACGCCGAGTACTTGGCTTCCCTGTTCCCCGCCTGCACTGTGGTCAAGGGGTTTAACGTGATTTCTGCGTGGACACTGCAGTCAGGTGCCAGGGATGGAAATAAGCAGGTACTGTTTTTCTCCTGACGAGGGCAGAATCCCAGCTGTTTCAGCAGTGACGTCTGGCAGCACCAGCAAGTGGCCTTAGGCTCCAGGAGAAGGGATCTGAGTGCTGGCCATGGCATCCAGAGACCACCCCATAGCTTCTGTGTTTCCACTTACTTCACGCTTTGTAGTCTTTAGAACCCCTGCCTAATTGAAAAGTATTATTTAATTGTCTGTTTATCTAAACAGAGCCAGTAAAACCAACTGGTGGCGCACACATGAAAGGAAACCTGTCCAGGAGAGAGGTCTTTGGCAGCCATGGTAAATCCCCGTCAGAAAGCCTGCCAGGAAGCGTGATGCTCAGTGGAATAACATAGGCTCCCTTCAGGCATCCCTCCTGACACACTCATTCCCAGCAGCCTGATCTCTCTTTGCCCTATGTGTGTCTTTCTGTTCATTGCAGGTTCTGATTTGCTCAAATAACCAAGAAGCCAAGCGAACCGTAGCAGAAATTGCTCAAGTCATGGGATTCACCCCTGTGGACATGGGCTGCATGTCATCAGCCTGTGAGATCGAGAACATTCCCCTGCGCCTCTTGCCGGCCTGGAAAATCCCCATCTTTTTGGCTCTGGGGCTCTTTCTTTGCTTCTTCACTTACAACCTGATCCGGCAGGTCATCCACCCTTACATCAGGGAGCAGAAGAACAAGTTGTACAAGATCCCCATTGAGGTGGTGAACACAACGCTGCCTTGCGTGGCCTACGTCATGCTGTCTCTCGTCTACCTGCCCGGGGTGCTCGCAGCCTGCTCGCAGCTCTACTACGGCACCAAATACAGGCGCTTTCCAGATTGGCTCGACCAGTGGCTCCAGCACCGAAAGCAGATTGGTCTCCTCAGCTTCTTCTGTGCAGCTTTGCATGCTGTTTACAGCCTCTGTCTGCCCATGCGCCGCTCCCACCGCTACCAGTTAATCGAGACAGCTGTCAAGCAGGTAACATGGGTACTCTCCAGGTCAGCACCTGTAATAATCTACACACATCCAGATGTTGGGTAGCAGGCTTAGTATCTTGGCTTTTGCATTCACTTCCCAAAGCACGGGTGGGACAGTGGGAATTAAGCTGTTACCTATGCAAGCCCTTCTTCCACAAGGCAACTGCACACCACGTACCAGGCACGCACCCATCTGCGCTGAGGACCAGCCGTCTTAGCAGGGTGCTGCCCATCCATTTACAGCCAGGGATAGGATCAAACTCCCCCGTGCCATTGCTTCCCAGAAGCGTAGATAAGCCTTGCCTGGCACCCGACGTGTCTGAGACTAGGGCAGAGGCAGGAAAAAATGCTGGGAGGGGAGAAATCCAGTGCTGGAGGGAGCAGAGTTCCCCTCAGCTTTTCTCCCTAGATTTTGGGAGATCCCCGTTTGCTCTCACTGATGTTCACAGCAGGTGCCTGCTGGAGTGACCAAATCATAACCCGGGGGCGTTGTTTTGTAGGAGGTGTGTCCTCATCACAGTGTGCCTCCAGGAGCTTAACAAAATGACGGTGAAGAACTGGTGGTAGTCTAAGAGAATGAGGAAATGGAAAAGGACTTTATTGCCTTACTGTGACTGTCGGCAGTGTTTATCCAGTGTGAGATTGCTACCTTCAGGCAATTCGGCCAGCTCTGTAACTCAGCAGTGCCATGGGAAAATGTGATTCTGCCCTTCTCCTGCCCCTGGCTTCTCGCTGCATCACCCCGCACCCTCCTGGGATGGCACAAGCTTGGTGCAGCTGAGTGGGGAACCTGATCAAAGAATTGCCCCTTAACCAGTCCGCTTTCCGCTCTGGGATATTTCCCAAGTGTTTCCAAATGCTTGTCCCAACTGAGAGGAGGGAAGGGGCCGTGTGGACAGCGGGGAGCAGGACGGCTGCTTTCGGCAGCAGCGCCTGTTCAAAGCATCCATCAAACAATATCCCCAGCCTCTCGGCTCCAGCCTTGAGCAGGTCCTTCTCGATTGCCACATTAATCTCGGGCAAGCATCCTGTGTTCATTTCCCCTCTACCTCCTGTTTTCTAGCAACATCTTTGTTTAGTAAATTAAACCCATTTAATGGGCTAAAGAGGATTGTTCTAAATGTTGCTCTTTGCCATACAGCATAAAACCCGTCTTCCCTTCCATTAGCATGAACAATTTCCCCCTAAATGCACTTAAAAAGAAGGTTATTAGGAGACTACTGCATATTCAAGCATCTGTATTTGTTTTCATGGCTTTAAACTGACTTCTCCTTCTAATTACCTTTCCAAATGCAACTTTGGGGCTTGCTGCTGTGGTTACGGGCTGTGGGAGCTGAGAGCACTCAGCAGTTCTTCCCAGCAGGCTTCAGATCTGGTCTGGCTTGCCCAAATAATGGCAGGATAAAAGAGGATTTTCAGACCTCCCGAAACGCAGGGGCAAATAGCACTGGAGGTGTGAATATGACCCAGTGTTCATCCAGGAAAGCTGCTTCCAAAACAAAAACGAATATAGACAAAATTCAGTTCCGCTATTCCTAAGTGTTCCGTTTTAACAAACCTTCGTTGTCATGCCAGGCTGTGGAGAAGAAGATGAATATCTGGGTAGAGGAGGAAGTCTGGAGGATGGAGATTTATATCTCTGTTGGAATAATTGCCCTGGGCTTGCTGTCGTTACTTGCCATCACTTCACTTCCATCCATCGCAAACTCTCTCAACTGGAGGGAATTCAGTTTCATTCAGGTAAAGTTGACATTTGCCAATGCCAGAGAGTGATTTCGCAGTCAGAGCCAGGCCCTCATGCAGACCACAAAGGGCAGAGGTTGACCTGCCCTCCCAGCACGTCCCTGCTCCGGCATGGCTACCGCAAGCTGCACACCAGTGTCAGGGGCAAACCCTATCACTCCACACCTCCCCGTGCACCCCGGAGCTGTGGACCCCTGTCCTGGGAGGTGACACCAAGCAGTGACGGTGGGGCGGCAGGACGTGGTGTGTCCCTGGGGGCTCCGCTGCACTCACGCAGGGCTCGCCCGGTCTGCGGAGGGTACTGCTGTCTCAGGGGGAAGGGAAAATGTAATGTGTCACGGGCATCCACGTGAGGATTAGCGGCAGACTTTGCAGGAGGGAGTGTTTCGTGTCTTGGCTGAAGTTCTTTCTCACTCTGCACTTAGCAGCATTAATTAGAGATCCTGGGAAAAAAACAGCCTGGGCTTTGCCTGCCTGACAGCCCCCTGCAGAGTCCTTCCCCTCCTCACTTGGTGCCTGCGAGCAGCACTGCCTTTCACAGCTAAAAACCTCCTGAAGTCACCCAAGGCCGTGGGGTCATTTTGAGAGGGCAGGGTTGTTCGCTTCTGTGGGCAAGATCCCCCTCAGAGCCGGTTGTGTGTCAGTCATGCACGACATGTCGGAGTTGCTGTGGGGAGTTTGCGCTGTGCACAACATGTCGGATCTGCTGCAGGGAGTTTGCACGAGGCTGTGGAGGGCAGGCAGGTAACCCGCCATGGAGACAGCTGGCTGCAGGACACAGATCTGCCCTTGTGTTTCAGGGAGAGTAAGCTTCTGAAAAGGACAGCACCAGGGAGGACAGTGCAGGGAAAGGTCAGGTTTGGCAGAGCTTGCATGCACCCAGCTATTCAATAGACAGGTTCCAAAAGGCTTAGTTAGACTGGTCTGTAAAAATGCCAGAGCCCAAGAAGCACAGAGAACTAGGTATGATTTCAATGAGAAGTCCATGTCTGATTCTAAAAAGTGAATTAGGAATGTATTTTTTCTTTCTCCAAAGTCATTCAGTGGTTTAGGAGCCTTCTTCCCATTTGCAGCGATGTCCAAACTCCCAAGGGCCAAATTCCTTTAGTGACCCAAATCCTCCATGTGGGACATCCACAAACCCCGAACTCAGGGGCTGCAGCATTCTCAGGGATGTGCTTGGAGCCAGGCTTAGGGCTAACTAATGGGGATAAGCACGGAATGAACCTTCAAGCGTTCCCTGCACATTAGAGCCACCTTTGAGGCCAAGTTCCACTCACCATGTCACTGTTGTATCCCATAGCCCTAAAACCCCGCTACTTGTGTCTCCTGCATCACTGCTGCTTAGCGTGCACCACCAGGCTTCCAGTCTGGCTGCAGTGACCCATGTGGCACCCCGACATGCGCGAATCTGCCTGGGACCCGGTGCCTCTGCATCTCCCCTGCGGACCCTCCCCGACATCGCACCGGCGCGCACCTAACCCTTCAAAAGGGGAGGGCAAGGTTCAGGGACGCGGATGTGAATATCTATCATCTCTCCTGTTGAAGCTCTTCAGTGGCATATAAATAGTTCAATATTCATTAGATCAGGAGTCTGAAGCCTGCTCCCCCGCTTCCCCAACAAGGGCCTCGATCACCAAATGATCAAGTCAGTTTGTCTTTTTTCCTTTCTTGCTGTGGGCTAGCGAGTAATTATTTACACTGAATATAAGAGCCTCACCAGGGGAGCTTGACACCAAGAGATCGTCTCTCGGGGAGAAGGGAGACCTGGCTTTAAACCTCTCTTTCAGATCGGACAACGGGAGCATATTAATTCTCACCACCATGTCTCAGGGGAGGGCTGCAGCCGCTGGGACGCTGGATAAATCGATCCTGGCTTAGGCATCTCATAGTAGGAATCCCAAATGAAGAGAAGGATCTCCTTGCAGCCTGGCAGGAGACTTTGAAACCCCCTGCATTTCCCTTTGGCTCCCCAGGCAGCCTGGCAGCTCTCCTGGAGGGTGCTGGCGTTGTGTCGTGTAATATATACGTTGTCACAGCAGGTAGCGTGGCCATCTCCTACCAGTGCGTGTCACACGACTGTCGCATCTGCCCTTTGGGACCCCTTCCTGCATCTTTCTAAGGGTATGTCAGCGCTGGGACCAGACAAGTGCGTGACGGTCAGCTCCAAAATAGCTCTTGGCTGCCCCACATGGGAACTGGCTGGCTTAGTTCATGGAAAGATACTCACACCTATTTCTATCCCTGTGGAATAAGGCATGACAGTGCGACATGAGCTCCCGGCTGATCACATGCAGGAGAGGCACGGCTGGTATTGTGCCCTACTGAGGAAATACCACGTAAAAAAGAGCAGGTTACAGATCTCTTAGCACGTTAGCTTCTGTTTATCTTTTTTTTAATGGGGACTCCTTTGAATGATTTACTCTTCGGTAAGTCAGTGATGTGTTTCTTGAGGAAATTCAGAGCAGATACAGCCGCTGCTCCCAGGCTCCAGAGGTCAACATTCATGTAGCGCAATGTGATCCTCCCTGAATTAATGCACAAAGTAAATACAAGAGGTGAAGCATGCTTTCTCAGATATTTGGGATGTCTAGCATTTGACCCTTTTACAGCCCATCAGAGGCATCGTGGCTTCCCATGTCTGGGAAAAGTGAAAGAGAGGGAAGATGGGGAGCGCAGCCACCCCAGCCAGACGCCTCCCTGAAAACGCAGCAATTTATTGCCATCTCAGTCGAACTGGCTGGTGTGTTTGAGAGATGCCATACCGAAAGCCACGTTTGAGAGAGGGCTGGGGCTTCTTACGAATTCAGGAGCCATTTTAGTCCCCTCCTTAGCCAGAGCTTCCCAAGCCTAACCTTTTCCAGCAGCAGTGTGTGCACCCCTATTAGTGTCGTGGGATACCGCCACGCTCTTAAAATACACATCTGTTGCCTGACATGCCAAAAATCCCGTTTGGATTGTTGCTAAAGTTTTAGGGAAAAAAACAGTTAATTTTTATAGTAGTTCCTGCACAGGTACAAATTTCAATTAAATGTGGTTAAATCGGATACACAGTTCTCCTATATGTCCAGGTTTGATTAACAGAAAATATACAGGATCTAGACACTGGATAACAGGAATGATTTGTATGTAATTCAACTTATAGGAGACATTTCTGATGTTCCCCAGTGATTTACAAATCCACTCTAATTGTCTGAGGAGTAAAAATGTGCGTGATTGCCTTTAACTTCCCACCCTGAGAAACCCTCCTGGAATCTGAAGGTTGAATTGACCTGGTTTCTTCTTTAGCTCGTGTATCGCAAGATATAACGAATCTGTCATCAGACCTTTTCTAACCCTCCTGTCGACAAAGTGCGAGCCAGAGCCGCTTCCATGGAGCTAATGACTTCACGGGACTGACGGCGGCAGAAGTCAGAAACATATTTGGGTCAGGAAGGGGCCATTGGCTTTGGGCACTCCCCAGGCATTTCTAAATGAGCCACAAGTGACTGAATCACCTTTGCTGATGCATTACAGGGAGCCTCGCAGACACCAAGGAGATGGCGGAGATAGAAGAGTTAAGACAGAATAGAAAATACATGCAAAGCCACATTATGAAGATACCATCTTCATACAGCTGTCTTTCAGGGGGCTTTAACGCTTTACGTGGGTGCTGGCCCCATATTCCCCACGCTGTGACAGTGCAAAAGAAACCCCTGCCACTGTTTAAAACAAAAACCCAAAAAAAGTTTCATAGCCAGAAACTGCACTGAGAGAATACACGAGAGCAGAGCTTCAAAACTCGGTGCAGTATCAGGGTTAAGCACATGGGCAAATGAGCCCCCATGGGCTGCTCCGCAGGCTCTGCACTGCGCTATATTGAGCGTATATTGAGCTGTATCTACTGAGCCAAGCTGCCATCAGTAAAACTTGTTTTTCCTGCACTTGCAGACCAACATGTACCCAGCCGACAGCTTGTCCGGTGGGTGCAGCCATGGGGCCCAGCTGACCACAGGTCCTTCAGCAACATCAGCATTGGGACCCCCACCCTGAGCACTCCCTCATTTGTATTACGAGCGGATCGGCCCATGGCTGCGATCTGAGGAGTTGCCAGCGCTGTTTCCAGCCGCCAGCAGCTTACCCACGTGGTTTTTGCCAATTAGCTTTTTTGTTTCATGTGCCCCCCCGTCCGCAAACAAAGATGGGTCACGGAGCGCCTGTGATGGTTTGTCACTAATTTCTACTCCTGCTCTCCCCCAGAGCCAGCAGTGGTGGACAGAGAAACTGTAGAGAAACAAACTAGTTATCTCCAGCTCCGACATCTCTGCCATACACAGAGCCTTCCTCGGGCTGACTCTGAAAGCACACTCTGCCCAGGGCAGAAAGCGTCTGCTGGCCTTGGACTTCACTCTGTCCCCTTTCCCCCTGCCCTGCTTTACGTGTCTGCTCTGCCACATGAGTCTCAAGCTGATACTTCCATCCTTTTGCCACCCAGGGATGTTTTTTCCTGTTGGAGAGAAGCTCAGAGTCAATAAATGATGGAAGAGCTATGAGTAGGGTCCTGCTGTTGTTAGGTTCAACTGCGATCATGGCATGTCACAACAAACTCCTCAATTTTTCAAGTTAAACCAATCTTGACCCTGTTCGGGTTTGCTGCTTGCTACGACTTTGGTTTAGGAATGAGACGTGGCTTCTGGTAAGAAGGACAGCTGTCCTTGGAAGAAAGGATGGGTGTGGGGATGTACGCAGGACTGAGGTGCGCTTCACAGGTCTGCTCCCGACTCCTGGCACGACCTTGAGTAATGCTCAGCTGTAACACAGAGGAGTTCCCTACCTCGGCAAGAGGTCCTAAGGGTGAAATCTTGGCAGGACTCAGTGACACCCACACGACTGCCTGATAGGTGCTGTAAAAGTGAAGTACCTAGATCTGGTATCACATTCTAGAGCTCTCCTTCCCTCCCCTGCCCAGTCCTTTCAGCTGCCTGAGTGATTAGCTCTGAAGGTTAGAGGAGTCTTGGTCTAGTTTGTTGGTAACAACACGGTACATTTTAAAAAGACAGCTGGGTTTTTAAATAGTTTCCCAGTGATCAAAAATAGGAAGGGATGCTTTGAATTGAGTAGTATTCCAGCTGAGATGATTATTTTTTCAAGAGAAAATGATGTGTCCTTCCCTCCTGTCTTGCCCTGGTCCCTTATCTCCCTGCTACGTCCTCTTCCCTGGACATACCTTCAGGAAAACCGTGTCTCTTGGTGATCTCTTACTAGCTGCACCAAGCCAGATATTTTGACTTCCTTCCCTAAGTCAGGGACATCAGCAGTAAATTTTTCCCTGCTATATGCTATATAAATACGCTACACCCACCGTTTTCTTTGAAAATACAGCAGCAAAGGCTTGTACTTGAGATGCCTCCGGGAGTGAGCGCCCGGCTCCTGCTAAGTGCCAGCGGGCAGCGGGAGCTGGCGACGTCAGGAGCCAGCACCTCTGATGCTGGCAGGAAACCAACAGTGAGGGGACACCAGTTTAAAACCCCTCTTGAGAGCAACCATCAGAGGGAGCTAGAAATACTCAGGCAAAATGTTGTCTCTGTGGGTGCCTGGGGGCCACGATCTCAGCTGAAAACAGGGGAAGTTGTTGTCTGCAGAACAGGGGCTGGATTCTTGCTGCCTCCCTGAATGCATAAAGGGCTCTTGACTGCCCATTTCAAGGACTTAGTCCATCATAGAGCCTGATGGTCTGGCTCACAAACCAACACAGATCTCTTAAGACAGAGAAGGAAACCCTCCAGGGCTGTTGCTCACCTCAGACCAGAGCATTTCTGTCTCCGTAACCTAGTTTTCCTGTAGATGAAAGCAGTTACCTGAAGGTGTCTGCTCTGTGCAAACCTGTAGCCTCACTGACTTCTGACGGTGCCAACTGCTGGTCCAGAGCCACGATGCTGATGCTTCACTGCGCCGGTCAGCAGCCTCTCGCCAGCCACAGACCCCGCTGGCAGCTACGGCTCGGGAAGAGCGTTTGTGAGCTGCCCATGGTTACGTGCCCGGCAGGGGCTGGGGGCTGCTGCTTCGCACAGAGGCAGGAGCCCACCTCTCAGATGAGTTGGCAGCATCTTCTGGGAAACTCCTGCCGAGTTTCTAGTATCACACTTAACCTCTGATTAGAGAAAGAAAAATGCAGTCTGGCACGCTCCCCAGGAAAGGTTTCCAGTCGCATTTCATTCTGTCCAAGAAATGCAGGAATAGTCATTGCTTTCTCTGTGCTATGTACACTTACAAAATAGGGCAGAAAATAGCACAAGGTCCTCTGCTAACCAGCATATGTTTCTCTTCCTTTTAGTCCACCCTTGGATTTGTTGCCTTGGTAGTCAGCACTCTGCACACACTCACGTACGGGTGGTCGAGGGCCTTCGATGAGAACCAGTACAAATTCTACCTGCCTCCGACCTACACCCTCACGCTGCTCGTCCCATGTACTGTCATCCTCGCAAAAGTCTTCTTCAGTTTGCCCTGCATCCAGCAAAGACTTCTGCGAATCAGGAGGGGCTGGGAGAAGGGGAGATACGTGAAGTTTGTTCTGCCCAGCACAACAGGGGAGTATTCAAGCGGGGAGACCTCTAGCAATGTCTAACAGAGCCCTGGGTGTGACAGAGGATTTCAAAGCACTATCAACATTTCTATAAAGGTGTTTCTTTTTCTTAAATATATGTATGTTTTGGTATAATTGTACTGTGAGTAAATAATAAAATTTGGTGACTTTAAGAAACAGATGACCATGAAACTAGTTTAGACAGTAGTAGTTAAATTATATTGCTGATTTGCTAGGACAATTATTGCCTTAAAACTGACCGTGAAAGCTGCGCTAGCAGCACTAATATACAGGGGAAACTGATGGACTCTGTTAGTCAGATCGGTCACTTGAGGTGCTGGCTGGCAGCCCCCTGGACCCAGTACTTCTCAGTTGCTTCCCTAGGTTGTTCTCATAAATTTCAATGCCTTTTTTTTTTTTTAATATGAAGTAGCACAGATTTTCTGGGTTTTATGACAGCAAAGATATCCTGTCTCTTGAGTGTCTGGCCCAATCAAGGCAGTGTGGTTTAGAAAGATGAATTGTCTCTGGTTTTGGTCTCCTCAATGAACTCTATGGACAAGTAAGAACAGCAATATCCATGTTGTGTAGCATCTGCAGATTTTACTAAAAGGATCCAAACCTGACAAGTCCAAGTATCCCTGTTCTCTCAAATACAGACAGCACTACTGGTCCTGTAAGCTGTGCCTGGCACGCGTTTACAAGCTATTGAAGTAAAGCACCCTTTCCAGCAGTATAAAAGCATTTTGGGGTTCGACTAGATGATCTCCAGAGGTCACTTCCAACCCCTACCATTCTGTGATTCTGTGATTTGAAGAGAGGGATGTCCCTAGCGTCACATGTCTGGTCTTCACTGCTGGCTCCGAGACGACAACTGCTGCTGCTGCATGTTCTCTGTTTTACTAAGCCAAAGTTTCACGCAATATTTGGTGGAAACAGAGTGAAGATAATTATAAGAAAGACCTGCTGCTTCACAAAATTATATGGAGAAAACCAAGGCCTTCCAGCTGGGCTTACATCGAATAATAGGGTGAAGCTTTTAGTAATCGTTGTCGCCCGAACATGCCCATTTACGGAGACAAAACAGCAGCTCTAAACCCATTGGTTTCACTAGCGATGGTAAGATCTTCAAACGGTCTTGCAAAGGGATCGGTGAGTCTTGACCACAACATGAAAATACAGCAATTGTACATTTTGAGCACAGTCCTTCATTGCCTTGCACCTTAAAAAAGTCACTTGCTAGGTTGCAAAGCAGGTATCAAATGCTCTTCTGACTTCACACCCACTTTGGACAAGGTACAGGGCAGTGAAGAATTCTGTCCTAATTTCATTTTCCACCTGTCACTTTCTATCCCTTCAAGCTCTTGCTCTTTATCAGAATAATTCTTTAGGTTTTGGACATCCAAATCACCAAATAGAGAATGGACAGCCATTCACAAAAGCTCATCTAAACACAAGCAATACCAGGGTGACAAAAGACGACTACCTCATTAAGGTCAGATACAAAGGCACGGCTAGAATAGCCTCATTTTCCTACAGGTAAGTAAAAGACACAACTCAGTGTTTAGTATTGCTTTGAAAAATGACACTTGGCTTACGGTTTGTGTAAGTAAGTACTGGTTATTAGACCAGTTAATATTAATTGGGGGGGGAAGTTATCAGCTTTGGGGCACATAAGCCCTTCTACAAGGGCAACATTGCTTCTGTAACCTGGATGACTTCTACATGGAGAGAGGATCCTAAGAATTCCCCGTTTAGCTCAAATAACTACAGTGAGTAATATTCTCCAAATATTACACACAGTGCCAGTGATGGTACTGAGGGATTTCAGTTCTCGCCTAAGGCTTACAGTAAAGTCTCCAAGCAACACTTCTTTTCACTGAACAGAAAGAAAGCAGCACGAGGGAAATGCCCAGATTTCATAATCAGCTGGTTTTTTTTAAATTCTCTGTTTATTTTGGCAACATGAGGAAGGTACCGTTCTTTCCCACTGTCCCTTTCAGAAAGCTGTGGTTATTCAGGTTTCCCCATCCACCTCCACAACCAAACCCAGATCAGCAACTGATCAAATCACTCCCCAGGAAGATTGACTACCAGGCACTATTTATTTGTGTTTGAATGGTGGGTTAAGTTTCCACATGGCTTTGAGACCGCTTCACTGGAGTATAATTCCACCCACTCCAGTTTAACTCATCCTTGAGGGAAAACTGGATCCAGCAAGCTTGTTCTTTTGGTCTTCTCTTCCATTTCATCAAGCAAAGCCAACATAAAAGCACCAGTTTACACATTTTCTGGTTGCAGTAGTGTGTTCCACTGCCTCTTTTTCCCACTTAAGCTTCTTTCCACATCTTAAGGTCAGGCAAGACTACTGCCTGGTGGCAAGGAAAAAAAAGGATTAGGAGGCAGGGAAAGAACATTACACAGGCTCCCAGGCTTTGTCTTCAACGCGAAAGGTGTGGTTTTATTGTGAGTTGCTGCAAGGTTAAAGACTCACCTTTCTGCACAGCAGAAGTAAGGTTTGCACCTTTGCTTTGTTTACATGACTTTCACGCCCACAAACCCTTCCCTATCGATGGCAAAGGGACAGTTTTCATGAGCAGAAGCAGAGTCAGGCACACGGTCCTACCTAAGGAGCCATCTCCGTGAGTGAGTCAGCACGGTGCTGTTCAGATGGACACAAGGCCAGATGGACAGACGAGCCAGCTCAGAACCCCCACAGCTACTGCAGCTCCACAGCATCTAAAAAAAAGGCTGGTCAAGTGTCTCCAGGTAACGGCAGTGCCAACACACTGTCCAGCCAGTCACCATCCCTTTTAAAGACTGAAACCAATTCCTAGAAATGCAAAACTGCATTTCAGATGGTGCCCTCTGTAGGGGTCTGCTCCTTCAAACCTTTGACAAAGGTCAAAACTGACAACAGTTTGAGTAATTTCTTCTGATTCTGGAACGCTGAGAAGCAGTTTGAGGAATTTTCTAATTATCTTTTCCCTATGAATTTTTTGATGTGGATAGGGGGTTCAGTGACATTAGCTTAAAATTTACCTATTAACTGGTTTTGTACTTGGAGTTTCTCTGTATATATGTACACACACACATATAGATATTATCACAGAATATATAGCCGGAATGTAAATTCTTTATATTTGTATTTTCTGTATTGCCTACTGTGTGCCTCTGGGATATGTAAGAACCAACTGAAAAGCTGTAAGAGTAAGGCCAGTTTTAATCACTGGCATCTGTAGTTACATAAAAGATATAATTATATAGACCTGTTCAGAATATCAGAATTCGTTTGAGTCTTTTTTCCCTCCTCTCCCTAAACAATACCATTCCTTTAATGGCAGGAGTAGTGTGATTATCTAGAATCTAACCACTAGGAAATAAAGCCCACTACAAGCAGCAGCTGGTAGGTAATAAGGTATCAAGGTATCAAAGAATACCTTCTTTGCTTCAGTGTTCACTGCTAGGACTGGCCCTCAGGACTCCCAGACTCTGGAGATAAGAGAGGAAGCACGGACAAATGAAGACTTGCCCTTGGTCAATGAGGATTGGGTTAGAGAGCAGCTAGGCAAACTGAACACGCACAAATCGATGGGTCCCGATGGGATGCATCCACGTGTGCTGAGGGAGCTGGCGGA
>VZSC01000546.1:48765-79958 GCA_013398225.1 Steatornis caripensis
ATTCAAAACCCGCCTGGATGCATTCCTGTGCAACCTGCTCTAGGCTAACCTGCTTTAGCAGGGGGGTTGGACTAGATGATCTCTAGAGGTCCCTTCCAACCCCTACCATTCTATGATTCTATGATTCTATGATTCTATGGTAATAAGTGAAAATGATCATTGCTGTGACCCATGGTGCCAGGGCCTCAATTACGGAGTTGCTGTGCATGTGGGAGGGCACAAGTGTGTGCAGACATACGCTTCATTACCAGAGGCCAGTGATACTACACAGCACTTGTAGCATTGGCTCAAACAAGCATAATTCACTAAACAAAAAGTGCGGTTGATACAGAGTTCAAGGAAGCGGGAGTTCCAGACGTGGGTTTTGGGGACTGGAAAGAAAAAGGGAGTTTTAATACCGTCAATTTCTCTGTTTCTTAAGTCACTTCTTCACAACTTCTGGATCTGTAGCGTTGCATTTTAATGAGCTAATTTGTAAGCTGATTTTAATGAGTTCATTTAAATTCCTGTGCTGAAGATTCCTGTACCTCTGCAGGTACAGTTCTCTCACTCCTTCTGTTTTATAATACAAGGCTTTTAACAGTGCAATTGCTTTCTTGCTCGTCTGGGATTTACTTACAAAGTGATATATCAAACTACAGTTAAATCTTTAGGGGGGTGTACTTGCTTCAGCACCTCTATGATGCGATGTATTTCCTCCAGTCTCTCCAAACTGGCCAGCGCAGCTGCATACAATGAGCCACAAAAGTCAGGTGTTATCTTTGAGCTCAAAATTTCATGCACTGAGCTAGCGGGATCTGCGGACTGCGCCTCAGGTTTGAGGAACGAGATTTGTTACACTAGGACAGTTTTCTTTTATGAGTTCATTGTGCCTTAATAAGCAGCATCAGTTTTGCAGAATTTCTGCAGAAGGTTTTTAGTACAAGTCAGAACCATGCTTATATTAAAGTTGAGCATGCAGTACACAGCAGGAAGATACCATCGATACCATACGATTAGGGACAGTTCTTGTTAGCAGAGCGTGCGCAGGAACTTTCATAATCAAAGACTAAAAATATCCGTTGTGCGTGGCCAGTCAGGAGGATCACATATTACAAGCCATAGTATTACAGGAACCTTTCAAAGACTTAAAGTGGCACTACTGCAGTCCTCCTAGAAAGATAATCTGCTTCAGATTTAGAAACCTCAGCGCTGGAGGATCCACCACAGCTGCTGTTCAATTACTCTTGTTATCCGTTTCCTATATCTGATGTGCAATTAGCTAGCTTCAGCTGCTGCTACATGCCAGCCTGCTGGCTTGAAGAGCCATCTACAATCAAATGTCACTTTTAAATAGCTGTCTCATTCAACGCTCTAGAAAACAAAGTTACTGTGCCAGATTCAAGTCTGTTTTCTGCAAAACTAGGTTTATTTGATTTGGGAGGGATGGGGCCACGGAGTAGTGTGAAGAAATGTCCACGATGGGCACTGCTAGGATATAAGGCTTTAATTTCTAGATTGCTGCTTTAACTCTAAAACCAACTGATGTCCTCCAGTTGCACGGACACAAATACATGCATAGAGCCAAAGGTGTGAGCTCAAAGTAGTGTGCAAAACAAATCGATACCACACCTTCCATTTTAAAAATCTCAGTTCAACGAAGAAAAGGGGCTTTCCAAACTGGCCTTAAAGAATACGTTCCCTGGGCTTCATTCAGAAAGCAGAATTAAACCTTCCCAAGACATGGAATGAGAGCAGACGACAGCAGTCCTTACAGTACTTGCTGATATTCCTGGTATACAACACTAAGTCACCTGCCAAAGAGCAAAAATGGACATACAAAGGTAAATTCTTATGTTAATCTGTCACATGGAGCTCTTGGACATATTCACTACCAACTGAAACTCCTGCTCTTCTGGCTAGCTGCCTTTGGCCCACTACAAAGGAAGGAATCAGAAGCTATCAGAGAGAGGATGCTAGCAAACAAAAGGTACAATCTGTATCTGATCAAAAATACCATATCTACAGGAAGATGAAAGCTCTATGCCCCATCCTCCCCCACACTACATCACCAGCCCAAACACCCCTCTCTCCTCTCAGCTATCTGCCAGGCGTGCCATGCTTCAAGACAAGGTCCTAGTCCTTGGCAAAGCAGAACTGGGTGCTGCACAGAAGGAAGAGAAACAAGAATAACACCTCCCAAACACCCCGCACCACCATGCTGGCTGCACCCATGCACACAGTAGTCTTCCTCTGCAGACAGCACAAGACTGCACAGCTGCAATCTCCCATGCATCAACTCCAGATCATGAACGGTGCTTGAGGGCTATAGTGATAGTTTGGAATCAAGCAGCAGTTCTCACACACAGCAAGCTGTGGTAAAGCCCTAGCATGACACCAGCGCTACGAGGCTGGAAGAAAGGAACTAAAGAAGCAAGCCCAAAACGTAAGGAAGGAAGAATTTAGAACACCCAGGCTCTACCTGCCACTTCACTTCCCTCTCTCCGATAGCCTCCCTGGCACCTGCAAGCTTCTGCAAGGAAAGCGACAGGAATCTCAGCAGAAAGCTCCGCTGCACTTCGTCCCTGTGCAACAATTCAAATTTACCCTTTTAACCAGGCAGCATCTATGCACACTTCAACCACTGCCAGCATGAAGCTGTGCACAGTGCTTGGGTTTGAGCTCTGAAAGTTGTATCCCATCTCAGCTCATCACAGCTCAGAAAGTGTGGCCCAGAGAACGCAGCGCCAGCTTCTCCTCAGCACATGCACTACAAGGAAGAAACAGCAGGAGCTTAGGGTCAGAAGCATGGAGGATACATTTGTCGTGTGTTTAAGCTGTGTTGCTGAAGATGTTTTGCTCTGCTTTGCATGTATGTCTGTTCTGGGTGGTTTTCCTTGTGTTTAAAAAAAAAATAGGCATACTTAAAGTCTACTTTACGAAACCTCAGCAAATTAACACTGATCTCTTCCAGACAATTCTTCAAATGAATGTTCTACACATGCCTCCTCACAGCATGCAAAGATTTAGATATGCTGGAACTGGCTCCGCAAAGGATGCTCTCTAACAAGAGGAATTTAAGCACTGATACCAGTTCAATTTGCCGCTTTTTGATTTTAATATAAAAAGAAATACTTTCTGCAAGGAAGGATTCAGCTTTCATCACCAGAACCCTAGTACAGACTTTGCAGGCTAAACCAATCCACAGATAAGCACTTTTCATAAACATTACACATTTCTTGGCTTACACAGGTTCTGGAGAATGAAAGAACAGGCTGTGCTGACATCTGGTGGCTTTCTCTGCAGACAAAGACAGTTTATGGCAATAGGTCTTGGCTTTTCATTGCAGGGGTTTTTTTACATTTCTGATGTTAACTTCTCTCGTTTCCTTCCAAGACACAAAGCATTATGATAAAAACATTTTTGTTTCCACTGACCAGCGGACAGTGCTGTCCTGGGCAAGTCCTCCTGTAGAGCAAGAAAGGATCCTGTGTTGTGCACTATTAGTGACACTGTAGAAAAGGTCACCTCTTTATTTCAAAGCATATTTCTTCACAAACACACAAAAAAAGTACATTCACTGCCACAGGAAATGCTGCTATTACATATCAGGTGAGGTGCAAAGCTCACCATTAAAGCACTGTAAATCAGCAGAGGTGGCAGCAAGAAGCAAAGGGAAGTGGCTGGGAAAACATGCAAAGGTGTGTCTGTTTCTCTAACTCAACAGGAAAGTAGGTAGTAGGCAAAGGTCAATGTCCTGATAATATGAAAAGCAGCAAAGTTGTCTACGGGCGTCATTGCTTGGTTAGTCATTTGCAAATCTGTGCCTAGTACCACGAAAAGAAAGTCATGGAAGGAGGACTGGGTGGCAACCAGGAAGACTGAGCTCAGTCCAAACTGTTCAATAAGCAGAAGTGTGCACTTCCCTTAAGCATTTGTAATGTCTGAAGTTCGTCTGAAGCTAGGATCCTATCAGTCATATAAGACCAAGAATGAGTATCGCATCTTCTGTTTTTTTGTTCTTGATCTCTGGACACTCAGGATTTCTGTGGCTATCAGCTTCCAAAGACAGGACTCACAAATGTCCCGTCATGGCTGTGGTGACACTTGCACTGTTACTTGCAAGCTAGTTTTTAAGTAAATGATCTGTCAGGGAATGTGCTGAATACTCCCAGGGAGTGAAAGAGAAACACCACAGCTTACAACACATCCCTGGATCACCTTTAAGACAGAATGTTTATATCAGGTAAAGTAGTTCCCCAACTTCAGTGGTGTGTACATCAGATCTCTGAGGACTCCTTTATGTCATTGGTAACTGTGAACATTTAAGTCAGGTATCCACATCAGCAGTTTTCTTAGCTCTTGCTTCTTCAGGAGGCAACGTAACTACCTCTGGACAGAAAAATACACAAAAACTGTTGCATGCAGAAAGTATAACAAGACAAAGCCAGAAATAACAAGATGCCTATTCCAGCAGTTCATGAGTTGAATTCAAAAAATTATTAAAATGCACCACTTTCACACCTTTAGTGCTATAAAAAGCAGCACTACTCCAGTATTTTTGTGCCAAGAGTGCTGTACATTCAAGATTTTGCATGTTTATTCAGTTACACTGTTATGTCTCTGTTACCTCTTCTTCCTCTTCATGATAATTCCTTTCCTAATTTCCTCTCTTCTCTTTTAGTAGCTACTCTTCCACAGGTCCTAACCTAAGCTCCAGTCTCTCTGAAGTGATTTTTTTTATCCAAGAAACACTCAAGCCCCACACAACCCCCTGGCTTCCAGTCTGACTGCCCTTCCCTGCTGCAGTGCTATAACCCAGGAGAATTTGTACCTTATTTCAGCATCCACTCTGGATGCTGTTCTATTTGTTTAAATATATATATAAAAAAAAGGCTAGTGAAAGGCTCTAAGGCCATCATATCAAAAGATGAATCCTTATTAACCCCAGAATGTCTAAGAACACTAGCAAAGCTGTATGATTTGCCCCACTATACATTATGGAGAAACCACCTTCAATTAACACTAATTGTAAACTGATGCAGTTCATGATCTCTGCCAGGAAGCAAACCATGGTACCAACTCTGTAGGTGGCTTCCATCTATAGAAAGAGGATTTCATAACAACATGGGCAAAGACATCTCCATCTTTAGTAATTTTTTAGCCAGTGTCCACAGATTTCATTCAGTACTCAACAATCCTGGAATCAAACCAACTTTGACAGAAGTCTATACTATATCTTGACAATATCCCATCGAAAAACGTTGGGACAGCATCTATCTTAACAACTTATCAGTTATTATCTATGGTTTTGTAGGATTTATTTGAAACAAGCATTATTAAAGGTCCAATTAAAAAAAAAACACAGCAGAAAAACACTTCAGGAATAAACCAGTTGTTTGTAAGTATGGCCACTAAGAGCATTACAAAAGGCTCTACTGTGCTGCTGCAGAAAGGAGCCAATGAAGTGCCATTGCCAGAGGGAACCAAGCTCACAAAGCAGTAATTTAACTCTTCCCTTGGAAACAGAAGCTAATCTGGAGTGCCAGACACGTCACTCTTGAATACTTGCGTTAAAACATTTACCATTTTCTCGTTGATGCTGTAGAATTGCTCTTTCAGTGTGCCACGCTCGATGTGGCACTGAAGGTTTGTAATCGTACTAGCCCAGAAAGGACAGTTGTTAAAATTCGGTGACTTTTTCAGATACAAATGCCTTAGAGAAAAGGGATCACGAAACGAATCCAAATCTGTCTGAAAGTGCTGGAGACCAAATTCAAATCCCCAGAACAGGAAGAAAAGAATGACAGTGTTTGCTCAGTCTGAGAGCCTGAGTGTGCAGACAGACGTCATCTAGATGACTTGGCAAGGACAATATGAGACACCCATCTCTCCGGCATGCCATCGACTTGTTACAAAGTTACCTTCATTATTGTAAATTTGGCTGAACAAAGCTGGTATTCTCTGGAATGCAATGCATTAGTTTAAACTGTCTGAGAAAATGAGTACAAACTCGTATTAGCCAGATTAATCTGCAAACATGACAGACTGTGTAAGAAGGTAGCTGAGACACGGGACCATGTTTGGGGAGCAGGTACCAGCAACAGAAAGGTGGCCTGGACAGAAAGAGGAGGCAAGTGGTAAGTCCTCCTCACAAATTAACCAGAGCACGCATAACAGCATCTAAATCCCAAGAGAACATAGGTGACTTCAGTGACACAGGACTCCTCCTTACAAGATAAAGATACAATCACCCTTTTAATCGTAGATGACAAAGTGGTAGACTACTTTCACAAGAGAATAAAACTCTGAAGCAAAGCTGTTGGTGAGTAACATCAGCTACCAAAACCAGCCTAAAACAGAGAGTTGTCAGGAAGGATGAAGAAAATGAGGTGGGAACAATACAGAGAGGTTTTGTTGGCCCTACATCTAAAGTAAAGAGAACTTTTATTTAGATGCTTTGGAAATCACACATCTGCTTTCACTACCACTTGTTAATAAAAAAAAAGAAAATCATCAAAGCTCTAGAAAATGCTAAGCTTACTTCTCTGGCAAGTCGCTTGTGGAAACGGTGTTGTCAGCTCTCACCCAGAGCTGAGGGTAGATGTGTGGGTCTAAAGCAATTGCACATGAGGTCTCATTTGATTTAGCAGAGCCTACGCCCAAAAAGCCTGCTAAGACAAGAGAGCCAGCATCACTTCTGCTTCAGTGAAGAGGAAAGGCTTAAAGGTGCAGTGTCCCATCTGGTACCCCCTCAAAAGCAGTTTCAAAGCAGTATCTATCTAAAGATACTTTACTGGATGCGTGATTAATTTTTCTTATTCCTGATTTGGTTAGTGTAGTAGGAAAGCCAGGAATTACCAAGAACTAACATAACAGCAACAGAGTATTTGGCTCTTGCAAAGCAGGAAAGAATCAATTCCAGTCTTCAACACATGTGGCTCGCAGACTGGGCCTCTCCTTGCAAAAATGCAATCATTCAGGTTTTATTCCCAAAACTAAAACCATGAGCTTTCACTGCATTTGGAAAAAAGCCCAGTTCCTACTTATTCACACTGATATCCTGGCAGAACTCAGGTTGCTACCTCTTACGTGAAGGTGTCTCCATGAAGTAAAGCTAGAAACAGGGGAGCTGGTCCTTGAACACAAAAGCCTCCTGACAGTCATTTGTCCCTTTCAGCGCCCTAAAGAGGGCTAGAAGAGAGTATAAAGGAAAGCATTCACCAGTGAAGAGCATGAAACACTTGCCAGTATGCACTATTTAAACAAAAGTGTCCAAACATAAAAGAAGTAAAGCTATGACTTGAAACTGAGATTCTCTTCTCAAGACCTCTAAAATACCTAGTGATTTAGCCATAAAATGTTTCCATTTTCATTAGAAGTTAGTACTGTGATGGGATCTTACTGTGCATTGTATAATCTCCATACACGTAGCTAATGTCTGCTGTAGGACTATACCAAGAACGTGTGTTACAGGTCAGAGACTGCACTGCCTGTATCCTACAAGGCAAGCAATGGAAAAGAAATGCGAGAAACAAAAAAAGGCATTTATGCCCCCAAGTTTTCCTTCTCTCAGTCTTAGCATATTGACAGAAATTAATTTCTATAGGAAGGGAATTGCACTGTTTGCAAAGCAATCCTCTAGGATTTATTGATCTTTAAAAAAAAAATCTCATTAAGCAGACTAAGGAAAATTTACAACAGGTATGGGAAAACAAAACAATCTCTTGGGATCTTCACCAGGACGAAACAGGATTAGCTTTGTAGTTTCTGTAATCTTCCTCACAGAAGAATGCTAATTCGGTCTCATTTGCTAGAAAGAATAAAAAATTAAATATTTAGCACACCAGTAAATGAACCACCGAACAGCCAGCTATTTAGAATCTTAGAAGACAACCGGCAACTTTTTGGTCAAAGACAATCATAAATCACCACACACTTCCCCTACCTGCCCCCCCCAATATTTTTGCAAAAGAGATTCCAGTATTAAAGATACCGTTTAAACTTAAAAAAAAAACCAAACCACAACTGAATATACAGAAGTAAATATGTACACAAGACCCCTCAAGAGCTGTTTAACATAGCCTTCAGAATTGTTTGTGTAAGCATTCAGCAAATTAAGTCATTGCTTTTCTAACACCTTCAAATGCTAGAAAAATAATGAACTATAATTTTCTCTTTTTTTGTATATTTTTCTGTTAGGAAAGGGGAAAAGAAACTATTTTTTCCATTGAATTAGCCTGTAGGTATAATAATTTAATACTTAGAGGATCAGTAGAATATTTTACAGATCACTTTACATTCTCCCTCATGACCCATCAAAATATGTGTCTGAAGAAGTTAATTTTTTGCCCTGATGATGATTAATTCATGAGGCTTCAACAATATGCAAAGTGAAAGACACAAATTGGCTTCTCCAGCAATACCTTCAAATACCTCTAATTATTCACAGGGGATACAGCAGAGCTAAAGGACCCACAAAGGTTCAGAGCAGTCACAATTCTTTCAACCCAGTAGGTCAAGGACTTCCTCTTCTAAAACAATAAGTCAGCAACATTACTAATTCAGAACAGAGACAAATCTGATGGAAAGCCTTCACAATTATTAAACATGGAATTCTTTAAGGTGCTGAGCCAATAAGTTCCACATTCGTTTTTTAAATTAAACCTGAAGTTAATGAAGTCTGCCTGTCTCGTAAAAAACGAGGGCAGAAGGGGTTTTAGAATCTCAACTAGAAAACAGATAAGACTGTTTGCAGTGAATACTGAACGCTTTATTAACGTACACCTTGCTTTTAAAAAAAAACAGGCAAGCATTAACTTTGCTGACTAGATAATAACTGTAATAATAATCACTACCACAGAGGCTTTCCCGAGGATACTTATCTAATGGCCTCATAATATATAACTCTCTAGCCCAACCCTGTGAAGTGCCAAGGGCAATCAGCTGCAGCTTAGAAAAGATGCTCTGTGTGTCTCAGAATTTCCCAGATTTTCTAACGGCAATTCTCTGTTTTATTCTAGTAAATCTTGGCCAGACTAGATGTTGGAAAAACTACTATGTCAATAGCAGATTTGAAACCTTCTCAGTGATTTAAATGAAACTGTACAAAATGAGGACTAGTGGCATATGCTATCATACTTCACTTCCTTGGTTTACTCTTTTTTATTTCTCGATGAAGAAAAATAAAATCTTCAAGATTTTACTACAAAGACCCCACACCTAACTTAGCTAATTTTCATATCAAAATTCTGGAATGGCTGGAACATATCAAAATACAAATGGCACAATGGCACGCTGCCTTTTACAGAGCAAGAGTTTTTCTTTTCTATCACAAATACCCACTATATACTAACTGCTGTTAGTTTTTCTGAAAAAAATTAAAAGCTGCTTTAAATTGTTATCTGCCCTGAATAAGCTACCCCTCTCTTTGTAGAGAGACACAGAACAGGCTGGTCTATTCCAATTTCCTTTCACTATAACATTTACTCTGATGTTTTGACACCTTTTTCTAGACCACATCCAACTGTTTCACTGCTGTAGCTACAAACCCAGTTTCAAAGATGGGTAATATACACAAATATTTATCAATACCTTTTTGAAAGAAGGCAGGTCTGGACAATGTTGTTTCTAATTCAACATTTGGCACTGTCATCAGTCCCTCTCCTGAACTGCATTGCCTCTTACGCCTTAGGTAGATAAAAGTCATGCTTAAACGAACCTTCTGCTAACTGAATTACAAATCTGTAAGACTTCAGTGCCAGAAATCCTCTTTCCTGAGGAACCTTTTTTTGTCTCCAGATAAAAAGACGTGGTTTAGTATGAACAGCCAGAGAATAGCTATCACTCATATTACAGGAATACCCAAAGACCTTTAGGAAAGGTATACTGAAGCCAGTCGCAGTGCCTCCCAGAGAAAAACATTAAAGAGCCATCCTTAGTAAAGTAAAACCAGAAAACACTGTCAGGAAACAAAGGAGCCAAGAAACCGGTGAGAAAGAGATCCCATTCACTAGCTAGGGAGCAATCAGAGGGCATCAGGAACAGGAGGGAGCTTTCTCTGTGACACCCCTGCACTTAAGAGTGCAGGCAGTTATTCGTTCCAGCTAGGCAAATCAGATTGAAATGAGAGAATGTCCATATCAAGGTGGAATGCAACTACATCCCTGAAGTACCCTGCTGCCACAAAGTCATCCAGCCACATTTATGAGAAGCCCAAAGGACATCCAGGGACCATCAATTTTATCATGACAGACATTTCTTTACATTATTACCAAAAGACATGCCCTATATGTAGTCCCTTGTCAAAATGTGAGAAATCAGGTCAAGTTTCAACTCTTTGCTAGGTTCAGCAGATTCTTTAAATGATACTGCTTGAGCTTTCCCGAGCAATGTGGCTATCAGACACTGTATGCTGCACATTAAACAAATCTAATCTTATTTCATTATTCCATGCCTGTTCCACTACTTACTTTTCTAACCAAAACATCAGTTTAAATGTTACTGATAAGACTAAGCAGACATGGTACTAATAACCTATCTGTCAATCATTTAAAATTACTCTCGGCAGAATTATAAGCATACCCTCTAAAAATCACAATTTGCATTCTGAACATTTGGAGTGCAGATACCTGCTGCCCTCAGTCCAATGATTTGAATGTACATTATCCTCTCTTCTTCCCTGAATAATTATCAAGTAGTGTAAAGAGCATCAGGAATAGCATTTACTTTTCAGCAGGCTATCCAAACATAATCAGCCAATTATCAGTTTAATGACAACCACAATGAACAGCACCTTCAGTCAATACAAATGCACTCCTACCTACTCCAGCTGCTTTCAGCGTACTGTCTTCTTTCAAAATCAGTTTGTCATCATCTTCCAAACTCACTACAAGTTCACCAGTCTACAAATCAGAGAACCAGAATACAAAGAGTAAGAATTTACTGACTGTCTCTGCCCCAGTCTTGTTTGACGGCGCAGAGATCCGCCTGCATTAAAGCATGTAAAAGGGGAAGAATACAGCTAATAATCATACCTTAGATTTGTGTGCTTGGTGAATAATCTTCATCGTATCTGAAAGCAAATACAACATTTTCCTAAAATAAGGCTTAATAGCCAAGTAACGCTGAAAGCTGTACATAGGGAAGGAGAGACAAACCAAAGGGTAAGGTTCAAAATCTTTTATTAACAACTTTGTGTATTCAATCTAAAAGAGGAGAAAACATCTTAATTTCCCAGTCCTGCAGCAACAGTGTCAAACCAGTCAATCCAACATTAGGCTACCACATCCTACGGGGCTTTGGTCAGCTGGCTGAATTAGAATAACTGACTAATGACCATCCCAATCGCCAGTCAAAGCACATCAATTTAAATGCCAGTTAGGGTGTTTGAACCTAACAGGTTTTACACAGGCAACTGGGGCAGGACAAACAGCATTTATGCACTGTCAACTACTACAGTTAAGTTGATAGGCAGCAAGTAATTAAGATACAGTCACCTGACCATTTCAGATCATTCCTTGAAATTTTCCTTCTCATGAAGAAAGCACCGATGTAGACATTTTGGTAGCATATCCATTTTCCATGAACATATACAGCCTCTCCTCCTTTTAACGCTATACCCTCTTTGGTAATGTTTGTCTCTAATACGTTTGCACAGTGTAGCACTTCAAGAAATTATGCTATATAAAAAATTACTGCTTTCCTCTAGCAATCTGGGCAGGGCTTTGTTAACAGAAGGTAAAGGCTAGGGAAAATAGTGTGGTCACTAAAGCAATCAGATGGGTACAAAGATCCAGAGGGAATGGAAGCCAGAACATGTCCTTGCATCATAGAAAAAAACCAAAAACAAAAAAACAAACTCCAAAGCCTCTGTGTTTGAAAAAATTCTGAATAACACATCAATCCCTTCCCCGCAAAGAAGCAAAAACCAGTTCTGTTTGCATGCTCATTTTCTGTCCTAGTTTGGTTTTGTGCATTAAACGAACACTACGTGTTGAAATAACCTGGTAAGAGAAGGCTGCAAGAAAGCTAAATACAGGCTTAAACAACTTTCAAACCACCGAGAGCAAGTATGCAGATGCTCAGGATAACAGAGACCACATTCCCATTCAGAAGTTTGCTTCCATACCACCCTGGCCCATTTTGAACGTTTTATTTAAAACATTACAGAAGGTCAAAACTACTCTGTACTCCCACTGCAGAGGTCGCTGAAAAGGCAGTCTTAGCATGCTGTAGTAATTGCAGTATTAGAAGCAAGAAATACATTAAATGGTAGTTCCCGGATTCATCTTCTATAGAAGCATTGCAAAAAGACCAAGCAGTGGCAGCAAAAATATATTGCAATAATCATGAAACCTTTCTACCACAGCAAATACAATCCAGCCTCTGCATGTTAGTTTTAAGCTTCTCCATCTACTTTGTCACTTCCCCATTTTCTCTAATCTTTGCCCGCTCATTCTTTGAACTATTGTCTCAATTTTACTTCTTCACCACTGGCATTCAGCAGTTTACCGTGTTTTTTTCTGAGCTATTTTTCTGGCTTCCCTAACTCTGTTACAGAGATGAAACTACAGTCTCTTCGCATCCTAGCTAAAATGCCTTATGTCCTCTCAATTGCCTTTGCTATTTCATCCCAATTTAGTCTCACTCAATCATATTCCCAGATTTTTCCCTTTCCTTTTCTGGTAATAGATCTTCCATGACAACAGACAAGAAATTACTTTCTAAGTCTGATCCTGTGAAGTAACAGCCATATTGCTCCACATTCATGGAAAAAAATAAATAAAATGAGAAGCAGCTTATGAGACAAGCTGGCACCCAGGCTGCCATCATCAGTGAAAAGGTGGCAATGACAGAGAAGGAAAATGAAAGATTGACTCAGAAGAGTTCTAGACCAAGGACAAGAATGATGTGTACAAAGAAATGAAGAGAAAATGAAAGTCATAAGCTTTGAGATGTGAGTTAGAGCACCAAGTCAAGAGGAAAAATGTGATGGCATTATATATTATGTTGAGAGAACAAAGTGGGGCTGGATTCTGGAGAGAAGGAAGCTGAAACAGGCACAAGGTGAGAGACAGCCAGGTCCAACTGAGATTTCTGGCGCTGCCAAACAAAGCAGAAAGAAAAATCTGACTCTTACTAGCATTATTCATGCAGAAATCTCACAGCCCTTTCATCACCAGAATTTAAGGAAGACAGTAGAGCACACAAGAGATGCCAAAAACATGAACCTGGATGACTCACAGCCTGAGGGGAAGGTGAGGAACTTGGCTTTGATTTTCCTGTGTGAAAATTTCCACGAAGCTAGCACAATCCCACTAAAAGTAGGCCCTCACTTAACTGGTGTAACAGGTTTTTAAATTCTGCAGTGTTTTTCATCCACCTTATGCTCAGTCCTACACAGCACAATCAGCTGCTCAGCCACAACGTATGCCTTGGGAAAAACTACTCTGATGCTCTAACTGATGAAAGAACTAGCAGCAGGAATAGGCAGCACCAGGAATACAACAGTCCTCCACAGGACTCCCTGATCTAGCCAACGCCATGGATAGTATGGGGAGCAAGGGCACCTCCAAACTCAAACTTAAGTTACCTAGATTTTGAGACCTTAAGTAATATATTAAAAATAACAGTAACATTGAAGTCCTTGCCCCTGTAAATCTTAGTTCCTAACTCTTGCTCTGCTTTCATTTTGCGCTGTTTCACCATCAGCACGAACATCAGCCAAGAAATGCTTGGCTTTTTTTTTTTTTTAATAGGCAAATAGAGTCTATTGGCATTCACATGTATTAAGCAGGTTCCTCATTCAGTTATTTGAATCGCTGCAGAGGAAGGAGTTTGTCAACTCCAAGAACATGGGAGACAGAGGACCACTTGCAGCAAAACTCCAAGGGAACTTTCAGAATTGCCAAGTTTAGGAAAAGATATGTTACTGACATTCGAGTTAACAAACCCCAAGAAAGGAAGTAATTTAGTCTATTTTGAAAGTATGTTTTGTCCCAAGCAGATGAATTGCACATGTTCATGCCAATCTTCATAAAAAGAAAATAGACATACAGCTTTACATTAGAGGATAAAGTCAGCCTAAATTTCACACCAGGCTATTTCGTTCCATCAGCTTGTATTTAAGAGCTTTCATATCTACTTTGAGGAAAGTACCCCTGCTTCTCTTATATCACATAAATTATTTAAGTAAGTAAGTCTTAAGCATTTTCCATTTACTGCCTCCAGCTCCCACTTCACCATCCTTTCTGACTTCACAATCAGTAAATACATATTCAAATACATAAGCACATAGAGAACTACAATTTCAAAGCATTTGAGATCACCAGCTGCTCACTAGAGTAAAAATAGTTAAAAGTAATAAAAAATTAATAACAAAACCCATCAGTACCAATTAGCAAATGTATAACACACAGCCTAATTCAAAGATTAACACAGAACTTTAAAATAATGGTCAAGTTCTGTAAACATGATCCCAGTGGCATAACCCCAGCTACAAGAGCTGCAAATGTAGGCAGGCAGTGCCACCACCATGAGTATTCTACAGCAGTTGTCTTCTAAATTGTATAGAAACTGGCATAAAATATAACATTCACATTTTACAGGAATTAAAACAAGAAAAAAAACCACATACCATACTTGTAATTTTTGAAAGGAGGAGGAAGTCCTGTTCTTGAAGGCACATCTATTAAAATAAAAGCACCAAGTTAAAACAAAGTTGCCTTTTCTTAATTTCCAGTATTTTATTTTCCATTATTTTATGCATGCCTCCTGGACATCCTTTACATTAAAATGAATCCACAACATAAGAGACTTGTTTGAGCAGAAAATACTAAAACACAGCCTTTGGCTCAGATTCTATAGTTACTCCATATCTGATTAACTTCACTTGAGCATGAAGTCCCTCTGAACAAAATGAGCCATGAGGACAGTGAATCAATGCAATTCGGAATGATCACAGGAGTGTGAGCCTTCAGAAATCTGCCAGGAACATCCTGTTAATGGTCTGCACAGCATCTCTTCCTCTACCTTATACAAACAGCTGACAACTGTCATTCATAACTGAATTGTTCAGTAAACACAGCCATGCGAACCAGCCACAAAAAGGAAGCCAAACCATAGAAAATTAACTCTTTAGCCGCATGCAGGACACAGCCCATAAGCAACTGCAAGAACATTAACAACTTCCCTGGTGCTAGTGTTCCCAGCGACACCCAGGGATTTAACCAGGGCCTTGGAAGGCCCAGCCACTTGTGGCGTGCTCAGCAGCAAGGTGGCTTAAACTGTAATTTCATTAGTTTAAGGATTTATCTCAAACTCCTCCTTCAAAACATATTACAGTAAAGGAAGGAACACGGCTCCTTTTGGACCAGGAACAGCACTGTCCATCCATCTGTGGAATGAGGTTCCAAAAAGTCTTGTTCAAGACACTGGCTTTGTCTCAAATAACAGGGAGTTGCAATACTGCACACATCAAAAGCAAGTTCCTTAGCATTGTTTTTTATTTTATTCTTCACAACAGCAGCTGTACCATATGTTCTGAAAGTGGTTGTAGTTTTCTAAAAGCATCCCAAGATCCTGCCATGCCTATCACTGTCTAGAAGCATGGAAGCTGCTGAAAACACAATACAGCTGTGAGGCTCAGGGCAATGTCCTAGGAGTTGCTCAAATGTTATCAGCTATAACAGTTTGAGACTTGTTTAAGATGACTTCACGCAAAAAATCAAATGATGTTATGCTGCACCCTTTGAATGTCTCCATTTAGGTGTGTAGAAATACACCTGCAAGATTAGGGACACACCCAAACTACTGAGTCGCTGCGTGGGCTGGTCTACATTAATTAACTCTGAGAGACACTGTCACTTTCAACCAGGCTTCTAAAACATAAAGCCCATTGATGAGTAAATCTGCACCACAAAGCTCAAGGTGGAGACAAACTCAGAAGCAAACACGCACAGTGAGACCTCACAGTGTCAAAAACAATTTTTCAAGATCTTCTCTTCTCACAAATACCAAACAGACTTGCGTTCCCACATTCCACATATTGCTGTAGTTCCTACGGATCAAAGGCTCCCTAAATTCTATTAATTTACTCCTGTTAATTTCTGAATAGCTGCCTGACAGCACCACTCAAGGAGCCTGAGATGCTGAGCAATGCCCTCGTCTTTTTGACTAAACATGGGGGTTTGGGCAGGGAGAGCAGTCTATCCAAATTTAGGCACGGCACACTGACCACAGAAGCTCTTATTATCTCCAGACCTCTCATCCAAGGGAGCGGAGTACGCAGGGGATGTAAACACAAATCTGGCATCTCTACCAAAGCCACAGAGCTCCCATTCATTTGCTCCCCTCCACTTTCTTGTGCAGAGACAGCAACACATGGGACTGAAGCGAATGAATAAGACAACCGCCCTTACCCTTCTGCACAAAAGTAATGAACTGCTTTACTGTCTGATCCAAGTTAACTCCATGATACACCACAGGTCTGAAGTTCCGGTGTTCAAAAGAGCGAACAAGACGAACTGTGATGGTTGAGCTTTCTGCTGACATGACAATTAATTCTGAATAACCTGGAAAACATTAAAGAGAGGAATTATTGCCTTTCCTCTGTGTACAAGTACAGCTACAAAACAAGGTACAGGTGGGCCTCAATCAAAGACAAAAACATGGCGAGAAATTCAATAGCATTGTGTCTTTCAGGACACTTTTGGTATTTCTACAGAAGTAGTAACAGGATTTCAAAACAAACAGGGTTACCTAGGATATTACTGATACTGCACATCAAACAGTCCAGTATTTGTACCTGTGCTGTCTACTACAGCACTAGACTCCCTAAAAAGTATTATGGGTAAATGCAAGTATGTCGTCTGGGTTTTCAGTGACTGAAGACTTTACCTGCTGAGTGAGTAACCCTCTGTTCTAAAAGAACGTACTAACATGAACAAAACCAAAACCTTTTTAATGTACTTATATTGTAGAGAACATAACACCCTGAAAAATGCCTAAGCTCTTACACAATGCTCATTTTCACCTCCCTACATAAAGTGGGAAAACCTCCCCCACTTACACATGCAAATAATTCTCCTGGATATTACTACATAATTAAAGGGGTTAACTTACTTTATAATAGCAGGCCTCTAAAATGGTTCCACAGAGCTTATACAACTTTAACAGAGAGCAGAACCTACAATGGAATCGCCTTATGGCCAACCCGAGCCCCTCTTCAAACAAGCCCACGCATTGTCCTGTTGGGTTGCGTCTCTCTACAGGAAAAAGAGCTATTTCCTACCTCGGCAATCTCCTCTATTTCTGGTGTTGGGTATTCCTCAACAACTTTGCTTTCCGGTCACATGCTAAACCGCCGTGGCTGCTGCAGCAATGAGCAAACACCGCAGTCTAAGTGCTGCAACATCAGCCAGGGGAACAGCACAGCCTCTTCTATCCCTTAGCATCCATTTCAATCACCACTTCCAGCCCACAAGGCACTCTCTTACCTATTTACACTCCTTTAGAGGGAGGTGGAGGTTCTGGGCCTTTTTTTGCCTTTTTTTATTGTGGAGGGAAATTATTTAAGTGCCCCGCCATCGTGCAGGTATCCAGCTACCTCCCAGCCTTTGCTGTATTTGTCCTAGCCATATCTCGGCAAAGAAAGCCAGCAATATTTTCTTCAAATACTTTCTGCAGAATGGGGACGCAGACCTTCCACACCACGAGGCAACTTGCTTTTACATCCCTTTGGTGAATTAATTCACAGAGCTCTAACTCCACTTTCATTGTAAACAAGCCGTGACACGCAGATAAAAGACGCCGGTCAAGAAGAGCACGCTCCTCTGCATCTGACAATAACTGGGTGTAGGTTGAACAGCAAAGATGGGTATTTTGTGGGTGCTGGGTCACACGGGGTGGAGATCTGGGGGGCAAAGCACAGCGTAAAGGAGAGGGGGCAGCGCTCAATTCACTTTCTCGCGAGCGGCATGGAAGAACGCTGCAGGAGCACAGACAGGGGCAGCCCCGATTTGCACACTCGCTGTGCGGCCCCCACAGCCTCGCCCGCCCGGGGCTCGGACCGGGCCCCGCCCAGCGCCACGGCAGGCTCTCGCCATGGCAGGCTCTCGCCACGGAGAGGCCAGCGCCTCCGCCGAACCCGCCGGCAGCAGCACCCAGCCCGTCTCGCCGAGACCGAGCGCCCTCCCCTCAGCCCTCACACGGCCCCCACCCCGCCTGCAGACGGACCGTTAACGGCCCTCTAACGGCCTTACTACTCCGCCGGCACTTCCGGGCCTCTCTCCTCGCCCCGCCTCACATAGCCCGACCAATCAGATCCTTTCCGTGCCACCCACCGCACCGAGGGATTGGCTGCGGCGCGCCCTGTCCCCGCCCCCTCCTGGTCCTCCCGAGCCCCGCCCACCGAAGCCTTACGGCTGGGCAACGCCCAGGCTCGCTCCTCACGCTAGCGAGCGTCGCAGCCTCTCCCCCGCCCCCGAAGCCCGCCCATTCCGCCCCGCCTTCGCATTGGCCCTTTGCCCGGCTTCTCCCCGCCCCCGGCAAGTGCCGATTGGTGCCGTGTCGCCCGTTGCGCTGGGATTGGCCGTCGGGCGCTCTGGCTAGGGGCGAAAGGCCGAGCGGCGGGGGTAGTGTGGCAGACGGTGGGGGCTCGGGATCGCGTCGGGTTCGTCGCCATGTCTGAGGTACGGGCTGCGGGGAACCGGGGGCTGCGGGGGACCGGGGGCTGCGGGGGCGAGTACCTCAGGCCTCTCCCCCTCCTTCTTTGGCGGCGGTGGTGGCAGCATTTTGCCAGTGCTCACCCCCGCCCCGGGGCCTCCCCCCCTCTAGGCCGCGTTCCAGAAGGCCGCCGAGGAGGTGAAGCAGCTCAAGTCCCAGCCGACCGACCAGGAGATGCTGCACGTGTACAGCCACTACAAACAGGCCACGGTGGGCGACGTGAACACGGGTGGGTGCCCCCGCGGCCCCCTGGGGCCCTGCGCCGCTGTGCCGGGGCCCTCGGCGGGCGGGGGAGAGGCAGTGGCGGCCTGAGGCTGAGCTGGAGGCGCTTTGGGAGGCAAAACCTCTCCCCTGTCGGGTGCCTCGCTTCGTGCAAAAACGCCTTGGTACCGACTTGGCAGGGATTTATATGCAGGAAGGCATACGCTGATCCGATAAGGATTTGTGCAACTTGTGGTTTTGAGATTGAGCCAGCTGCAGCTGGCTCAAAATCGTGTAGCAACGGTCTGAGAATCCGTTGTGCTAGCTTGTGCAAATACTGAGTTTGGGATTTTTGGAGATCTCTATCAGTAAGTAGCTGCCTAGGTCAAGGGATGTTGCTTTAATACAAACATTTCTCAGATAACTGGCTTAAACAGCAAGTATGAAATTACAGAATCACGGAATGGCAGGAGTTGAAAGGGCCCTCTGGAGATCCCCTAGCCCAACCCCCTGCTAAAGCAGGTGCCCCCAGAGCAGGGGGCACAGGAACACGTCCGTGCGGGCTTGAATCTCTCCAGAGAAGGAGACTCCACAACCTCCCTGGGCAGCTGTGCCAGGGCTTTGTCACCCTCACAGTAAAGAAGTGCTTCCTCACGTTCAGGTGGAACTGCCTGTGCTCTAGTTTGTGCCCGCCGCCCCTTGTCCTGTCGCTGGGCACCACGGAAAAGAGTCTGGCCCCATCCTCTTGACACCTGCCCTTTAGATATTTATAAGCATTAATCAGATCCCCTCTCAGTCTTCTCTTCTCTAGGCTGAATTGCATTACTAGGAGGGGGTGCAATTTGTTTAAACTGGATTGGCTTCTAAAAATAGTGTTGAAAAGCCAAAACAGAAGAACAGGAGAAAACTTTTCTAGGAGCTGCAATTCAATATCACATGTTGGAAGGACTGTAGCAGAAATATCTCTGCAGGTATGCTATGCAAAATCTCTCCTGTTGCTGCTTTTGCCACACTTCTGTCAGTTGCAGTTCAGCCTATGAATAACATTTAGAATGAAGCCTGTCTCTAGTGACCTTGTGCAGTACTTGAGTAACTAGAATTAGAAAGGAAAAAGGTCATTTGTTTAGAGTACTGGCCTCCTGACCCAGTTTCTGGTGAAGTTTATTGGGTGTTGATTGAATTAAAAACTGGTAGCGGAGTGTACAGGAAATTGTAAGTATGGGCGCTTGCAGTCTCTCTTTCCCAAGAGGAGTAGCGTGGGGGAATAGAAGAACTGACTTTGGTTTTAAGATATGATCCTTTTGGTGTGGCTGACCTTAGTGTTATTAATATTTCCCAAGGTGAAATGGTGCTATAGAGCTGTTAATGTACCGTTTCTGTAAGCCACCGCATTCTTGTGAAGCGGTAGCTAACAGGAGTTGGCTAGAAAAGCAATCCATTTAAGAGCGAGCTAATAAGGTTTTTCGTTGGAGAAGTGGAGCTGCCAACTAGTTCTGCAGGTCACGTGGCCATGTGAGTAGTGCGAGGGTATTTTTGTGGCTAATGTACAGGCTACTGGCCAGTTCCGTTTGTTAATCCAAAGAATTGTCTTCAAGGAGATAGAGAGGAAGTAAAAACCCAGAGGGGACTTTATGTGAAGAATAACCATGTCACATCCATGTCGCTCTCTCATTTCTTCTCTATTTGGCCATGACATAGCCTGCAACGAAGTGAGTTGGAATTCAGAGCTTATACCACTAGATGACAGAACAAATAGAGCTGTATCTTAGAAACATACCATTAATTTGATGATAATGAGTTCTAAGCTGTATACTACTAGTTTTTGTTTTCATGTCTTGGTGTGTAACGGACCTTAGGGCATTTGTGCTTTACTTCAGAGCTGATGTTCTTTAATTGAATAGCTGTCATGCAATAGCAGTCTCTTCAGAAAGTACAATAAAACCAAATCACACTATTTGGTGCTTTTCTGCTCAAACGTTGCTGTCTTAAGGGAACCTGGCAGAGAATATCGCTAGTTAGCACCAATAGAGTTCCAACATGCTCCCTTGAGGTGACCTCCTGAATAGAGGTTCATAAGTAATAGCTGAAAAGATGAACCATTGTATTTTATTGTAGTTAAGAGCTGAAAAGCCTTCAGGAAGGGAGTAGGTATTACCTACACCCGGACCACACAAACTAATTCTGCTGCTTATCCTGTCTCTCAGACCGCCCTGGTATGCTGGACTTCAAAGGCAAAGCAAAGTGGGATGCCTGGAATGCATTGAAGGGTGAGTGTCTGATTAAAAATTAAAAATGAATAAATAAAACTACAGGCAAACTACTCAGAAAATCACGTGTGGTTCAGCAAGAAACAAAATAATGTTGCCTTACAAGACAAGAGTTCTAGAGTTCAGAATGCTGTGATAATAAACTCTTACTTTGATCATCTCTGCAGGGCAGAAGTAATCCTTAAAAATGTAACATCTGTGAAAGGGAGCTAAGGTGAAAACTGCCCAGCTGGCCCAAGATGTTACACAAAGGAGAACTGTAGCACCAGCGGCAAACGAAATCTCTGTTTTCCAGGTCCCAGCCTAGTACGCCAGAGCCTGAGCTCTCCCTCCAGTTGTTGTGTTTCTTCTAACAGGAAACTTTCCTAACTGGAAGATGCAGCTGGGCTCTCTGCTCTAAATGAGGAGCCAAACAAGTGGTTTAATCTATGAAAATGGGAATTTTCTGGTGTTTTAAGGAGCCAGCACTACATCTAAATGCAGTCTAAGTTGATCGAATAGTTTTCCTCTAGTAATTGTGAAGGACCTTAACAGAACTAATACACTGTTTAGTTGCTGTTTATACAAGTGTAACTTTGTTTCAAAACACTTTATCATCAGGACAGCTGAACAGGTTTGTTGAAAACTAATACTAGATTCACAGCCAAGTGACCTTAGCTTCTTTGCTCTGTGGTAGCACCCTGCTGTGTGTGGCAGCAAGGAGTTGTGACTTGCAAAAAGCATCTTAATCTATCAGAGATATCTGACTGCGCCCTGTGTTCTGTCTTTCAGGAATGTCCAAAGAAGACGCAGTGAAAGCCTACATAGCAAAAGTGGAGGAACTAAAGGGCAAATATGGCATCTGAGGACTGGACATAGCAGCCACTTGCACACCTGAAACATGCCTTATTTCTAATACTGTGGAAAACTGGTTTCTGATAATAATTTTAAACACCTAGTATATTATAGTGGGTTCCCCTCACGCCTGTAGTTCAGGGGAAGTTGTGTACCTGCCTAATGTACTGACACGTTATAAATTCCTTCTGGGAACAAAATCTGGAACTCATTAAAGTGCATTTGGTACTTTAGCTGTTGTGATGGTCATCCCTTAGATTATTCTGAGACTGTCCCTTAATTGCATCGTTGCAGCTGTCTACACGCAGCGTTGTAAGGCGCAAGCCAACCTCCGCGGTCGCTGTGCCACTAGAGGGGGCTCGGTAATTGTTTCCTGCAATGGGGGTTTGTGTCCAAGCCGGTGATGTCTGATACTGCTTTACCTCCTTTCTGGTGTAGAGGAGCGGCAACCCACAAAAGCTGGAGCACTACAAAGATGATCGTGAAGAGGCTAGGTCTAATGCTGCGTGTGCAAAGAGCAAGGTGCTTGATGTTTGTGTGGGGCTTTCAGAGACTTGGTCAACAATTTTCAAATCATCTTTCGTAAATGTGTGTCATAAAATACTTCTTGGGAGATGTTGTTCCCCAACAACAATGTCAGGGTTCTGGAAAGAAGGCAAATACTCAGCAGCTGAACACAAAACCTTTCCTGTGGAAAGAAAAGATTCTGCAGCCAGCGGAGTTGTTGATGCCCTCGGTAGTGTACTGCTGTAAATACAGAGTACTGGCATTGCTGTGTACTGAGGCTACAGTGAGGGGCGAATCAAATATAGACGGGCTTAAAACTGACAAGGCTGTTCAAACAGCAACACTTACAGTGATTATCAGCTACAGTTTTATTACAAAACCGCAGTTGTGACCGTCTCCAGTAGGCTTTTACCAGTTGTGGTTTGCCTAGTATAGTCTGTTGGAGCTGCTGATGCTGGAAAGGGAGACTTTGCTTTTAAAATGTGACACTGAACTGTTCTGGCATAGGAGAGTGAAGGCCCAGCCTCGTATGGGAATAAGGCATTCTAATTCCCGCTGTACTGGTTAGCATCTGAACAGGTGAGAACTTCAGATAAGCAGAGTCTTCAGATAAGCAATTGGTTTATAGAAATACATAGGGATGAAACCTATCATTACATGTCTGTCTAGGTAAGTACATAGTTCTGTACTAAGTTACACAGGCAGTGTGGAGTATCTAACTTGAATTTTCTTATGCCACTGGTAAGAGATGGAGATGACTCTACCTCACATGCTTTCAAAAATCGTAACTTCCCCCTTTGGTACTTGCAGTGGGAAATGCCCTTGGAGCTACTTGTTCACCCTTTAAAATGTGTTAGGGTAAAAAAGTGTTTGTTCCCTGTTCTCCTAAGGAAGAAGGTTGTTTATTTTTGTTTTGCCTTGCGTTTCTGGGTAATACAAGCACTTAGGGTTTTTTACTTCCTCTTGTATCCTGTTAGTAATTTGAGATTGTGTTAATTACATTCGCCTTGCAAAAGAGGGGTAAGAGGAGATGTTCAGCGTAAGAGATGTTGTTAGCTCTTTGCCAGCCCTGATTCCACAGCCAGCTCCGTTGTCACAGCTGTATTCTGGAAAGCTGGTTATCCTTGGAGGATTCTGCCAGCTTGTAGCACAATGTAGCTCACAACTGGCAAATGCTTCCGCTTCTGTTTGTGTTTGCTTGAAGCTGATGCGTTGTGAGCACGCTGTGCTTTCTGTCAAAACAGGCATTTTCAGAATTTTTGACTGCTAAAACGGTGGAATTGGATTCTGTCTAAAGAGTGGGCTGGGAGTAGCAAATTCTGTATCCTAGTCCTCATTTGGCTTTATTGTCCCCGTGAGACTTAACTAATTCTTACCATGCGGCTCTCCTTTCTCATACCTGTCTGGCATTAGGAAAAGATCGCTATGTACCAGCGCTTATCCCAGAGAGGACTTGGTCTTAGCCAGGCTTTTATACATTGCCTTGCACTTACAAACAATGCTATTTGCCAGTCGGTACAAGTGACTGAGAGCTCTACCTTGCATGTCTTTATTTGCATACTTTATTCTTTGTGTAGTAACACCTTCTTCCTGCTTGCAGCTTCACCTTCCTTGGGAAAGTACCATCACTGGTCTTACTATCTAGCTTGCCCTTTGGCAGTGAATCTCCCTTCTGGCAATCAGCTGTGAGTAAGCTGAAAAACTCAAGTTGTGGAAATAAGAGCTATGCAATAAGCGATTGTACAAAAGGCAGAAACAAAGGTACCGCACAGTGTTTGTGATGAGAAGCAGCAGCACAGAAGCTGGCTGCACAGCTATTAACTACCCCTGCAGGGAAAGTGTTGAAAGAGACTGCACTGAATTGAGGGGCTGATCGTTTAGCCGTTTAGATCGCTTAGGGTGAATGTCTGTAAATGCGTGGGATGTTGGGCTGTCTGAAAATGTTGCTGACTTACTGATTGCATAGTGCGTGCCGGTATGGAGTATGACACTCTTGGCCTGCAGAAATAACGGATGGGTGGTAGTGATGCTAGGGCAAAGATGGTTTAAGGACACCTACAGATTTGTAGGTAGAGGTAATTGCTTTTATTAAACTAAAAAAGTGGTAAAAATAGACAATCATTAAGGTGTACAGCGTCGATTTGAAACAGAAGCAGCAAGCCTCAGACCCAAATATAACTTCAGAACAATTGCTCTGTCTGCAATAAGGTACTCTTGGTGGAGGAACAGATGCTTTTGATGGCTGGGCAGTGCTGCAACCAGGGGATTGTTCTGATACCCGTTCAGGGAGTTGCTGCTATTTCCTCTGTATTAGATCAAAGAAAGGCCAGCAACATCCTGATCCTCGCAGTGCTTGCAAAAGGGAAAAGACGTGCGCTGATTCAAGCCCAACACGCAGGAGGTCAGAGGCCAGCTGTCAGGCATGCACTTAGGTCTTGTTTGCTGAGTTAGCAGAGTGTGCAGGACAGAATATGGACTTTGGATAGGGCAATAATAAATGTTAACTTGTGTGTGCGATAAGACAGTGTTCCTTCTATCGTGTTTCTACTATTAGTTCTTGCACAGAGAAGCTAGTTGATTTGCACTCAGTGCAATTAGAGATTAGCTGGAAAGGGGATGTTGCTTTCCTGGGGTTTTTTTCTTGTAGGTTTTGCTTGTCTTAACAAACATATGTGAGGGTGCAACACCCCTAGCACAGATGTAACAAACCAGTATTGGTGTGCTGCTTAAGGCCCCTAAGAGATTTTTTTTTTTCTCGACCCTGTGGACTTAAGTTTTCTGTTTGACTAAAAAGCACTCCGAGGCAGAGTGCAGTGTGCAAGTGTGTCTGTCAAAATTCTTTAGTCCTCATTTGGAGTGATCTTGGTTCACAATGCAAGTATTTTAACCTTTGCACTTATTTGACCCTGATGATACTGCTAAAAATAAATTACAGTTTTATTTGCTGTTGTTAAAAATATTTGCTCTGCACTCTGAGTGTTCAGAGCAAACAGTACTGGGCAATATATTTGGGGTGACTGGGCATCTGAGCCGCCTTGTGGGATTGATTGTAAATTGGGGGAGACATAAAAGAAAATGCATTTTGGCTTGGATAGGTTTCTAAATACCATAGCCGTCACCCAAAAAGGGTTATGCAGTCTTCCAGGTTGTCATCTCTCACAACCATCCCACCATCCAGTGTAGTTTTAGAGCAGTCCTCTGCTATCTCAAGAGTACCTGAAGACGTACAGAGTTGTTTTCAAAATCTTTTAATATGTTGTGCCTCTAGTGTTTGAAAGCGTTCCTATACTTTTGACTGTCTAGACGAATGGAGAAGCCATTCAAAAATACAGGATCATTAATGAGCATGGGCCTGGGAAGGAACAGCTGGTCAAAATTCCTGGAGCTTGTTAAGCTTATGAAAGAAGTGATGTGAAAAACTGCCTGGAAGTGGAATCAGTGGCTCAAATCCCTTTCAGTCCTTATGTGAGCAAGGATTACGTAGAGCTAAAGTACTGCCACTGCAATGAGAAGCTCTTACTGTCATGTAAAAGAGCCTAAAACTCTGGGGTACTGGGATATTATATGATTTGTCTGCCCAGTTGGTTCTAAGCCAGGAGCTTGTTCTATTTGCAAGCCCAGATTGCCTTGGACAGGTGATTCCACACCCTAGAAAGAATGAAAATTACATTACTTGGCTAACACAGCCGGGGAGACACCTCATTTGTCTGCACTAAAGTGTACAAGGCACTGACTTGTACCGTGTTCCCCAAAAGGCTGGGATAGTGGTATGCCACCTCCTCCTGACAAACACTGCTCATTTGAGTAAGTTCTGAATCTGAAAGTTGTGCTTGCCAGTTTAAAGTAACTTTGTATTTTTAGTTCTTGAGTATTTAGCTGCATTGATCTCAGTTTGTACTAAGAGAAGAAACATACATATGACAGCTGAGAAACTGAGTAACATGATTTCCCCCAGCTTACACAGTATTGAAATATGGACCCAAATTTTTCTATAGTGCTAAAAGGACTAAAGTTTTGTTTTCTGCATTGAATATATATTTCAAAGCATCACAATGGACAGATGCAAATAGTTTGAGGTATGTCCTAAGCCACTGTAGCTATTGCCGGAGGTCCCTGAAAAGGGATGAATCCAAAGCAGACCCAGCAAGCACGCGATGTTGGGTCTCTGTGATGTCATGCTGAGGTACTTCCGTGAACTGGTCAGAAGTGAAAAAACAATTCTTTCCAGGATACAAAACGTATTACTTTAAGCTTGTCCTTCTGCTTAAAGTCCCTCTTTTTATTCTTAGAGTTAGTTGGGGTGAGGGATAAAGTCACTGTAATGAACTGGCATATTATCAGTGTCTTTCTAACTCGGCTGTGAGTGCCTTCACAGGTGCCATTTGATTTGGATGAACAGTAGGATCCCAGACCTCAGCGGCGAGTATTCTCGCCACGTCCAGCAGCCGGGGTCTCTCGTGCACATCCAGCAGTGATTGAGTGAGCAGTCTGCCTTTCAGTGGTACCAGAGAGGTGTCCAGGCAGGAGGCAAAGTGAAACCATCTGGCTCAGGAGCCGTCTCCTCTTAATGTGCCTGACTGCATCTCTTTTATGTGCTAGGAGGAGGCTGTCCGCTTGGCTGCAGTCACCTGTGGTGATGGGAGGAAAATCGTGAGCTAAAGTAGTTATGACAAGCGGTTGGTCGGAGCTGTGCAGGCCTTGATGTAACCCAAAAGCCCCTTATGTTACATGTGCTGCCCGGGGCACTAGTCACGGAGGAGCACACTGCCTGCGTTCCCAGAAGCTGCTGGTCTTGAGCAGCTTGCCAGCAACTTGCTGACTTTTTGCCCCTTTCCAGCAGGTCTGTTTCAGCCCAGCTAGGCTGAACCCAGCCTGGGCTGGATGCAGCTTCTTCAACTTGGATTTTCAAACTACTGCCAGGAAAAAAAAAAACCAAACTGCAAAAGAACAGTGACATGAGGCAGCTAGCCTCTTCCTTCTTCCTCATAAAATTTTCTACGTGCTCGCTTTTTGGGGAAGATACAAAGGAAACCATTTTGACTCTCATACAGGCCTTGGGCATGTCTCAAAGTCAGTCTGCAAGATACTGAACATCTATTTGTCTCCCAAATCAGGTCAACTTCTGTCTGGAAGGATGCCTTGAAATAGAGATCTGACAAAAATCAGGGTTTAAATGCCTAGCCGGATCAGTTGGTATGCCAAGTATTAAAGACGTCATCAGAAAGAATTTTATTCAACAGACAAATGCATTTATGGAAGGAACCAACTTTGAGATTAGATGAACTTGTACTGATGGTGTGACTCGGTCACTTGTGTTCTGCTTTACCTCGAAGTGAAATACCTCATTGAGTAACCGTTCCCTAAGCCCCCGGAGACTCGGGCTTCAATCTTGAATGTTCTCTGGGCTTCTGCGGGAGAAAAGCTGGAACAGATTCTTCAGTGTTAAACTTCTCATAGTTTTACATGAGCCAGATTAAACTATTTCCATGTTTTACAACAGTCTCTGGTAATTTCCATTATTTATGAACACATTTCCCTGACAACTTTCTCTCCAGGGATAGGATGTAAAATGCTCACTTAAACAATAGAGAAAAGGGACTTTCTAAGCAAAATAATGGAAGTGGCGGTGTACCAAGGATTCAGAATTAACACAGCTGAACCAAAAATACATCTTTACAAGTGCTTTAAAGGTCATTCACCAGGTTGTAATGATGTAGGTAACATATTTTTCAGGCAAAATATATTATTTTTTCTTTTAAACTACTGAGCTTTTTATTGTAAAAAGCTGTTTTCACGTGCAATTTTCCAAAATAATCTTGAGGCATTTTTCCACAATTTGTTTTTTCTCCAATCAATTCTATTTTTTTTGTATTGAAAAGACAGATAATGTATTTGGCTTGTTTCAGCATGAGACAGCGAAGATAAACTCATTTTTCCGTTTGAAAAAGGTACACAGTTCTAGCAGGCTTCATAAATCCAGACATCTCTACCAGAAGGTATCTCCGGCCAAGCAATAGCAGAAACAGAAAGCTCATAAACTATTAGTAACTGTTTTATTAACACAGCTGTTATGGTTGTCCTCTTCTCTGTGACTTCAGTAAAGAGTGAATCTGAAATTACCAATTCAATTCTGATATTAATTATGGGTCATTTAATTCTGGTTTGTATTTTATGTTCAGGAAAATGAATTAATACAAAATATTAAAGCAATTTTGTATTTGCACTAAAAGTACCATCCCCAAACTGTTCCTTTTCCCCCATGAACCAGCTTGGCAGATAACTATGTATCTACTGAAGGATCCAAGTATGACAGGGGGCAGTTTTGGTTTCAAAAGTAACCACGAAGTTCCTCATTCTACAAAGCTTTTTATGCACATATTTACTCATGTGTGCCGTACCACAGGCTTCTGCAGAAAAATATTACCTTTTCAGCAGGATGCACCTCACTATTAAAAATTGGGGTTTTTAAATTGCTGAAGTCATTAGGATGAGTCACGTGTTTTAAAGGCAGATCTATGCCTAATAATTTGGCTGATTGGGGGCCAAATTGCCTAATGCTTTGCAGGATTGAGCCTATGTTACAGAAAGCGTAAGTCATGTGAGGTTTTTGCCAGATAAGCGTTGGTGTATTTTGTCTGGCTCGAGCTTGCATTTGCTTAGCAGGGTGCAAGCAGCTTTTGTTCAGTTCATGGAGCAATTTAGACAACAAGACCTGCTTGTGCCGTTTGAGCCAAAAATACATAAATATTGTTAAATTTGGAGCTTAGAAGTGGAAGGGTGTAACAGCAACTGCATGTGATTAGTCTGAACACTGCGATATCGGAATGCTATTTAACCTGTGGAATGAATGGCCCAGGATGTTCATAAAACTGTTCTAGCATCTGATGAACCTAAAATGAAAGCGATGTGGCAAGCGTCAAGCCTGCTAGCTTGGATAACATGTGCAGAAAACAAAAAATGTTGCAGACCACAAACCCACAGAAGAAGTTTTAACAACAGAGCCTGCAAGAATTTGCCATGTTGCAAAAGCAGAAAACCCTAGTTCAGTGTTTGATAGGCATATAATCTAATAATGTATACAGCTTTGAAGAGAAACAATTAAACAAAAGATTTTGCAGGAAGAGAGAAAGAAAAAGGTCAGAATTTCTCATTTAAATGCAAAGCATGGAAACTAAAGTAAGCATGTTCGGAACACTCACTCTTACTAGAAATAGTGTTACAGAAAACACTCCCAGCCAAATCGTAGCAGGTATACATGTGTTTTTAAAGGAAACATAGAAAGCCCTCATGAAATTGCATAGAGGTTTAAATAATGACACGGTCTGTATAGTCAACTGATTTGCTCAGAAATGGAAGCTGTTAGAAGGGTAAAGTTACGATAACTTCTACCACCCCGTGGTGGAGAAGGAGATCCTTCCAACTCACTCAGCTAGAAAGGGAACGGTCACATTCCAACCCCGGCTAGGTGGGAGGGGGGCCCAGGAACAACAACCTGAGGAGCACATCCACCAGAGCCTGCGGAGTCCCTGCAGACCTCTCCGCTGGAACCTAAACCAGAATTTGGCAGTAAAACAAGAGTTTTTGATGACATGGCAAAACTCAACTTCCTTGGTATTTAAAAAAAAAAAAAAGTAAAGCAGTCAGTAATTTGCTAGAGGATGGCAAAACACGAAAGAGAAAAAGAGCAAGGGCATAAAATTTTATGAGCAGAGGTGGTTTTGCTGACGGAACAGGTAGAGAGACACAAGGTTAAGTACAGTGGTAACAGATAAGAGTGCGCACACAGCCCAAGGTGAGAGGCCGTAACCACAGCGGGAAAGGAGGAGAGCCGGTGTCCGAGTGGCTTCGGAAACACAAACACCAGGAGCAGATACCGCTGGGCAGGACGTGGGTGGTGGTGTGTTCTGGGGCTGGGTATCACTGTGCGCAGCACTGCAACCCTGGGAGCTGCTGCCGGAGCGGTGCAGAGGGCTCCCGTGCAGCGCGCTCCTGGTGAAGAGTGATACCCGCCTGCCGAAGGGCTGCGGGCCCCGTGGCCGCACGGGCAGGTCTCCAGCTTGTGCCCTGTCCCGTGAAGGCCCGGCACCGGGGCCACCAACGCTGCCTCGAGAAAGGAGCCTCGAGCAGCCGGTGATACACGGGCAACGGGCAGGGCAGGGCAGGGCAGGAGGCGGCAGGAGGCTGCAGCAGGCGGGAGGAGCCGCTGCCGCCCGGACACCTTCTCCCGGGGCCGTCGTGCTCTAGACCGGGCACGGACAAGCCCGTGCCCCGGGCCAGGGCAGCGCTACGTTTCCGCGCTATGCCGGGCCGGCGAGGGGAGCAGCTCGGCTCGGCTCGGCTCGGCTCGGCCCAGCCCGGCTCCGCCCATTGGGGCCACGCTGCTGATTCAGCCACGGGGGGGCCCGGAGGGCGCCCCGGCCCCGCGGGCGTGGCGGCGGGCGGGCGTGGGGTGGCGTGGGGGTGCCGCCGCCCTCCGGGGACATAAAAAGCCGCGGCCGGAGCCCGCCCGCGCCTTTCGGCGCTGCCTGCAGCATGACCGCCATCGGGGCGCAGGTACGTCGCCGCCTGGCCCGGCCGGGGACACGGGGGAGGCTCCGGGCACCGGGGGCGAGCATCGCCCCGCCGTGGGGCTGCTGCTGCGGCTTGGTCGTGCACGGCCAGGTTGCCCCGACCCTCCCC
>VZSC01000546.1:80790-91435 GCA_013398225.1 Steatornis caripensis
CCCCCACCCCCCCCGCCTCCATTTCTGCCGCCTTCCCGGTCCCAGCCGTCGGCCTCCATCCTCCCAGGGGCTGGCGGTTTCCTCCAGCCCTGCCAGAGCAGGAGGCTGTGCCCCGGGGACCGTGGGGCAGGGATCTTTCTCAGCCCGGAGCCTTTTGTGATCCAGAACCTGGGCCTTGATGTGGGAGCATTGTTTGTGCAGCAGGGGCACCGGGAGAGCTTCACCCACCCTTCCTTTCTGCTGAGCGTACAGCCTGGAGATGCCCTGCCTGCCCCTGCAAGAAGGGGTTTGATGTGCACGGGCAAATCACTTCCAATGCTGAACTCCCACAGCTTTGTCCCTCTTGTTTCATTTCAGCCTAAAGTAGTGCTGTTCACTCAGGTGTTTTTCTTCCCCCTCACTATTCTTTAAGGCGCAGAGGCTGCTGGCGCATCGGAGACTGCAGAAATCCTNAGGGGTTTGATGTGCACAGGCAAATCACTTCCAATGCTGAAGTCCCACAGCTTTGTCCCTCTTGTTTCATTTCAGCCTAAAGTAGTGCTGTTCACTCAGGTGTTTTTCTTCCCCCTCACTATTCTTTAAGGCGCAGAGGCTGCTGGCGCATCGGAGACTGCAGAAATCCTTCTTTGAGATGCTCATTAGGAGCCTGATCATCTTGTGTGTGGCGATAGCAGTAGTCTTGTCGTCCATCTCCATCTGCGATGNATTCTTTAAGGTGCAGAGGCTGCTGGCGCATCGGAGACTGCAGAAATCCTTCTTTGAGATGCTCATTAGGAGCCTGATCATCTTGTGTGTGGCGATAGCAGTAGTCTTGTCGTCCATCTCCATCTGCGATGGCCGCTGGCTCTTTGAGAGGGGGCAGCTCTTTGGACTGTGGCACTTCTGCACTGTTAGCAACGGCAGCGTCCTGAAGTGCGTCACTGACCTCAGCCTGGCCAAGGTGGAAGGGCTCAGCGTGGGGGTGATTCCCATAAGAAGCATGGTGTCCTTTGCAGTTGTGGTTGCTATATTTGGCCTGGAGCTGCTGATGGTGTCCCAAGTCTGTGAGGATGCCAATGCAAGGCGGAAATGGTCAATGGGCTCGATTCTGATCCTCATCTCGTTTTTGCTGTCGGCCACGGGGGTTCTGAGCTTCTCCATCCTCGTGAAGGATCACCTCACCTTCACAGGCTTCACGCTGACGTACTGGTGTGAGTTCATCGCTGCCTTTCTCTTCTTCCTTAATGGTGTCAGTGGACTTCACATCAACAGCCTCACACACCCCAGGAACAGGGTAGGCAAGATCTAGGCGCAAAGGGTGTACCTGCACCTTTGTGTAATCAGCTTTGCCAATTAGACTGGAAAAAAGCAAGTCTAATGAAGTTTGAAAAGGACATGGTGTCTTAAATTGTGTGCAAGGAGGGGAACCATGAGTCAGTCTCGATGCCTGTAGAAGACATAGCCACCCAGTGGTCAGCGTGGAGGGCCACGCAACACGAGCGAAGCAGAGACTGAGACCGGCTGCCACTGAAATGCATTGTTCTGGAGGAGTGGATTAAAGAAGAAGACGTTCCGTTAAATGTGCGGAGGGGTGGCAGACTGCGATCTACACATGCGGACTCAGTTTTGAGGCTTATGCAAAGCCTGTACTGCTATGGGTTTGGTGTTGCTGGGCTTTTCCCTGTATTCCGGAGCCTGTGAAGACTGTGACACAACTTCAGTGTGTCTCATGGCTTTGCTCTGTCTCAGGGACAGATGATTCTCTCTGGTGTGGAATACTGAACATCTCCACTGGATCTCACTCCTCTGTTTCCCTCTCAAAAGAGAAGGCACACAGATCTTGAGCTGGTCACCAGTTTTGTTTCCTACTGGCACGTTCCCTGGATCTGTCCTTTCCTGCGTGAGTTTTTCAGGGACACCTGACAGAGGCACAGGGAGGTGTAGCTGCCTGTGGGACACATGCCAATAAGCCACCCAAACTGACTCCTTCACAGCCCTTGCAAAGTTCACTGTAAAGGGGCATTGCCCTTCCTGGTTTCTTTNACTGGCACGTTCCCTGTATCTGTCCTTTCCTGCGTGAGTTTTTCAGGGACACCTGACAGAGGCACAGGGAGGTGTAGCTGCCTGTGGGACACATGCCAATAAGCCACCCAAACTGACTCCTTCACAGCCCTTGCAAAGTTCACTGTAAAGGGGCATTGCCCTTCCTGGTTTCTTTTTTGTCCCTTTGGAGCAAGAGGGACAAGCTCTGCGGGGGCTTTTGGTAGGCGTTGTGGCTGGGCAGACCGTGCTGAGACCACTGCACCTTCTGGGGTGTGTTTTGGTTGTCAGAGTTGCCAACTGGGGCAATGAGAAATCTCCTCATCCTGCAGCTGGGAGTCTTGTGTAGCATTTCTCCTGGGAGGAGAAAGCTCTAGATCCTCCTGACCACACCGAGTCCTTTTCTTCCCCTGATTAACAGTGGGCCTCGGAGGAGAAGCAGCCCAAGATTGCCTAAGGAGGGGCTGATGGAGACAGCTTTAATCTGTGACAGCTGATGGAAATCCAAAGAGACTTGGCAGAAATTATGTTAAGGTTGGTCTTCCTCCTGCCAGTGCCTGAGTCAGGGTCTCTACAATTGCTGCTGCTGCTTTTAAGCTCCCCGTGCTGTCTTATGTAAAATGAGGAAAGACCTCAGAAGTTGGGCTGTCCCACGTGTCCTCCCTGCCCAACACATGGCACTCCCATCGACCACAGATAAAAATGTCTTCGGAGTATTTCAGGGTCTCTGGTTTAATATTTGTTTTGTATCCTCTGGTAAGACCGCTTGTATTTTTGTGTTAGGACAAATGTTCCTACATGTTTCATCTCTGTAGCTTGTCTGATAGCTGTTAAGCAAGGTTTTCATTTCCTGTGCAGCAAGTTTGACACAATTTTTACCTGAAATAAAAGCATCGTAGCACAAGGGCTGACAAGGTTGCGTAGGTGACCCCTGAGTAAAGAGCTTTGTCTTTAAAAGCTAAGAATTGTAAACCCTGCCTGAGCATGCATCCACACTTGCTGAATGCGCTCCTGTGGACTCACTTGCCTTCATAAGGACAGTTTCCATTCCTTCTCAGATTTCCATAACTTTTTCAGACAACGCTCCTAAGCTTGTTTTGTGGTGTAGTTTCAGACCAGGCTTGCTCTGGACAGTGCCAGTTGTGCTTTTTTGCACGTGGATTTGTCCGTCTTTCTGGTGAGATAATGCACAAAGCTGTGGTGGCCGGCCAACTCCTGAAGCTCTTGCAAATTTTTGGGCTCTGTCAGGGTTTCTTGACCCACTCTCAAAGACAAAGACTTATGCCTTTAACCTGCCTCTGGAAAACTGCACTCTGATTGTGTCTCTCTGTGAAGGTGCAGAATTGCACTGTTGAAGATGTGCTAGTGGGCTGAACTTGCAGATGCTTGTGTGAACAATGCTGTTGGCTTTAGTAGAGCTACTTAACCCAGATTGATTCTGCAATGTCTGGTTGCAAACTGTTGCACTTTGGTGTTACCAGGTGGTAGAGTGCCTTAACTAACCGATAAATCAGTGGTAGTGCCCATGCCAGGCAGGACAGTTCCCCTTGACAAGGTCAAGGGTGTCCATGACTTGTCTAGAAACATAGATGTAACTTCAGAATGCCTTCTTGGTGACATCCAAAACTGGAAATCGATTCTTGACGTACTCTCCTTTGTGCTAATAGGAGGCTGTGCCCCTGGCCCATTCCCTGCTGCAGCCAGACCGAGTCCCAGGCTGGTGCCTCCCACTCAGGTTAGAAGAGGCAGTGGACAATTGGCCACTGAGATCACCCAAGACTTGGTGTGATTGTGAATGATTTTGGGATGCCCTCTGCTAGCTGAAGAGGCCTTTTGTTGGGGGTAGGGAATCCTCTGGGGAAAATACAGTAACTTTTTTTCCAACTGGTTTTGTGTAGTACTGCTTGACTTGGTAATGCTGGGAAAAGATGTGTTTTGATGGCTAAATACTACAAAATGAGGCCGATTGTCTCGGAGACGTCCTTCCATACAGCAACCTGTGCAGCAATGGGTGACTTTGTTTTCTGAAGCCTATGGAAGTGTCAAGCAATATTCCTGAAGTTTGTTAAATAAATTTCTTTGAAATAAGGTAACCAATTTTCTCTTTTTATATTTAGATTTTGGGGTGCAGGCTTAAGGGGATGAATGGGGTCTATGTAATCTCCCAGGCGCCAGTTTTGTGTGTTTACCCAGCCGGACCGATGAAGAAACTGCTTGGCGCTTTGCCGAGCTCTGACCAAGGGAGCCGAGGCTCGGTTGCCACCGCACCCTCCCCTCTCCCTTCCCCTCCAACGCCTCCACACCGGCCCCAGCAGTCAGCACCGCTTTCTTGTCTTGCAAAACAAGGGGGCAGTCAGCTGTGCTGCTTCGTGGGAATTAGAGATAACCTTGTAGGCTCTTAATGATTTCCTGCTGTTGAATGTGCTCTGTTTACTGGCTAAAGAGCTCTTTCCTTTGTCCTTCACCACCCTTTTCCCACACCGCACCCTGTGTCTGAAGCATCCTTGCTCTCTTCTCCCCAGCTTTGCTTATTTGGCCCGCAGAAGTGGTATCTGAGTACAAATGTATTTATACAGTTGTTTTTTTTTCCTCTGTGCTCACTAAAATGTTTAATTAAATGTCAGGAAAACAGATTTCAAGCTTCACCACTGAATTAGTTTATGTAACCTCAAGTAAGTTAATTAGCACCTGGTGTTCTCTTTCTGATGGGAGAGGTCATTGGCCTGTCTCAGATGGTTTAATTTCCCTTAAAAGCAGGGTAATGAACATCACCTCTTGTTAATGAGCTGTTTAGACTTGCTCAGTTACTAAGTTTAATTGGAAACTTGTGCACAAACCATTGCTTGCGGATATGAATAAGGAAATAACAGTACAGGGCATGCTAGCTAGGGAGATACCCTGGACTGTTACTCATATTTTGATTTGAAGTCTACAGTGTCTTCATCAGCTGTGCTTGGAGGGACACCTGGTTTGGGGGTTGAGCTTTGCTTTTGTGAGTCAGGGGTAGGTGATTGCAGGAAGATTGCTGTCCTTGCCTGCTTTCTCTTTCCCTCTGCTGGGGTATGTAAGAAGTGACTTGTTTCTGGGTGAAAGAAAGGTGTGCCCTGGGGTTGTCCTGGAAGGGGTGTTGGCTGGATCCTGGGGCCTCTCACCTTCACGTGAATGCAGCCCCCCTGAATCGGCACCACCCCCTTCTGAAACAGTTCGCTTCAGCTCCCCCGATACCCGGCGAGGTGTGGCACGATGCAATTATTCACTGCACAACAATACTGCTTGATTCTGACAGTTTTGCTGGAAACTTCCTTGTTGCTGTGTTGGGAGAGAAAATCCCATTAATCGCTTCCTCTTAAATTCAGCCTTAGGTCTTAGACCACCGAGATGTTGGGGCTGCAGGAGCTGCTGCCTGCACAGCTGGCTTGGAGCTCCAACGGGCTTCTCAGGGGACCTGGAGTGAATAGCCAGAGGCTGCCACCAGTGTCCCTGGACAACGATAACTACTTGTTTGAAAGCTGGTACTCAAGTCCTATTTACTGATAACAAATGCCTGCTTTACTTTGAATCCTGAGGAGCAAGTATAGAGAAGGAGACCTTGGTGAACTCTGCATGTGGGGTTTGTGTTCAGCCTGTGTCAGTAGTTTCAGGCTGGAGTCTTTGTGCTTTGTTTTTTTCGACTCCAGCTTTTTTGCATTGCTTGCTGAGATTTGCTATCCTGTTCCTATTAATCTGCTTACAAACACGTCAGCATTCCTGGAGCTAAGTAGCTCCTTTCTTTAGTATTCTTCAGTACAGTTAATCAAGAGAGATCCCCAGCAGGGAAGGGTGCTTTTGCATCACCTGTGCAGAAGATGGACGAGGTGACAACCTGTCCCACTGTGGCGGTGTTTGGTAGCAGCTTTCTACATCCAGGTCACAGCATCGTAACGCCTGCAGCCACCTGCTTCTGGCACCTGCCCCAGTGGGCTTGCTCTTCCCAAAGAGCCGAGGACTCCGAATGCCAGCAGACATCCAAGGGTTTTTATGGAGCCTCATACAAACCAGGCCAGTGTTCAATGTGTGAAGCAAACATGTATTACAGAATCTGGGAATACTTCCTTATTTTGGATATTTCAGGCCAGTTGAATAACACCAAAATCTCCGTCTAAACCAGTAACTTATGCCAGAGCTTTTTTTTTGAAATAAAAAACCCAGTAGTAGCGTTTTATTTTGGGTCATGTGGTTCACCCGTTTCACCAGCACTGGTGTACAAATAGGTACCACGCTCAGCCTGGACTCCACCCGATCTTGTGCCATCAGTACTGGTCCTAACTATGCGCTGCGTTAGGGCTGACCTCATAGACTGGTTTGTGGGAGAGCCACTAATTGCATCAGATGTAATTAATTACATGTTATTGTATCTCTGAGTCTATATTTCTTCATTTATGCTGGAAGACAGCACTTGCATTTAAAACAAACATCTGCTTTGGCTTGACTGATAAATGTTTAATTCTCAGACACAGAACATACAAGCTGTTTCACTCTTCTTGGTCGTATTTGTAGGCCAGAGAGAAAATTAAGCTAATGGTTGTGTCTTTTTGGAACTATCTGACTTGCTAAATGCGCTGGGACAGAGTGAATCCCCAAAAAGGTTGGAGGCTCTGCTTGGCTTGAGTAAGTCATCGAGAAGTGAGATCTTTCACCCAAATATGCATGGAGGGGCTTTCACTTTTCCCTCAGTCACAGGACTGATCCTGCTTCTGCTCTTCCTTCTGCTTACTTTGGTTGAGGTTTTGGGGAATGCTGCTGGGGCAGCATTTGACATACCATACATGTTTTGCCAATGTCTTGTAGGTGACCAGGAGGAGGAAGAAGTGTCGTAAATGCCACTTGCCTTCTGTTCAGTCATACTTGCCCTTGAAGAAAACCAGGCAAGAATTGCCCCAGCTGGGGAAATGCAGATACAAAATCAAGTAGGAAGCTTGATTGCATTTGTGGAATGAATTCTTTTATCCTTTTCCAACTCAAACCAGGGAAATTTCCTTAACAATTTTATCCTTAAGGACATAAAGCTGTAATAGAAGCTCGGATACCTTGTGACAGTGTATTACAGCACGCAGTCCTGCAGATTTCAGCACGCTGAGTGATCATAGACTGTAAAGAGGTTTTTTCCAGCCACTATGGTGGTGTTTTTCACAAGATACCTTGTACTGTCCAGTTCAATTGAGTTTTAAATGTCCCAAGGGCTTTCATTGCTTCCCTTCAAAGACTAGAAGGACAAGTCGCAGAGGTACAGACACAATAGGAAAGAGCCATCTTAGTAAAGTTTTCTTGGCCACCCTTGGAATATGCTATAATAGCTTTTTTTACCATTTCAAAAAACATACGAATATCCAAATTGGACTACTGTTATTTCCAGGATTTCCACTGTTACAAGAGGCAAAGGAAGAAAACTCTCTGAACCTGCCACCATCACTGGAGCATACCTGATTAATGGATATGCAGCTGGGTAAGAAGTATTAGTTCAGCCATGCTTTGTGTTCTCAGTATCCATCATCACAACAGAAAGACTTTGAATCTTGGTAAATTTTAGGGATGAATTAGTTTTCAATTTCTAACCCATGAGCTGTGTTAAAGGATGGCACGGAACCTTCATCACACAAAATTGAATGTCCTCCCAGCTTCAACAGCAGAAGAAATAGAATACGTAAAACTCACCAGCCTGTCTTAGCCTGGAACATGTTGGAGAGCCACATGGAAAATGAAAGGTCACAACTAAAGTAGAAATAGCAGCTGAAAAATATTGGTGTGGAAAGAAACACAAATGACTGTGGCCGGAAACCCAAGGAAGAGCATAATGTTTTGGCCCATTTTGCTTTGCAAAATAACTCTGGTGCTACACAGGATATAGATGAACAGATGTACTTCAAGAACCATTGATCTACAGCCAAGTCTCGCTTTTGGATACATACACAAGACTCCCAGCACGGTCCATGGGACTTAACCGTGTGTATCTGAGCATGGAGGGTATCCTCCAGGCATATAGTGTTAAAGCACGCTTGATCTTTGGAGTGTTGCTCTCCTGTGCTCTGGTGGGCTCAACCTCACCATCTGCATCTCTTGAGTTAAGCCACTTCCTCCATTACTTGCTGAGGTGCTCAGATGCTGACGCAAGTGTTTGCTTAAATGCCATTGCCTCCATTTTCTCTGAACTTCCAGCTGAACCTAGGTAGAAAGGTCACAAAATACTTAGTTCGGCTAGTTTATCTTGGAGCCCTGCATTGCAGAGAGCAGTATAACAGGAAAAGGAGCGCAGGTTGCCTTTGCTGAGGTTTTAATTTATTTATTTAACGCCCAGTTGAAGGGGTTAGGGTAGGGCCTGTTTCTTGTCACTTCTAGTGATACTGTTTTTGCATCCACACAATTTTCTGTTAACCTGTTTTTCTGTTTAATTGCAGGTGAAACTGTTCACAGAGTCTAGCTGGCCTTAGTAAGTGTTTGGTTTAGATTTTTCCAAGATTTTTATTTTCATTATAAAAACAGGACATTTTGGCACTGTTTTCAAAACAGCTTTTTCTGAACCCTGGTAAAGGATCAGTCAAAGTAATTCAATTCCCTCCTCCATTTCAAAGTGACCCTTTCTTCCAACCTTAGGCCTTAATGTTTTGGGTTTTTTTTCCTTTCCGATAACCTGAGGATCTCCCCGGTTTGCATAATGTTTCCCCTCGCTTCTACCAGCAGCAGCATTTCAGAGTGCAAGTTCTAGCTCATAAGTCTGGGAGTTATCATACAACTACAAAGGAAATGGTCCCTCTTCCAAAAGCTTTACCTTATGAGAGCCCTAATAAACTTGGACTGGATACAGCTTTTAGTAAAATCCTTCCCAAGAACCAAGTAAACAAAACAGCCATGGGATGGCAGGTGATAGTACTATACATCAAAACAAGTTGATTGTCAGTGTGACCATGTGTGGGATGGTACTCCCACCCCTCCGTTCCCAGACAGTAATAATGCTATCTGATTTATCAAAGGGCTGCAGTCGTTGAGAGGTGAAGTTTGCATCTGGCATACAGTTACTTAGGCTTGCCAAGTCTAGGAGGTATTTCACCAGTGACGTTAGGTAGCTGGGAAGAAAACCCTCAGATAAAACATGTAATTCATTGGAGAACGTATCCTACTGATTAATGAGACATGCTTGAGCAATAAAAAAGAATGTTATACACACAAAACTCACCTCACCATTAAGAAAACAATAAAGTACAGCCACGACAAAGCCCTAAAAAGAAGATAAAAGAACCGTGGTCACAGAATTAGAACTGCGGTTTCAGCTTTCGAATGGGGATGAGGCACGTCAAGGGAAATCAGGCAGCTTGGTTTTGCCATTTAGACTCTGCTCTGTTGTGGAGCTACATGTTATACCTCTTTTTCTTATTTTACAGAGATAATAGCTTGTCAAATATTACCTGGAATGATCCAAGAGCCAATTCGAAAAACAGCTGGATTTCCATTGTGCCACTGCTTGCGTCTTCAGGGAAAAAAGCAAAGATGATGTAGTGGACACCAAAGAGAGGGATGAGGAGGAGCGTTGACTTTGCAAGTCTCCTGAGAATGAAAACAGGGGAAAGCTGGTGTAGAAGGAGTAAGAGGAGCTCTGGTGAGCTCATGTGGCATAAAGTCATGATGTAAGGGACATACTTGTATTGGTTGAAATCACTGCTTCGTCCTTCAGGCGAGCTGAGCTTCCTCATCAAAATTCTTAAAATGTTGACAAAAAGAATGAAATTAATCTGAAAAAAACAAAAGGAAGGACGTGAAGGAAAAAAAAAGAACAAGAACAAAACCAAATGCCCAGTAACCACTTATGTAAGTGCCAGGTATCAGCAGAGCCAGTCTGGGGTGTTTTGGCTGAGCAGGCAGAATAGAGGGGCAGGGGCTGGCCTGCACGTGTCCCTGTTCCCATCCCAGTCCCTGTTCCTGCCTCCCCAGCCTGCCCAGCCACGCTGGGCTTGGGTGCTGGCTGCTTTCCCTGCTGGTTTGCTGCAGCTTTAGTTATGGGGACATAACTAAACCTTAGTTATGCTTCACTCTTCACTGCTAAGGCTGGCTCTCAGGATTCCCAGTCCCTGGAGGTAAGAGAAAAAGCCTGGAGAAACGAAGACTTCCCCGCGGTCCAGGAGGATTGGGTCAAAGACCATTTAGGCAAACTGGACATCCACATATCCATGGGCCCTGACGGGATGCACCCACGAGTGCTGAGGGAGCTGGCAGATGTTATTGCCAGGCCACTCTGTGTTGTCTTTGAAAAGTTGTGGAGAACAGGAGAGGTGCCTGAGGATTGGAGGAAAGCCAATGTCACTGCAACCTTCAAAAAGGGCAAGAACAAGGACGCAGGAAACCACAGGGCAGTCAGTCTCACCTCCATTCCTGGGAAGGTGATGGAACAGCTCATACTGGAAGTCGTCTCAAAGCACATGGAAGAGAAGATGACTATCAGGAGTAGTCAACACGGATTCACCAAGGGGAAATCCTGCTTGACCAGTCTCATAGCCTTCTATGATGGTATGACTGGCTGGGTAGACGAGGGGAGAGCAGTGGATGTTGTCTACCTTGGCTTCAGCAAGGTTTTTGACACTGTCTCCCACAACATCCTCAT
>VZSC01000546.1:91639-112792 GCA_013398225.1 Steatornis caripensis
AAGGGGCAACAGGCACAAACTGGAGCACAGGCAGTTCCACCTGAACATGAAGAAGAACTTCTTTACTGTAAGGGTAACAGAGCCCTGGAACAGGCTGCCCAGGGAGGTTGTGGAGTCTCCTTCTCTGGAGAGATTCAAAACCCGCCTGGACGCGTTCCTGTGCCACCTGCTCTGGAGGCACCCGCTTTAGCATGGGGTTGGGCTGGGGGATCTCCAGAGGTCCCTTCCAACCCCTGCCATTCTGTGATTCTGTCATTATTATCTGGGCAAATAACCGAAGGGTGGTGAGACCAGGTGTATTGGTAGGATCCCTTCAGCTGGTGGGGTTCAGAAAGCCTCTGTGCAGTCTGCCCCGCTTTGGATGGCAGTAAAGGGGCAGCACTGGAGCTACCACTTGCTAACTGGGACTGTAAATGCCGTTTACTCCCTACCAAAGGACACAGTGTGGTTTGGGATGATGGAGCCAAAGTGGTTAAAAGTGGGGATAGGAGAGAGTCTGCACTGAAGTTCTTTTTGCATTTTCCCCCTCTCCAAGGGTAGATAGCAGATGAAAATCCTGATCTGCTGCTCAATTTGGGCAAAGGTGAAGCAATAGCTGTTTCTTCTTGTTTGACCCTCAGGCAAAGAGCAGGAGTCGAAGGGGAGGCAGGGCCAGCCAAGCACCTCGCTCCGGTTGCATCAGGGAGCAACCTGGGCTTTATCTGCCCTTCGCATCAGGGCTCCTACGTCGCCCTGCGCTCCTCCTGGCCCTGCACTGCTTGCAGACCCGCACCCGCAGCCCTTGTGCAACGCCCTGCACCACGGCAGGCCCTTAACCCTTCCCGACGCCTGGAAACACTGTTCGAGCAATGCAACCTCTTCATGGTGGGTTGTATGTGCCTGCGGGTGTTGGAGCAGGGCTCTGACATGGTGGGTTTCCCCAAGAGAAGCGAGTCTGCTTTAGATGGGACAGATCCAGGATGTTCCTGGGTTCCTGAAATTATTGGATGAAGAGGGAGCATCTGTGCCTGCGTGGTCTGGGCTGGTAAAGGTGTCTGGAGAGGGAAGTCTGGGGAGCTGGGAAGGGGTGAGGAACGGAGGAGAGCTGGAAGGAGCTAGGGGTGGGGAACATGAAGGAAAGACTGAAATATTTTAGAGACGTTGGAGGGAAAAGGATGTTCAAGTCTGAGGGTTCTGGGCTTTTTAACCCACCAGGCCAGGCATGAGCAGTGTAGGCTGAGCAGGATTTTTTGCTGATGAAAAACTACTGGGGAAGGGGGGATGGCGGGATTCCTGCTGGGAGGGAGCGCCCGCGGGCAGCACAGCAATGAATGTTAGCCTAGGAGCACAAAGGAGTTTATCGGTGTTGATTTTCTGCCCTTTGAACTGCTAAGGACTGTGCGCTGTGAGGAATAAAGAGATTAGATGTGAATTCTGAAGGACTGGCTGTTTTTTTTTCTGTGGCTATGGGCTTGAGAAAAGCCTCTTTTAGGTAAAAAGACAGTATCGTGCAGGCGGCTCCTACCTTAAGTGGCTAAACTAGATGTGATCAGGACTTCGAGGAAACTTGGAAGGGGGTAGTGGGTGGCCCTCAAAAGATAAATTAAGATCGTGCTTTTTGCCTTTGCATAATGCCTGGGCCTTGTTGGCATTTAAATATTGCTGAGTGGCTCCTGGAGCACAAGGGTTGATTTGTTAATAAAAATAAATGCTGTAGCATCATTAACTTGTTCATTAATCACTTGTGTGGTCTTCTGCTTGTCTTGTCGAGGTGAAGGATTGCTCAGTTATAAACGGGAGCAGAACTTTAACCTACCATCTCTGCTGCTTGGCTTTCCAAGAGAGCATGCAAGTGTTGCAGTTTGTGTTTTGCAAACGTAATGGCTCCTCCTTGCAAGACAAAAACCTCAACCAACTCTTGGGTTCTTACTTGGAATGTCAGCAGGTTACTTCAGAAAAACCAGCAGCTTGAATGTCTCTGTACTAGGGTTTCAGACCGACCGTTGCAGAGTGGTCTGCCCCATGGCATCTCAGTTGGTCAGAACAACTATCTCCAAGAAGCAGCTCCAGCCCTTTGGTACCTAAGGCTCTGAAGGTGAGCACCAGCACATGCTCAAACCATAGGTGTTGAGTATTATTTGTACCAAGCTGTACTGTACATTGCTACTGCCTTGTACTGGGTAGGTTCATGCTGAGTTTCAATGCCTATGCCTTATTTCAGTGGGCAATACCACGATAGTATAATTGCAGTCTACTAACATATGGTGCATGCAGCCTGTGAGCTGCTTTCATTGCTGAAAACAAAAGCTAATGGTCATGTAAGGCAAGTTGTTTCTGGCTTTGCTGGGAGGGGCATTGACCGGGAGACACAAAGGCGATTGTACTGAAATGTACAGTCACTTCGTTTCTCCTCCGGAGCCTTCCTTGAAACAGTCCAAAACAAGCTTCCACAAGCCAGCCAAGTTCATATGAAATCAACAGGATGTGGAAACCTGATCTTCAGGCTCTTGCTTCTTGGGAGGATGCTCTAGCTTTCATTGTGAACTTAGCTTCAGGGCATTAGTTACTGACTAAATCCTGCTGAGCAGAAGTTGCTTAAGCAATAATTCATGTGTCACATCAGTTCAGGCACATGTCTAAGATCAGTTCATTAACACACTTCTAAGGCATGTTGAGTAGATGATCTCTGACTTCACAATATTTGCAAATACAGTTTGAATCAGCTTGTCCCAGAAAAGACTTACAAAAATAGACAAAACTACAGGGCCTCTAATGATCCACCAGGTATTGGCGTTAGTGTTAATGTCCCAACACCTGTAAAAATAGAAGACAAGGTGCAGTCAGTTATCAAAATACTGGTGTCTTTTCAAAGGGTTTAGTTCTTTTTGCACTTCAGATAGGCCCCTATTGCTTTCTTCTACAAAATTAATTTTGTTTTCTTACTTAGCTGTACAACATTTCTGACAGAAAACTGTCCACGTGCACAGGACAATAGTACATCCTGCCCTTAAAGTACAACCACTGTTCAAAATTCTGGGAGGAAGAAGAGAAAGGAACAAAGTTTCACCGATTGGAAAGTCAAATACAGATGCTGAAAACATTGTGGGCTGAGTTCATACTTGAGGGCTACCTCCTACCTTTGGAAATGCTCAAAGGAAATTTGAGGCTTTCTCAGGTTGCTCAGCTGGACCTCTACTCCCGCCAATGTGAGGATCCAGGCTCACACCACAGTGGGGTGGTGGTTGGTTTTCTTGGCTGCCAGCAGTTAGGAATAAGCAAAACCCCACGAAGCAGTCTGCATGGGGGCTGCATGCTCCCCCCAGCATGCCATCCTCCCCTCCTCGTTGCAACTTACCCAATATTTTCGTGGAGTTGCCTAGCAGTTGCCCATGCAGCCACAAACACAGTTGGGGCACCTACAATTGGAAAAGCTAGTTACTGCTCCACAAGTCCATCCCAAAGGCAAAACAAACCCATAGTTATTCTTACTGAAAAGAGAACCAGTACCCCATCCGAGGGTGATGAACCACCAGAGGAACTTCCTTTCCGAGAAGAAAGAAATAACCAGGAGAGCGTGGAGGTACAGTCCCTCCACGAGGAGCCAGCTGTAGTTAGACATGATGCAATACTGAAAGAAGACCATGGTGAGCTTACACCCAGCCTGAGGAAAGAGAGGATAATTAGCTTCTGCCTGGGTTTGTATCTACCTTCTAACAGAGAGAGAGCTGTAAATAAATCCTGGCAAATAGAGATTTTATAGCAATTAGGGGACTAAATGGGTGGCCTTGAGTCAGGCGTTCGCATGACAAGAAAGCTGGACTGGCATTCGTAAGTGCATTAATCAGCTGCCTCACTAGCAAGAACCAAATGTGTCATGGACACATGGGTTTGGGTTACTGTCTCACTTAGAGGAGTTTCACTGTTACTAACTTACTAGTATCAGTAGCACTAATATCACCTTATAGGAGCACATGAAGGTATCTGTCAGTCTTTTTTTCCTAAGAAAAAGGGTCAATGAAGACAAGTTAAAATTTGTTCAAAATGTTCTTCAGCAACAAAAATCCAGCAAAACTGGAGGAGTAAAAAAAAAAAGCCTTTTTTGTTTGTTTGTTTCCCTCCCTAATTCTTAACTTTTGGTTTAAAGCATTGAACATTGTCTCTGGTGCTCTCCCCACCCCCAGTTTTCAAGATATTTTGTTGCCAAGAAAAAGAAAAAGAAAAAAACAATTCAAAATTTGAGAGGTTCCTTTTCCAGGCTCTCTAGGTGCAAACCTGTATCTTACTATCAGATCTCACACTGTAGTATATCAGCAATATTTAATGTGTTCTCATATTTTTCTTGCCAGCCCTATCTACCAGGATCTAAAATCCATGTAAGAATCTCCACCCGGGTGGTGTATCCTGCATTCACAGCCTGACACCCCCATGTTTATGGATTTCTGAGTCAATGTGCTGAACTCCTGCTGTCTTCTGTGTCCATCAAGTCAATACAATCAAGATGATGAATGCAGGTACCTACTTCAGACAGACCTGGATACCCTCTGCTCCAATACTTGTAAGGGTATCTATAGCTGGGAGGAACCACACCTGGGTCTCTGTGTGTTTGCTCCAGCCTGGGCTGATTTTGTGTTCTCATGCTACTGTCACCCATTCAGAATCCCCCCCAAACAAATTCCCCAAAAGGGAAATCTCAGTGAGGAATAACCAACATGCAGGATCGGGCAAAGGAGAAGATACAGACCATACCTTCTTCTCCCATAACCTCTCATACTGAATGGAAAGCTGGGACAGAGATTTCCTTCCCTACACACTAACTACTGCTGGGATCCTGCTGAGAAACTGAGGCATGGAGCAAGCTGGAAGGCAGAGGGTTACCGTGTATGCCCCGCAGTAATTCGTGTCTTCAGAGGAAAACAAAACAGCATCCTTGATGAAGTTGGATGAGGCTCGCAAAATGAATGATGTGAAGAGATGCATGTGGATGTAGTTCCTCGTACAGCGAAGTCTTCTGTTTCAAAAAGAGAGAAAGATCCTGTGAAGTTACATTCCTAACCAACCCAGGTAGCTTGTGGCTGTAAACAGCAGGTTTCAACCCTTATTAATGCTAAACTGACAAATTAAGAACACTGTTTTTCTGTCTTTGAAGGGAAGACTAATGCATTTTCCAAGAGGGATATCCTAGGGAGGACCTTAAAAAGCTAAAGTCACACCTGCTCCACTCAGGTGTTAAAACAAGGTGAATGCTGCCAGAAGAATTGTGACTTCATGCCAATGAAGCCTGCCTCCCTTCTTTCTGGAGTAACATGAACCCAAGGTGTTTATCCACACCTGCGTGGATTTATTTGGTTTGCCTGCACAGTGCACTTGTGCCTGCAATGTTTTCTGTATTAAATCTCCACATAATCTAGATCTGGAAGCTGTGCAGCCTGAAGACAAGTTTGCAAAGTAGTTGGGGTTCCTTCTGCGCAGAGTGGGCAGAAGGGTCAGCCCTCACTGCAAGGGAAGATCATTGCACTGAATAAGCAGCAAAGTACAAACTCCAGGTTATAAGCATGTGTGAAGATAAGCTGACTGTCAGATTGCTGCTGCAAACCTGAAACACCTTCCCAGAAGTCAGTGCAGCAGCACTGAAAGTTTTAGCCATGGTCTCAAGTGAGGAAAGGAACAGCAGATGGAAGACGCTCTGCCCGAGGCACAGTGAAGTCATGCGAAGACCTCAGCAGGGAGGTGGTGCAAACACCAGTCTGCAAAATATATTCAGCTACATTTTGGAAAGGACAGGAGAGCACAATATGAGGAACAGCCCTGACATTTTCTGGAAGACAAGACTCAGAGATCGTTTTCGTCCCTGATTTCTGTGAAGGTTTTCACAAATACTTCAATTTTTAGCTTGCCCTGAAAGCCAACAGAAGGATCTGTGTCGGCTGAGATGACCAGAAGTCCTGGCCAAATGCAAACCAGAGATGCTTCTCCTCACCTAAAAGACACCAGGACTGCTAAGGCTATCGTCAGCGTCATGAGGGAGGTGCAGTATCCAATGGTGTACATGGTCTTCAGAGTCACGAAATAGGAACGCTGCAGGGGAACATATATATTCACATCTTTACCTTTGACTGTCTGGTAGAAATCAGCCCATACCAAGAGAAAGGTGCCTCCTCCTATTTAACAAATACATTTTCTTGTAAAATCAGCTACTGGAGTTTTACCCTGAGCAACCCATTCTTATCATTTGGAGGAAGCATTTATGCTGAAAAACACCTGTAAAAATAACCCCACCTGAGTTAAATCACAACATCATTCAGTGTCTCCTTAACACGTTCCTCCCCCAGGGCCCCAAAGCAGCAGATCTGTGGTCACAGGCACTCAGACTCACTCTCGCCTCATTTGTTGTGTCATTGACGTTGTAGCCACAAGCGATATCCGGTCTTGGATATGGGTCTGACCAACCCTGGCTTGTACAGTTTCGGTAGACAAAGCCTGTGTGGTAACAACAAGAAAAGAGAAAACCAGGTGTGATCATTTCAAACTGCATCTTTGTTCTCCTCGGGGGTCAGTCACCGACATGTAGGGTTGCTCCAAGAGCAGAGAGTATTTTCCCCCCAGACAGTGCACTCTGCATAGCTGGACGTGAAATATAGCTGAGCTAATTATGTTGATACTTGCCTGATGTACTTGTATGGGTCATAATATTGTTTGCCAATTCAGGGATGACTGTGATGGATGTGTTTTTATTAACTGCAACATAAATAATACTGTTCAGTACATCTGGTGTTTCTTGGCTAGGATTCCAAGATCAGCAAATGCATTACTTTTCAACCACAGATTCATACTCCATGCAAACCTGATACTTTCCTGAATGCTCCCACCTCCTTACTGTGGTTTGTCATGGTCTGAAGAGAACACGAAACTTTAGATAGTCACAGAATTTTGGTGAGATTTAAATGAAAACTAAAAGGCTTGTCCCCGCAGCCAAGGCTGAGCATTATTTTACACTTGATTTTCTTGCTTACTTGCAAATTAAAGGCTAGGATGGAATTCCCCTCACTTAAGTTAGCCTTCTGAAAGCTAAATGCTTGACTCCAACTGTGTCCCTTGTGACTGTCTTTCTAGTCAGTGGAGAAAAAGAGGCATTTGCAGAATGCATCTCATTTGCAGGCAGACATCCATAGAGGGCAGTTTGCCCCCTTTCAGATCAGACTCCGGGTCTGCAGTCTGTCTAACGATCGGTGCTTGGTGTTTACTCGATCGGTGCTTGGTGTTTACTCGTGCCTTGGAGGCTGGCTAAAGGGATGGCCGTGGAACTGGGACCATTTGATGTGGCCTTTTCTGCCTCTGAATCTTCACACTCGTCACACCTTTCCTTATTTCTTGCCTGCGACACAATGTGCAGGTCTGAATGGGAACTTCAGTCATGTTACATGGTTCCAGATTATTTTATTTCTTTGGTCTGTTACGTGGGAAGGGGCCAGATAGTCTGGGCTGCAAATGCAAGTCTAGATGTCAGCACAAAGCTCAACAGCACCGAGCCCAGGGTTTGGACAGAGCTCAGAGCTATCTGCGTCCCTTAACATATGGGTCTTCAGCGTTTGTGGCTGCCCATCTGCTTTGTAAGTGGTGAGGAGAGAAAACTTCTGCTTTTTTTTCAAGCAAACAGATCTTTGTTTTTCTTTTGCAAAATTGCTTCAAACAGGGCAACGACTGTAGCAGTAATTAAACACATGAGTCACAAGCCAACCACAGTATAAAATCAGAGAAGAATGTGGCTATGAGAATGAGAAGAAACTATTGCTGACTTGGACCCAAAATGCCAGCTGCAGAGACCAAAATGAGTTGCAAATGCCAATGGACCATGTCTTGGGTTTCTGTTTTGAACACTGTTGCTCTGATTATTGCTTACCAGAAGTGGTTCAGGTCTCAGCTTCTCGATAAGGAGGGCAACCAAAGTTTAAAAGCTGTTACACTATCTCCAAGATAATGCAGTGCACATTTGAGATGTAATTCTGACCTTTGGATGTACAAACTCCTGTTTTCCTCTGCAGTGAGAGGGCCAGAGGCAGGGAGCGATTCCCTCTAGTGGCTGTACCAGCAGGGATTTAATTTAATACATTTAAGGGCCGGTGTCACTATGCTAAATATTTGTGAGTGCGTGCTGGACGGACGATATCCTCAGCAATCTGTGTCTTTGTGTAGTTTATCCTCTGTCTTTAAACCAGATTATAAGATTCAATGGGCAGCTACTGTTTGTGTGTACAGAAAGTAGCACGGTATTTATTTTAATCTGAATGGCTCATGTCTGATTTTATTTAAAGAGCACTAAGTGCTTCTGCTCTGATTTATCTAATCCTTATTAGACAATCTAATACTTTGCCTCTCGTTCCTTCCTCCATAAAATGAATCTGTCTGCTTTTCTGTAAGTACTGAACCTCATTAATCTATGTTCTATAACCGAAGAATGCAAAATGCTCTTCCAATTTGAATCATTAACTCACTAAAGAGAAATGTAAGCACATTTTTTGGGCATTGCTGAAAAGTAGAACCAAACAGAAAGCAGGCAGAAACTTCTACTTAGTGGCTCATGATTACTGTAATTTACTGGGAATAAATTTCACTTCATTCCTAGCTGAGAAATCCCAGAGAATGGACAACAAATGTTGCTTGAGCTCACGTCTTTTTGAGTAAGTTGTTTGTTGTGCCATGACACCTGAGTTCTGATGAATTTGTGCCACTTGTGTGGAGTCTGTCACAGCAAGGGATGAACCCCTCATGCAGATTTCTTCTTGAATGAGGCAAAAAGGATCTTTTCTCCCTACCTGGCTGGCTGTTTTGCCAAAACTTGTATGAACCTAACACTGGGTGAAGTTTTGTCCCCGTCAAGCTCAGCTGAGATCAGCCACTGGCTCTTAGAGTTATTTGTAGGTGAAACACTGACGGAAATACATAAACACAGAGCCTGAGTCACGAAAACTCTTTCCTTGAAGAAACCATGCTAAAAAAGCTACTTTGATTCTGAGCTTTCCCACATTTAGCTTAGTGTTGGAAATGGAACTGCTAAGTGATCATCGGTCTTTAAAAGAAGCAGGGACACAATTTCTTTTCAAGTTCAGACCTGACAGTGGCATCTTTGTAAATAACATGTTTAAAAACAAAATAACAACAAACACCTGGGCAAGAAAAGCATATTTTCAGTGTTACCTTTTTTCCCAGTCAGCATCTGGAAGAATTCAGGGCAGTGAGCGTTGACAGTCTGTCCCACTGCGGACGAAGGCCAGCAGCTCATGTTATCCCACATGCCAGCACATCTGCCTAGGGGGGCAACAACAAAACACAGTGCAGCATCTCCCAGTGAGGAAACACCATGAGACTTCTCCCAGCAACGAAACACTGTGAAACATCTCCAAGCAACGGAACACCATACAATGCCTCCCAAGGACCAAGGCAGCTATGGGAACGAAGATGCTCAGTACTCTGAAAAGCAAGCTGGGTGAGACAGAGCAAGTCCTGCTGAGACCTATCAAGACTTGGATAGGATGGAACAGGTCCTGCTCACTTCAAACCAGCCCCAGCAAGATCCAAGCCCATCCCATTCTGGTCCTTGACTCCACTGGTCTCTACTAGCCAGACATACAGCAACTTGGGCCATTGTGAACTTTGCATCAGGCCCTTGGCTATGCACTTGTCTTCTGGTAATTATTGAATGGCCTTGGAAAGATGAAGGAAAACAGATGTGAATTTTTTAGCCCACTTTTCTGTCTTTCTAAAGCTTCCACTTTGAGTCACCCTGATGTTTTCCTTACATAATCCTTTTGTAAACAGAAAAAGATACAACTTGACTAGGAGTTTAAACAGCTTCAGAACAATGCTGGGGAAAGGGTAGAGAGGAACAGTATCAATGTCATCCTTGTACCACCATAAATACTCCTCCACTTCTTAAACTCTTTCATTATGCCAAGACTTTACTGGAGTGAATAACACCAATGGACCACTTGCCAGGCTTGGCTGCAGGTCTCAATGGCTTTTCTGCTGCAGGAGAGCAAAACTTTGCCAAGCTCTGCCAGTCCCTGGGACTGTAAAGGGAAGATCATGACACTTAGAGGCCAGGGCAAAATGTGGGTTCACACCAATGTGCTGGCACAATCTGCCTGTACTGTTGTTCTTTCCAAGGCCTCTGACAGTGTGACCTGCCTCTTGGAGGACCCATCTCAGAGCAGCTGTTGAACCTGGAGTCCTGCTGGGCTCTCTGCAGGCATGAGCCCGTGGCTCAGTTGCCCTCCCTGCACCTTCTGCCACCTAAGGCCTCCATCACCTTCATGGACTGACTGACACTGACCAGATTCACCCCATTTCCCTCATTTAGGTGCAGGGCCTGCTTATTTTAAGGCTAGGCTTGTCATGGTCCCCTTCCATAGTCAGGGTGTGAGGGAGGCTTTTCCAGCTGCGCCCTCAGCTTGGCTGTGTTGCCTTCTGGCAGGACTGGTAGAGACGCATCAGGGAGGCAATGGTTAATGGAGCACAGCATGATGGTGATCTCAACTTAGACATCTTGCTTAGGTGCTAGAAGCCGGAGCGTGGTGCAGAGTGTTAATAGAGAAGACCTACAGTTGACGACCCTTGTGCTACAGAGAAACTGCAACCCTGGTCTTTCTTATTTTGCTCTTCTTCAGACACAGGCTGAAATCATTCAGGCTAGTTCCTTCTGCTCACTGTCACTGCTTTTAGCAAAGCCTTCTCTGTGAGTTTTGTAACATGACAGGGAAAAAAGAGGCCACTGGAGCATGCCACGACCACCCTAGACTTGGTGGCTCCTGGCGTGTGCTGAATGCCCTGCACGCTCACTGAAAGTGGAAGGGAGCAAGTGCTGAGCACTCTCTTCAAACACATCATGCTTTATAAGGCCAGCCTCCATTAGCCTGACAAAAATATTTACATTTCTAGAAATGTATTGACTTCTTCCGACACAACAGTCCTAGTGCCTGGAAATACAGAGCTTCTTACAGCCAGGGCACCTCAGCTCTGGTGTCCTCTCTGTGCCAATGTTTATAGGGCTTGGTAACCATTTCCTTCAAAGCAATAGTTTAACGGTGAATGAAACATCACCTTAGGTGATATTTATGCCTAGCTGTGCTGCATTGTTTGATTTATTGAACCTTCATGACAACACCACTGGCATAAAGCCCCCAAATCAGACCCAGTGCACAGAAAAACCTGGCAAAAAAATAAAGTTGGGATGGTCTCTTCCCAGAAGAAGAAAACAAAAACCAGCCAAGCCATTCCTTCTGTAGGTGGGCTTCTTGCCATTCCTCACAGAGCAAAGCCAGTGCCACCCACGGGCCTCCTGGGCGGAGGCAGAGCACAGCAGCACCTCTCCGACATCCCTGCGCTCTTTGGGACCTCCTTCAAGTAGCAAATAGATCATTCCGCTAGCAGCAATACATAGTGTCACCATGACCAGACATCCCAAACCTCCAGCAGTTTCCCTCCCCTGCTCCCTGCACCTGAGAGAATTATCCCATCTTTGCTCATGGACAAAAAAAGAGAATAACCATGGCTTGGGTTACATTAATGTAACACTTCGCCAAGCTAACCATATCACAAGGGCAGAGTCTCTTTTTCCTTATACAGCAGGAGGGTAAGAAACACACGCTGCTCAGGTACCTCGTGCCTCATTCACCCGCAACTAATCCTGTGTGTTCATGTTGTTTTCACAGAGATGTGAGCACTGCAGCAGAGAGAGCACCGTGAAAGCTTGTCCCCTGCATTGTCCTTCATCCTGCCTCCACAGGTCAAAGTTTCTGGGGTAGGTGTGGGAAGGATAGGGTATGGAAGGCGATCTACACCCTGCAAAGCCGCCTTTCTCTCTCCCTGCGTGACCCACCAAGGACATGCACTGAATCTCCAGAGTTTGTTTCTCTCTTCTTCAAACTGATGTCACTGTACAGGATTTTCTGCACACGGACCTCAGACATGCAGATAATCAAAGGCTGGAGGTATTTTCAGATGCATTATTTCCCAGAATAAAATACTTTACTCCTTGAGTAAAGACCAGCAGAAGGAAATTCCTGGGCTCTCTCTGGGAACGATTACTTGGGGAAAGATGTGCATCTTACCCCAGTTTATTCTTTTGGGATTTCACTGCCAGGAGAAGGGGTGTTTGCAGAGTTACAGAGGCAGAGAGGGACTTAGGCATTCTGGCCACTTGGATCCTAAAGCTTTCTGCTATGTGGGTAGCCCTGAGGCCACAGCAGTAGCCTTGCTTGCTCTTGTAGTGTTAAAAGAGGGATTTTGACAGCCATTGGAAATGCTTTCTCAAAGATTTAACACAATCCTATACTTTTAACTTAGCTCTCTGTAGATTTGGGGAGAAGGCCACAGAGGGTAGAATTATCCTGTTCAAAAATTTCCAGTAGCAAAAGGCCTCAGGGGAATTTTTAAGACTTGAATCCAACTTAAAACTGGATTAAGTCTCTGCCGAGGCGCTACTATTTGACTGAGATAAAACAAGACCATCTGTAAAACGGTACTGCCTGCTAATGCTATTGCAGGCCCACACCTGCAGGGTCATGTGAGGTTTATCTTGGTTGCATCTTCTAAACTCTGGTGCAGAGGAAGTACAGAATTCAACATCAGAGCCACGTCACAGGACCAAAGCAGAAAAATAGGTGACAAACCACCCTCCTCTTTGGTGAAGGGCAGCGGGGAAGGAAAAAACCAATACCGATTTATTCATATCAAACTTCGTATACGTAATAAGGCAGATCAGTATTCTGGAGTATCTGGCAACTTGCCATGAGTTACCCTGTCACTGCTACCTGGGCATAATGCCCTGAAGCTATGCTCACACCCATCAATCTGCAAGGCCCACAGGGATGAAACAAAGACAGAAAAAGGCATCCTAAGAAACCAGGCAATAGATCTTCCCTCTGAGTCCTGCCTTTGGGCCAGGTCGTAATGAAACGGTTCTGTGCCTCCCAACAGTCTCTGCTAGGGAGGAAGGCCTCAACTCTTGCTCCACACAGTAGCTTATCTCTGGCCAGGATACCCTGCACACAGCACATCTCACGGGAGCTCCTTCACTTTCCACAATGGTGAGGACCTTGCGATGCTGTGGTCCACAAAATTCACCCAGAAACAGTCTGTGAGATCCTGTGAAAGACACAAACCCATCCTTGTGGCAATGGCTGGTCACGCACTAAAAATAGTCACATCTGTTGCCTCCATCCATTGTATTCTGTGAGATGCTGTCCCAGCTGCTGCCTGGGGGAGCTAACACTCAGTTCACAGGCAAGCTTCAATAATTGCTTGCAGTTATGTCTCTGAGACCCCTTGCTCAGCTGTGAAAGGAAAGTTGTCTACATGATGAGGACTCAGTACCACAAGACCTTCCCAGGCCAAAAAACTCCTTTATATGATGATAAATCCTCTCTGAAATGCAAGAGCTCTGTTACATGACAGTAAGTTAGAGCAAGGGGGAAGCAACGAGGACTTTCAGGCCACTTGATTTAAATGTTGGCTGCTGGTATCGCTGATTTTGAAGGCCAATATTGTTAAGTAAATTTTGTACTTACTGAGCCGACTTTATAAAAATATCCTTGTTCACAACGAGGATTCCAAATCCCCTGCAATTTGCAAGATTTTGTTGCTGACGTGCTCACTAGTTGTGAGGACTGCAGCTGAGCATCTGAATTAGAAGGCTCCTACGATTCTTGCTGTCACAGCAAGGTTAATCCCACTCTTGGAGCCTTATAACAGATCTTACCTAGTTTTCTGCTCCCAAATGAGAGATGCATACAAGGTGCGTGCCTCCTATGGGAAGGAACGTGGGGGTATCTGATTTTGAGGCCAACCAGCTCACTTGAGAGCTGTTTTTATTGTGGGTATTCATTCAGCCTTTACCTGAGCTCAGGAGTGGATCATTTTCAGGCGTTCTATTCTTTGTCTCTGAGGAGAGAGTCTTAGCGCAGTTTTCTTCCTCCTTTTTCAGGACGCTCAGGAGGTCACAGACAGGCGGGACAGCTCTGATCTGCAAATTTTAAAAGCAGTGGAATCACTTTTACTCTTAAAATGTACATCCCCTCAACAGGATTTACAGTTCTTATGATCACATTCCCCATGCAACCCCATCAACTGATTGTGGGCAATATTTCCTTGAAATATAGTCAATTTCCTTGAAATACAGTCAATTTTCCTGATTAAGTCTGCTTTCTTATAGTAGCAGCAGGCAAGCACAGACTGAGTTTCTGCCTTCTGCCTTTTGCCAGCATTACCATTATTGAGAAAAATGAATGTGTTATTCTGCTAAATGAAGTACATGAGCAGGATGCTCTTTCAAAAGACTGCAGAAATATCCAGGGCACCGCAGGACTCTCCTAGAGCCACAGAGAATTAATTACTCGCCCCTGGCAGTGGTAAACCATAGACCTGGCAGGTCATTTTCCTGGACACAAGTGATTCAGATATGTCCACTGGTTGCAGACCAGCCAAGCCTGTTTCACTGCTACCAATCAAGAAGCTGCAGAAGCCAACCTGAAAGCAGAATCTGAGTCACATTTTTGCTAGAACCTAGATGATAATTTGTCCTAAGATCATTTTCTCACCTTCCTGTCTTGCCCCATCCTTCTTTCTCACAAAGCACCATGGAAGTGTTCGTCAATCCCGATGTAGCAATTAAATGTGCAGTTTCTGTTATATGTAGCTGGACCAAAATGAATGTACAAAACAGCTTCCAACCATTAAAATGGTATGTATTAAAAATCATTGCAAAATGGTTTACAGGACATGGCCCCAGTTGCTATGTCTTGCAGTAAAAAAGTACTTTCACTATTTCTATTATTTTATCCATTTCCATTATTTTTGACAATCAATCAAAATACTGAATATAAGTGGCTTCCCATTATAACAAATTAGGTAATTCCTTCCTCATGAACAAAACCAAAAATCTTTATAAATTCCCACTATGGAACTTATGTGTACATATATATATTCATGTGCATTTACACACACATACTTAAAAGATTAAAAGCAAGTCATCAGGATGTATTATTTGAAAAGTATCAGATCGAATTTTTTTGTGTACTTTGTGCAGGAGAAGTTAACCCAGTGGCATCATATTGCTATTCAACCCAATCAATCCTGAAACATTGCTGATCACTTTCAGATTAGATTTAGGAGAGAGAATGTTCACTGAAAACCTTGTAATGGAACTATTACTTTTCTACAATTAAATTTTAACCTAACAGACATCAGCGACCATATTCCCACTCATTTCAGCTGAAAGTATTCTGGGTATTGTATTTCTGAACAAAGTTTGATCTTTTCAGCGGTGTATCATCATGCCTCATCTAACCGGTCTGTTGTGTTTAACTTCAGCATCTTTCTCCCTTGTATTTGTGCATCATGAAATAAATAGACTAAAAACCATTTTATTTTGCATAATGATGTAAACAATTTTCTGGAATCACACATGCAAAGAATTCAGATGAAATAAACTATCCTCTGATGCCGGTATTTAAATGCATTTTTTAAATGCATTTTTTAAATGCATTTTTAAGCCATGTAATTTTTGGGAAAAAAAAAAACCCAAACCATTTAATCTTTGAATAAAATAGAAATGTCTGGCAGGGGTAACATGTCTAAATAAATGTAATTGCATTCAGTAGTTTCAGTTGTCAGCTGAAGGTTGAATTTGATAATTTCTAAATATTGACAGATTTTCAAAATGTTTTATCACCCATTATTGTAATCTATGTGATTACCAATAGTAAAGGAATTTAGTACATTTTCAGAGTTCACAAGTACTAATGTGACAGTTAAGACCTACAACATACTTCTGTTGTAGTGTCTCTGTCTACAAGTTGCCTTGAAAATACATTAAAAACCAACATCAGTGCTGAGCATTTGAAGGGGCCAACAGAACCAGTCTGGTTTGCAGGCAGGTTGTTCAAGATGATACTGAACGTACATGAAAATAAATGCTAGCAATCATGTTGTAATAATCTCAGAAATAGGAAAATTGTTCATCTTAAATAAGCCTACACATCTTGTGGGCACCATTTTCTTTTAAGAAATGTAGTTCCTAATAAATCTTTTGTTTTAGAGATTTAAAGACTATGTTATTTCTTTACAGTTAGGATGAGGCTGCACGTTTTTAGTACATTCAGCTGTGAAGACCACCCTGCTGATCTGATACAGCATTATTTTCTTACCTAGAATGTGTTGCTCAAGCAGGAATACGCTGCAGTTAATGTTTTACAATTATTGTTTAGCCTGCCAAGTCACGTGCACCCTACTCTCCTGATCAGATACCACCGTCTGGTAGTAGACAGGCAGGTAACCAGATTTTAAATCAGAGAAAGCAGAGAGTCTCCAGGTGCTGGTTTAAAGACCTTGTTTTCCACAAACACTGTCCCTGGGTCGGTCTTTGCTGATGCTGACATCCGATGGGGCAGGCTGGGTGCCAGTGGGGCTGTCGCAGGTCCAGCGCGGCTGTTTGCAACTGGGAGCAAACAGCCTGGCCCCGCGCCTTGAAATCGAGGAGGAAATTTGGCTTCTCTACGTGTGGTTTCTCTGTCTCTTCCTAAACAGTTCACTGAAACAGCTCCCAGCTCACAGGCTGGCAGATTTTGATGAGGGGTCAAGACATCCTCAGATTTTGTTTAAAGAAAACATAAGGTACCAAAACCATTCCAAACAGAAACAGCTGTGGTGATAACTAGATATCCAGAATGGGCAGAAATCTGCAGTTTGTGATATTGATAGCAACAGCCAACTGCAGTTTTTAACCTGTGAAATGAGTGGATCTAAACACTGTTTAATATAAATAATATTTGCAGCCATAGAATTCACAGCTATTTAGTTTGAAAGTAAGTGGGTTTAGTTTAATGAGAGGAGAACAAAAGATGCCTGGCAAAATCAAAATAGCTATATTTTGAACGATTAGAAAGAGAACAAGTGGAAGGAGGTGCTCTCAGTGGCACCCTGAGCGATGACATCTATTTACAGAGTCCTTTAAGTAATACCTGAAAATAAGAAAACAAAATGACAAGCAAACCATCACAGTCACTATTTTATTGCGGAAGATGCTCAAAAGGCAAAAAAGTTTGCAGATTGCATTCACTCTGAAATTAAAATATCTAGGCAGAGCTTGGGTTTTCTCAGAGTGTGAACCAAATCCCCTGCTGGGACAAATAGACTGATTTTTCAATTAGTTGCAACATAACAGTGATTTTTTACATTTGCCGAGAGTTTGATCCTTTCTTCTCACACCCAAGCTGGACATATTTCAGTCTTGGTTTTATATGCTTTCAAAATATGAATAAGCTGAGCAGCACCTGGAGATCATAGCCCGGGTTCAGCTGTTCTTCCCGACCGGTCTGAGCACGCAGAGCTCAGCAGTGATGATCTGCCACATAAAGTCCCAGTAAAGTGATAAAGCTAAAAGAAAGAAACCAAACTTTGTGGGTCAAACACCGCTTTGCATTCCTTCCATCTGATTCAAGGGAGACTTTGGTAGTGGTGGGCATTCTCCCTTAGGGGGTTACTTGCTAGTGTAATCAGCAAAACTTCTTTCAATGGCATCAAATCTTCTTTCCTTCATCACAGAACTTGCTCTGGTTACCAAAGCAGGTTAGTAACACTGCTGTCTTTATAGAGAAGGGGAAACTGAGGCATTCAGCACCTAGCCATCTGGACACTGTCAATTAGCGCAGGAAGCAGCAGAAGCAAGAATAAAATTAAAAAATCCCAGCTTCTTACATAGACCTTTTTGAACAAAGACACTATGACTTCATGGAACAGAGGTGCATTTACTCAGATAACATGCAATTCTATGCAACTGGGAATAAATAGCTCTGAGCACCTACCGGAACGGTTGAAATCCAGAAGATGATCACCCATATGGTCCACATAGTTAATTGGAGGTTCTTTCCTTCATCCCTCGCGCCTGAGAGGTCACTGGGCTGTCTGTACACTCTCCAGTGTGGCTCTTAGCTCCTTTCAGTTCATCCCTTTCCCTTCTCACTTTTTTCCCTTCCCGGCTTTGACCGTCCTTAGCCAATGTTTCTCTTCAGCTGCTGAGCCCTAGAGAGCATCAGCAATGACAGGACCCCCCCATCCACTCTCCAAGCTCTCCTCCTCCTCTGCAGAAGCCTTCTGTCCCAAGAATAACAGCACCTCTGTTGAGCATGTTCCTACTATCATCTGCCTCCCTTCCTGGCTATTATTCACCACTATCGACGGGTGTCTCTGAGGAATGATCATTCCTCATGCTCCCATGATAAGGGACCAAGCAGGACTCCTGTGTAAGATGTCAGCCCCGCAATGGCAGAGGTAATCAATCAGGGGGAAATACAGCCCTGGAATAAGAGCCCTGCTAAGAAACAGGGTTGGAGGAATGTGATTCAGGCTGCCTGCACTGCTTCTGCTCCTGACAGCTCTGCACATGCCTCCCACAGCGAGCACACATCCCCGAGAGCCAGAAATCAGGAGGCTGGCAGAGCCTGCTGCAGGAGAGCCGGCTACCCACGCCTCCCACCAAGCCCAGGCAGGCACAGCTGCCGGAGCTGAAGATGACCTTGAATCTGGGGTAGGCACCAGAGAAAGGGCAAACAGGGGATATGCTCTTCCCACCCCTTCCAAAGAGGACACTAAATGCTCCCTGGACTTCACCCTCTCATCCAACATCCAGAGAAATAGCCAGTCTGCATTTCGTTCTGATGCTATAGATTGCAAAATGTCATCGCGTTTGGATCCCTGTGGTACGTCGTGGTGGGATGTAGATTCGAGCCATCCTGGGCTCCCCATAGGCAGTTTCTCAGCAGTCCCCTTCCCTGGCAGCAGAGCAGTCTTTGTTTTTCCAGGTTTCATTTCTGTGGCAAAACTATTGCAAAGGGGCTGTGCACTTACCCTGGATGTGGGCTTCCGGCTGCTAAGGCAGGCACTCCAAACCCTTGCTTGCCAAATTCACTTGTAGCACAATAACGAACACAGCCTCCAAAAAGAGCCAGTGTTTGTGCTGTGCACTAGTATCCTTTCTCAAAGCAGCCCAGTCCTCAGCTTGGTAAAGTGTCTTGAAACATCTTTCACTATCTTTTCCAATTTACCATCGCCCATCACCCCAGATACGTGATTGGGGCTGCCCAAAACTCAGGGTCTGCTCCCCAGTCTACTGAGAGTGTGCTCCAGATCTACCAGTAGAGTCAATGACTATGGCCATAAACCATCTGGCTCATTACCCGTGCACTGAAAATACAACTGTTGCATTAAGTGAGTGATCCACTGAGAAGAACAATGAAGGAACCCAGGTTTCCTAGAGCGTGTTTCCCTTTTCTGTGCTGCTCTGACCACAACAACTCCAGCTCATCTCTCTATGTTCTCCTTAGAACAGTTGAAATGCAATGCACCCTCAGCTCTCCCCACGTCCCCAGAGCAGGAGTCAGTTGAGCAGCAGTATTTGCTCTCACGCTATGTCTGTCCTGCCCAGCTGCCCAGTTTGCATGTGCTGACTGACCAGCTGCTACGCTCACACAGCATCATTTCCCTTGCAAAGGGCAAATGTTTCAGTCTTCCTTGCCTCTGTCAACACTAAACTTGTAGTAACTTTCATTTCTTGAAGAGCTCTGCTTTCCCACAGTTTGGTTGAAATTGGTCAAAGGGTTAAACAAACTGTTGAAAGGGGGTCTGAGAGGCAGACAGACAAGGCCATTACAGTAGTCTGAAGAAACCACACTGGCAATGATGCATTATCTCAGTGGGGTGCCAAGCCATTCTCTCTCTTCCTTTGGCTGGAGGAATATTTTATTATTCCATTCCTATCATAACAGCTTCCCCTGAAAGCCACCAATCTTGTTCGGTTTGTGTAATCGAGGGAGCTTTGCTCCTGAACGTACTTTTGAACATGGGGCATTTTCTGAAACAGGCAATGGTTGCCCAGGAGTTTTGGAGAGACAATGTTGGATTTAAACGCCAACAGTGTGAATGAAGATCCTAATATCTTGTGACCCTCAGATTATATACACGTGCAGGCTGAGCATTTGAAAGAAGCTGAATGCAAAAGAAAACTTGGAAAATTCTCACCTGTGCAACCATTGCTTGACTCGCAGCGCAGCAGAAGTCAGCGCACCCCGACAGACAGCGCAGGCTGGGAAACCTGCAGCAGCAAACTACAGAGAATTATTACCAAGAATTCACATATCCTGAAATGAGGTGGTTATTTAATTAAACAATGTAGTGTTGCACTTGACTGTGTGCACCTACCTTTATTTCTACTCAGTATTTCTATTTTAAATTTGTCACAGCTGGAATTTCTTTAGAGTCTGTAATCTAAACCGGAATTTGTTCATGCAATCTTGAAAGACTTTTAATCATAACTTTAGGAGTAAATAAAATAAATTACTTTACTTTGTATTACTCTGATTGTAGGATTGTTACTTATCCAACACTAACCAACTTTGATGTTAAACATTTATTTATTAATACTTAAAATTTCCATTAGTGCTTCAGTCTAATAATTCATTTTTCTCCCTCCTTTGCTAAATAATTAAATTGTTTGCAATGCCTCTATTACAGCTTGACGATCAGGCCACACATTTTTGGTTTGATATTTGGAATATAGAGATAAAGCTGATGTGAGAATCACCTGTTTAAATCCTAGTTCGCAATCTTTATTTTAACCAGCCTTCCTAAGGAAATATGCAGATTTGTTGGCTGAAAATCCCCTCTTTTCACCTACCTTTTCCACTGATTTGCTACCTCTCAGGAAGCCTTACAGAGTGGTTTTCCAGAGGTGCCTCATATTTAGCTCCTCTGATGTGGAAGTGGAGATGGATTCCGGTTTACCCTCAACTATCGCTGTCCAAACAGACAGACGTACATGCGAATTGTGTTTCTGTGGGAGGAGAAATATGTTAACATGCTATTTGCTGTACTTTGTTCCCACAGCCTTTCTCTTGGAAACAGGAACAAAAACCCAGCAAACCCATAGACCTAAAGAAGTTCAGCGTGGGACACTGCGATTAAGCTCTGGAGCTGGCAAATCCGTCTTCAGTGCCAAAGCGTGCCATGCAAAAAACGTAGCATCGCCCTGAGAAGTCGACTCAGGCAGCCCAGCTCCCTGCGAGGGCAGATCCATTCTACAAGAGAAAAGGATTTCAATCATAGAATCATAGAATCATAGAATGGTAG
>VZSC01000546.1:115687-162114 GCA_013398225.1 Steatornis caripensis
AAAAAAAAAAAAAAAAAAAAAAAAAAGTCGCGTTAAGGGTAGACACAGGTATCCTGGAAAACTTAAGAGTATCAGTCTGTCAGTCAGAGATCCCAGGACCTTGGCACATGAACATTGATCCTGTACTAGCCTGTTGAGGAATACTGCAATGGTGAGTGATGATGGTAGTGTAACTTTTAATTATTGATAAGACTACACTAGGAATCCTTTGCTAATATAAATCTGTCTGCAGCTTTTCAAAACTTGTATTCCCGATAGGGAATGCTAACCAAGAGGAGGAGGATGGTGGCTGTATAAATTAAAGTTGAATAACACGAGTGGAAAGAACGTAAGCCTTATGTTTAGAATTTTTTTAGCATGTTTTTGTCTGGGTTTGGTTGGTCTCACTACCTCAGAAGAAATTTACTATTGTGCACAATAATATGGTTCCTCTTATGGATTTTCTGTTGCAAGTGGAAAATTTGTACTTGGAGCCGTGGAGTGGAAAATATTATTGAGGCCAGGGTTCTGGTAGCACATTATTTTAAGCTTCTTGCTTATTTATTATTTAATACTGCACAAGGCCGTAAATCAAAACAGCACTTTATGAGCTTGAAGCACCTCTCAACTTCTGCCTGAAAGATCTAAGGCAGACTAGAAAACCAGACAAATACCAGAGATGAGACTATAAAATGTAATGGGGGAGGTAGACCTCTTCGGTCCTCAAAAGTGCTGATCCAGATATGTTGGGCATCACTTTGATGCTCCCCTCTGCCCTTTTTCCCCTCAAACTTTTGTTGCTCAGTGTTAATTTTAAGTTGGAGCCCTTTAAGGTCATTCAAGCCCGTATCAGAGTATTAAAACAACAAAACAAATACAATACCACTCCTGGTACTAACAATTCAAGTTTGGAACTGTTGAATCTTGAACTGCTACCATAGTGTGGATCATACAACCAAACTCTGTTGTTCAAGCAGCTCATAAGTCTTTGTGCCACAGCTGCAGGAACAGAAAGGTGCCTCGTGACCAGAGCCTGGCAGGAGGAGGTCTTTATTATCTAGCATTGGGTGAGTTCAAGTGTGCATTGATATTAATGTGGCGCCATCCTGAGCCACACACCCACCTTCCCATTCATGAAGAACAACTACAAAATGAAGGCTTTTCAACCCCAATCTTGAAGGGTTGAAAAATCCAGCATGGCTTTTGAACTTGGTACTTTTTCTAAAAGTATCTTCTTTTTCTCCATGTGGTTCTCCGGTTTGTAGGAGATCCAAGGGCTATGTGCTATGTTTATGAAGATAAGTTCTTGTGGATGAATTGTGTCTTATATCCTTATTGTGTAATATTTACACTTGTCATTAGAGAAGTTTATGTTCTGATAACTGTGCTTACTTAACTCAGGATCTATAATACCTGTGGCCTTCTGGGTTTACAGTTATCTTCACTAAACAAATAACCCAGATGATGCTATCCAAACAAATGATTCAAATGCCATTTTTCTTATCCCTCATATCAATATTTAAAAACTAAAAATGAATCTGCAAGTTAACAACCCAAACTCAGGAGAGATTGGAAGAATATCTCTGCAGAAATCAGTTTGGATAGTGGAACTATCAGAAGAACCTTCTCTCTCCTTCTCTGTGCTGGGGGATGTGAAGGGAGAAAGGTGTTTAAGCCAAATGTCCCCAGTAAGCCTTAGAACAGATGAATATGCCCAAAGTGCTAGGGCTTGTGGTCGGAGCAAGGTTTCCTGGAATCGCTTTGTACTTAGCATGCACACAGTAATCTATTTCAGTAGGAAAAAAGGTAACTCCTCCTCCTAGATGTTTTTAGGCAGTTTTAGGCAACAGATGTTACCAGTGCAAGGGAAGACACTTTGATCATTGTGCTATTTTAATTCACCCCCAGGTGCTGAGGAATTTCAGTACCATTCGGACTCCATTTCTGTCCTAACATGGACGTGGTTCAACCGGCCTCCACAGAAGTTACGATCACTAAATCCTTCGGGAAATTACCCAGTGTCCTTCTGGGCAGCCTAGTGGAGGAACCTAAAAAAAGACATGCTGTCCCCAATCACCTGCTGGAATCAAGTAAGCTTCTGCTCTCAGACTGTTCCCCAACCTCGAAGCAATCCTAAAAGGCACTTTGCTATTATTTTTTTTGCATCTCACAGGCAAAGCTCCTATCCTGTTGCTTAAATTTTGTCTTCTTGTGAGTCCAAATCATAGGAGAGGTAGTCAGGAAAGAAATGGTGGCTGTACTGATCCTGGCTGATCCTAAAGTTTTGGAGTGGCTTGTTGAAGCCGTGATGCCAAGAGATAAACTGGTGACAGGATCATGGCTCTGCTGGGGTAGTAGATGCTGCCTTAACTTTCCATTTAAAGAGTCAGGTCTGCTTAACTGGAGAAATAATCTTTGTCTCATTTTTTTCTCTATAATACATTAAGTACAACATAAACATACTTAATCAATGTAAGTAACAATCGCCGTGTGTGTTTCACTTTTCTCCTTGTTTAATTGTCTGTCTCTGTAGAGATTTATTCAGAACTTCAAAGGAGCAAGGTTATACAGGCTGAGCCTGCTGTGTTACACTATGGAGGATATGAAGTTGGAGAACATCACCAACAGACACTGGTAAGTGTCAGAGCAGTGATCCTCTTGGGGCTCATAAAAGGATAACAGAAGCTGAGTACCACTGCTTGTGGTCATGAGGCCTTTTGCTCTATGGAGTGCTCTAAAAAGCAGCACTTACAATCAGTGGCCCTGCGGTAACAAACCGGACGAGTACCATGCTATGTGCATCACCGTCCTTTACATCTCTCTTTTACCTTTCTGCTTCCCATGTCTGCGAGCAGTGTTAGCAATATATGACTTACACATCATAAATGAACTCCATAAAAGACTATTTTCAAAATGGACTTGGACTGTCACTGTGTCTGCAAACAAGTTCACTGGTGGGAAAATTTTGAAAGCACCCCTGACCTTCTGCCAAGAGCAATTTAATCTAAGGAAAGAAACTCAGTGCATAGGTTTGATTACCTTTCCTTGTGAATAGTTTGGATATTTCCTTTTCTTCTCTATGCTTTGCCTTTGTCTGCCTTCTTTATTCATGTTGTAAATGTTTGAGGCAGAGGTTGGGTCATTATGGTGGACTAGGTCTTCCAGATACATTGAAAGCAAGCAAGATGCAGGAGGCTTTACAGGCTGAACTGTCACCATCCAAAGGTTTGTTGCTTTGTGATCCAAAACAAAGCCATGGAATAGTACATCATTTCTGTTGTTTCAGACTTCTGCAAAAGCGAAGTCAACAGGTTGTTTCATTTTTGGTTCCTTTTGCACATAAGCAAAACAGGACCAGAATTTCATTCAACAGTAGCGTTGTCTTTAACGAGACTAACTGTTATTCCTAGGTAAGGAATTGTGGCTTGGGTCCAAAGAATAAAAATGCAGGATGCAAGGCTTACATTATTTTCTTTTAAATTCAAAGCAAGTTGAGAATTATTTCTGCTAAAGTAAAAATTATTACTTCCTTTTTTAATACAGCTTCTTTGCTATGGATAGTCTCACAAAAATTACAGTTGGCATTCTCAATTGACCTCTTATATTGTAAAATGTTTTAAGTGTTTTGTGGTTTTGGTTTTCTTTTGTTCTACAGAAGCTGATAAATATATCTGGCAATGTAATAAACCTTCACATAATACCACCCCAGACAAAGTATTTTCAGATCAAATACAACAAAACAGTAAGTGTCAGAAAGACTTCACACTGCTCTTTGCATGCAGCACTGATTTTGTGTCATATAAGCAAATTTTACATACCTTCTGTCTTATCTTGGGTCATTTTCTAGCACCGGCTTGTCCCTGGCTTGTCATATGTGGTTACTGTAGATTTTTATCCTGATGAGTGGCGGTATTACTATGACTGCATCCGAATTCACTGTCAGGTGAGAATGTATTATAAAATAAATTTACAGCTGTAACGAAATTAAACAACTATTAGGACATAATGATAAAGTAAAGGAGCAGTTAATCTCATAGAGCCACATGGGTTTATTCCCAGTGAGTCTGGATTGGAATATTTATTTTTAGGCATTTTAATTTTTTCTCTCTGTAAACATCGCAGAGCTGTGGTTAGAATGTCTTCCTTATTCTGTTATTCTTTGCCAGTAGATCAGTCTTTCCCTGATGTAATGTCTTAGCTGAGCAGGCTTGGAGGAGCTCTAGATAGTTGCTGAAAGTATGGAAAGACAGATGGATACTGACAGCAGGTAGAATATCAATATCCTGAGGTGCAACAGAGTGATGATCTTGAATATGTTGTACGCCTGCTTACTGGCCAACTACTACAGAAACTTGTTTTTTCCATAATATTTATTCATTGTAAGAAATATTTTTCTTGCAGGGGGAAGATACATTGGTCATTCCTGTGCATGCTTACCCTGCTGTGAATGTTGTAGAATTTCCATCATTTATAAATCTGTGTGATGTATCAGTTGGTAAGAGGTGAGCTAAGGACAGACATTTTGTCCACATTTTGAGAGACGTGCACAAAATCTGAAAAATCTCGTTTTCCTCTATTTGTACAACTTAAAGTTTTGGAAGCTCTAAGGAAGTCAGCTGCTATCTGCAAAATAATTCCATATATGAACTGTTTCAAGCGCACTTTCACAGGAAAGTAAAAGCTGCACATACTAAACATATACATAGATGGAACTGGGGTTTCAGTCTAAATTAATGCTGACTCACTTCATTCATTGTATGGTGAAGCAATATGGCTGCTGTTCATAATCTGTACACTCCCAAGTGCTGTGTCTTTTTAGCGTTAATAAGTCCTAAATGAATGGATCTTCCTTTCAAGATGAAGTGTTCTGGAAATGAAGGTATGAGCTGGTAGTTGTAGGTGTAAGCGATAGTAAATAGTTAACCTCAGTCCAGAGGTTGATCAGTCATTAGATTTGCTGCTTCTGTTTAAAAATATTTAAGATGATCTTCTGGTGTGGAGCTCTAAATAGCATAGACTTCATCTTTGTCTGTCGCATAGATGTAACACTTGCTGTTCTCATGAAGTAATTGGTAGTAATTGTTAATAGGAAGAGGGAAGGGGAAAAGAAGAAGGGAGATCCTATTTATTAGGGCCTAGTTCTGTAGTATATTGACTATAGTAGTTGTAATTATGGTGATTTGTGTTAGTGTAAAGATTTGAGTGAATTCTAGGAACTGGAGGTCTTAGCAGCTAGCTTTTGTCTTAGCCTGTGAGTTGGATGTAACTTGTGAATTTTACTGAAGCACAGAAATATGAGTAGGCAAGACACATACAAGGAAAATGCGAAATTCTGCTGTAAAAATGAGCCCAGCATTGTAGAATGAACATTTGTGTCTTTTTGCTTATTTGTTTTTCTAATCCTCCTTCATCTGTTAAACTCTACTGAATCCATCAGAAGTGACATTACAGCTTTCTCACAGGACTGAACATAACTCCTGACGTTCTAGGCATGATGTGATTCTGTTTATTTGCTCCATTTTTAAAACAAGTGCTGAAGTATATAGCTTTCTCGTACTCTCAGAACACACAGAAGAGAGTAGGCAGACTACAAAATACAATTTTAAACAACGGGAAAATTTTCCAACACAACAGTGTTGCTCAGAGGTGCCCCTGAGGTAATTTGGAAGAGTTCCTGAAGAGAAAACTGATGGTTTTAAACCATCCCATTCCCAGTATTTTTCATCATTAGGCTTATTAAAAACTTTCCTAAAAATGAAAGCTCTCTGAGATACTTGGTACCGTACAGAACCCAAAGGACTATGAGCTCAATCCATAACCCACTGAGGTCGATGGAAAAACTTCCTTTTACTTCCATACGTATAGGATAAGACCAATATTCTACCACCCAGTGTTCTCCTTAGGTACAGAAGGTCCATAAGGCAGCATAATTGTCTTGTTTCTAAGACACTTTGGTTACTGTAGAAGCTGCACTATACCTTAAAACAAATTGCCTCCCTAGTCTGCTGTTACATCTTCAAGAACAGGTATTAAGGCAGAGAAAAAAGGACTTTGCTTTTGTTGTTTATTTCCTTATGCATTTCAAAATGTACTTGCCAAAGGAACACTGTGTATGACATGCATTCTTTGCTAATCAGCAGGATAGTATTTCAGTCAGACAGTTTACAAAAAACAGAAATAAGCCTGGGTAAATTGGTCTTGATTTGTAGGATGATGGATGATGTTATGCCAATGCTTTTGTATTTCAATTTGATACAGGAAAATAAATGCATACAAAAGCAAGACAACTTGAAAAGATGTGTGCTAATACCCCTCACACAACCACCATGAGACATAAAGGGCTTTTATGAAAATCAGGCCACGGCATGATTATTTCTGCGGTGGTTAAAATCCAGTCATTCTGATGTGCTGGAGTTTTCAGCGCTTTTGAAGACTGCAGAGTCTTTTCGTATTCCACAAGGGAGGGCCATGGGAGGAGGATGATGTCTGGTTCTGTACATACAGTTCCTCCAGTTTGGATTGTTTGTACTTGCTAGGTATTGCAGTTTGTAAGAATGTGAAAGTACACATAAATAACATCTAAAATGTAAATGTTATAAATTTTTCTGTAATCAGATTCTGTATAAGCAGGAGAAAGTAAGTCAAAATGTAAAATATCCAGCATTCAAATCAAGATTTAGCTGTCATTTCCTTACTGAGTGAAAGATCTGAAATATCTTGCTGTTTTGGAACAATGAGGAATGACTATTTTCACAGTAGTAAGTAACCCATCCCTCTGAACAAACATAAATCCAGTGCATGTTATGTATAATGTAATTTTCCAACCTGTAATTGATGATCACCTGTAGTTTCATTAACTTCTTTCTTCGTTTCTCTCTTTTCAGTAAGGAGTATGTTATCCCGTTGCAGTGCAGCTGTCCGATAGATTTTGAATTCCACATTGATTTTATTCAGCCTCACAGAGCCTTCACTGTCCAGCCAACATTTGGTAGATTGAGCTTATTTAAAATTCTAAATGTTAAATCCATATGTATTAAGTGTAGTTACTTGTGACAGTGCTGTACAGAAAAAGCCTTTGCCTCAGAGTGTTTCCAGGTAAATGCAGGCTGATAAATATTAGCGATGTGTAGCCTCATGGCAAATAAGCCTTTGTGGCTAGTAGATTTCTTTCGCCAATGCCCAGCTACAGACCTCTAGCAAACAGTCCATCCGGCCCTTGTCCACTCTCTTTGCCAGGAAGCCCAGTATTTGCCCCTTTATCACAACTTTCCCCAAGGACTGTCTGGCTCCTGCCCCATTAAAGGAACAGATATCTGTCTTTGTGGAATAGGTATGCATCATGTTACTTGATTGGGGGCACAGAAGAAATAAAAGGTAACCTCTGCTACATCAAACATATCCCCGTACCTGTTTTTCCCTAGTGGTCTGGAAGAATTTAATAGAATTGTGTCGGTTGCTTCAGGAGCCATTACAGTGATGGGCACAAAACACACTGCTGCCGGTGTTTCATGGGAGGGCAGTGGATGTTAGATTCAGTGTAGACCTCTGTGTATGGGCTTTACAAGAGGCAGGGACTTTTGGCTTCAGTATGCTCAGCTATTTTAATGCCTAATGCTGGAGAGGACTCTGTCTTGAGGCAGACATAACTATTTGCAAGTCAGTTGCTCTCATTGTGACCTTTGCCAGGTGCTGGCAGAAGCATGAAAGTGCCCAGGTGTTCTGACATAAATGTGTAAGTGAATAAGACCTGTCTGCATAATTCACTTGGGCAGTCTGGTCAATTCCATGAAAATACATAAAGATCTAAATACACAAAAACCTTCATAAGTCTGGTATTTAGTGCTATTTGTGACACTGGAATTTAAACTATTTAAAATAAATAAAAAATTATGCACATTCATAAAAGTTGCTGTTGTTCCCATATGTACAATGATATGAATTTGCCCTGTCTTGTCAGATGGATTGTCAATCTTCAGAGGTAATAGTTGGATTCTATCAGATGTGTGGGGCCAGACTCTTTTCAGTGGTGCCCAGCGACAGGACAAGGGGCAGTGGGCACAAACTGGAGCACAGGCAGTTCCACCTGAACATGAGGAAGCATTTCTTTACTGTGAGGGTGACAGAGCCCTGGAACAGGCTGCCCAGGGAGGTTGTGGAGTCTCTTTCTCTAGAGATTTCAAAACCTGCCTGGATGCGTTCCTGTGCCCCCTGCTCTGGGGGCACCCCCTTTAGCAGTGGGGTTGGGCTGGGGGATCTCCAGAGGGCCCTTCTAACCCCTACCATTCTGTGATTCTGTGTTGTTCACAGAGAGGAACTATGCTGCTGCCTTGGTTTGAGTCATTGTTTCAGGATAATACTTTTTCTTTATGCTTAAAGAAGTTTTGATATATCAAGGGAGGAAAGGAACAATCTTATAATTGAGTAAAACTGGGGAGAAGGTGTAAAATCAGAAAGTTTGGGGGGTTTTGCACGGTCATAGACAAAGTGGCTGCTACTAGTTCATGCTTTCTAAGTTGGCTTAGTTCTTGGGAGAGAGTGGGACAAAAATGTCTCAGAAAAAAAACAATCAACTCAGTTAAAGTTAAGTAAGAAATTTTGGTAGCTAGAAACTCTGAGGTGCTGAAGGCCATCTAAGAAGCACTAAGAAGTTTCAGCTCCTACTCAAGCCATTGTGCTCTGAGATCTGTAGTGATGAAATACTCTAACAAAGTACACACACAAAAATAAAATCCCCAATGAAACTGGTGCTTAAAACTATGGGATGCAGAAAACCAGGCAATGGTCACTTTACAGAGACGCAAAATTAATATTTCTGATGAGCTGAATAAACTTCTTGTTGCAGAAATGCTGAGGAGCATCAGGGCCTATATCCTGGGATTGCACTGAATGTTTAGGGATATGAAGGGTGGTTAAAGTGGTTGAGAAAATAATGGAATAGGAAATAAGACCAAGTAGAGACAGGTAATGCATCAAATCCAGATGATTCCCCAAAATAGGAAGAACATAGAGGAATACGTTTATAATGAAAACAGGAAGTGCCAGAGACTTTTAAGACTGGCAGATGCAAGTGAAGAATTTCTGCACAGAAACAGTCAATAGTTTTCACAACAATAGGAAATAATTGTAGTCTTACTGTCAAAACTCTGCTATTGCAAAATATCTCCCATTATCTGGCAACTGATAGTTCTTGAAAGATACTTTAATACCTGAAATATTTCCCAGACCTACTGTCATCTGTTCAAACATTAATATTGTTCAGAAAAAGGTAGTCCAGAATAAATTCAGCATACATTAGATGGACTCACATTAGATGGACTCTTATTATTTTTCTTCTCTAATCACAGGAATCATTCCGGGCAATGGGAAAGTAGAAGTAACTGTGAAATACTCCCCACTTGAGTATGGAACAGCACAAATGACAATGCAGTTACAGATTTCACAGTTTCACTCAAAACCCTATGTATGTGTGTTCACAGGAACATCAACACCACATCTGGGTCTAATGTATGTGTGGCTTTGAGTATTTTTACCCAGTGCTAAAAAATACCTATGTGAAATTATTTCATGCCATTTTACTGTAATAATTTTAAGTACTTGTATCTATGGAGACTTAAAATGCACTAATGTAATTAGTGTTAATACATGTATGTGCTCTCTTAGGTCATTTGCTCAGAACACCCTTAATCTCTATGAACTGAAATTGTACCAAAATAAAAATAACAAGAAGTTACATATCCTTAAAGAAGTGTTGAGCATCGTCAGCTTTTGTTATGCCTGCTCTACGTTATTCTTATTACTGAGGCCTTGCAAGATACAGGGTTTTTTGAGCAATAAAGTAATTTGAGCTGTACTTAATTTTTTGTGAACTCAAGATTAGAAGTTTGGTTGCAATTGTAATTTGGGAGAGAAATTTCCAGTCTCCTTGTGTATCTAAAGGGAATGTGAATGCATGTCCTAGACTTATATGCCATTTACAGAGTACTTATAAGAGCAATATCCATCCTTCTGACACCTAGAAAAGAACATTTTGACAAACAACGAAGCTGTCCAGAGAAAAAAGCTGTGTCTGCAGGAAAATACATGGTGTGGAGAAGAGACCAATTCAGCCAAGCACGATTGAGGCCTATTCAGAAAGTAAAGGTGTGAAGAGATAATCACAAGTACTTTTCTGGGCTAAAAATATTTCTTGTTTCTGTTTCTTTCTATTAATTTCTGTCTTGTAGGAAATCGAATACCAGAACCTCAGATTCCCCGCAGACTTGTCAAATCCATATGCTGTAGCTACTGTTTTGAATCAGGAACCAGGCAAATTGAAGTTTAAGGACTTGAAAGAAGGTAATGTAATTAACCAGCATAAACTTGGTCTTAGCATTGTTTCTAGGTTTCTGATGAGGAGCTCAGTTTCAGAATTGTTGAGGTAATGCGATTGTAGTTTCTGTAAGAAATCTCACCTTAGCTTTATGTATTAATGAGTTTAGTTATCATAATAGGCAGATTTCCCAATTAAAAATTAAATCTAGTTTGAGATGTGACATGGCTTTCTGATATTCCTGCAGGCCTTTGCCAAGGTAATGAAGGGATAAAAACAGGACAGATGAAGGAAGCCATATTTCGACTAAAAGTTAAACAAAATATTCAGGAAGAGGAAGCAAATCATCTGAAGTTGTAAGTGTTAGTTAACCACATTAACAACAGGAGCATTTGCTTAACTAAGGCCTCTGTGAATGATGTATGCAATATCCACTAGTGTGTAATGCTGCCATCTCATGTCCTGAAAAGTTTGTTTTACAGCTAAGTTATTGTTATTTTACTTTCTTTTTTCTCTTCTGCCTAAGAGCAGTCTCAGTAATAATCTGTAGTAGTACCCAATGAGGTCTTTGACTGTGTTATTGCTATATTCAGAAAGAAAACTGCTGAAAACCTTGTTCGCCTAACCTTGTTCTCATGCATCCATCTTGTGCCTTTAAGCACAAGGGAAGCTTTTGTCATAGTTGTCAATAAATCAAGGCTGAAATGCATAATGGAGTGAACAGAATTGCATGTGTACGTTAAATGTCATAAAGCAAAACACATAGTGTATAAGCACACCATGGTTTCATTTGCAATCCACAGATCTGCTCTTATGCTGGTTGTTATGGACCCCTGTACACCTTAGGAAGAGAAGAATCAGTCTGTTAGCCTTTAAATCAAACTGTGCATTAAGTAAAGCATTTTTCTTACCTCCACTGTAAATGCAGGCAAGTTCATAAAGGCAAAGATCCAATCTCCGTGGAATTTAAAAAAGAGATTATTGAAAACCGACAGAGGGAAGAAGAGCAATACAAGGTTAGTCTGCTGGTTTTTCTATAAATTTAAAATCAAACTTATACTTTCGGATTATGCAGTGCACTAGTGAATTGTGTTAAGCTCTCTACGTCTTCAGTTTTTCTTCATACATCAATGCAAACCTGTAGTAGCTGTACTTCTTACTGCAGTTTTATCTTTATTATGCCTGTGTATCACTGCTTCTGAGGTGGTTTTGGAGATAGACAGAGAGAATGATAAGTTATGGAAATGTATAAGTTATGGAAATAAATGTATGGAAATATATAAGTTAATGAAAATGTAACTAGGTATTTGCCCAACCTAGCCGATTTGCACCCAGCCACCTAGCACATCACAGTGCAACATTGCAGTATAGTCCTGTCAGCACTGTGGCCACATCCAGCCTTCTGTTGGATGAAGAGCTCATGTCCTGAATGGCTCACAGTCAAAGAGCTAAACCCAGACAGTATTCTCAACGCAAAGCCATGGGGAGATAATTAATCAGGTTGTTCATCTACACCTTCACCATCCCTCTCTCTGGATTCTTGCAGTCACCCCAGACTGCGGGTCATCTTCCATGGAGGTGGAGGAAATATTTTCCCCATGTGACACAGCCCTCAGGGACAGATGGGGCTTGACCATCTTATCCTGCCTCCTGGATATTCAAGTAGTTTCTGACATCTCACTGACTTCCAAGGAGCTGTTTATGGGAATAAAATTATTTATAGATAGAGTAAAGGCTTATTTGATACACTGAATTAGGCACTGTGAATTAACTCAAACATTATATTTAATACAAAGGAAGTGAATCAGTAAAAAGAGGATCTAAAATGTGAAATTGATGTATCACTGAACTAGATGTATGTTAACTTTGTTTAGAAGCATTTATTTACTTATGTGTTGGCCATAGGGGCTGTGGAGATCTTTGGCTGGTTTCAAAATTGCCCCATGACTTTCTGACAGAGGCATATTTTTGCTCGTGGTGTCAGTCTGTTCACCTTGAGTGCCATTAGGCCTCACAGAGCATTTATTATCCCTCCATCATTGGCTCAAGTGGCCGCTGTTTTGTATAGCCTGGGAGTGGCTGTCCTGGAGACCTTTAACTGGTTTGTCTTCCGTTGTCCAAACTAAAACCTCAGTCCATTAAAATAATGGGAATTTCATGCTGCAAAATAACTGCAAGGTCTTTGTTTAAGACATAATGGTATCCTGGAAAAGAAACAATAGGTGAGTAGGACTGGGATGGAAGAGGCACAATGAAAAGAAGCACTGGTGTTCATCCAGCATGCCTGAACACTTCTAGAGGGTCTCAAAGAAGTAAAGTAATATCAGTAGTAAACTGTTTCACACATGAACAGATTGAAGAGCTGGCAGCATTGGAAACCATGACAGAGCTGTTCACAGAACATAGGAAAGCTGCAGGAAATTTCTGTAGCTCTGTCAACCAGGGAGATCTGTTCTGATGCTAACTTACGGTGTTGGTTCTGTAACCCCTCTCGGGGTGATTCTGGCTATGCAAAGTAAACTGTGTTTCATTAGGGCAGAGATCTGATTGAAACTCAGACCCTAAAAAGATGTTATTTTACTTTGTCTGACTGCTCAGTGTTGCAATAATCACTCCCTAGAAGGCAATGAAGTCTGTGTTTTGTCAAGCACCTCCAGAATGTTACATTGTAAGTGAGTTCCACTAATTGTAAGGGATGAAGGAATTCACTGGATGCTTTGTACTAATGTGATTGTTCTTCTTGGTGACAAATTAGATTCAAAGAGGAGATCCTATCATAGAAAAGGAGTTTCAAAGAAACGAAGTAGAACTTTCTTTCAGACGTGTTATCCGGCCTGTTGAACAGGTTTGTTTATATGTTATTATCACCTACTAAGCTAACAAACAGCCGTAGATATTTGGCACTGAATAAGTTTTCTAATATTCCTATTTCTGTGTCAGTGTGTTATTTCCCATTTTACTTTTAGTGCAGTAGAGCAAACACTGTGCTACATGCACATCTCATCTTCTGTTGTTCTGATCTAATATGAGAGACAAGTGGAAATCTGCAGATCTAACCTGAGATTCACGTTGCTTGTTTCTGGAAATTCACTCAGGAGTAGCTTTCTCATGCCTAAACATAAGGTTAAGCATATCACAAGATTTGCAAGCCTTACCTGCAGGTCAGATTGACTGGAACCTTTCTGGTACTTAGATATTTTGGTCCTCTGTGGTGTATTTCGTAAGAACCATTTCCTAGGATTATTGGGAGCTTTGTTTAATAGATGCCCTGCTACTGAAGGAACTTTGAATGTTAGTGATACAAACTGCCGCCTTCTTGAGGAGCAAGTAGCTGTGGGAGTTGGTCTTTTACTATACTCCTACGCCAGTTACAAAGTGCTGAAAATTGATGAGGCATGGCATGGGGTTGTGTGGAGCTGGTGTTCTGAAGACCTTCCTAATCTAAATGTTGCTTGAGCAGCTGCCCTCCTGTTGAGAGATACTGTACTCTGGAGCCACTGGAGTATCCTCCAGTGCCACATTCTTCTGTCACATCAATTTAAAACTGGAGAAGAGATTAATGCATCAAGAAAGAGATTTACTTGTGTTCAAAGAGCATTCCAACAATTTAAGGCATAAATATAGAGACATCACCTCTGCCAGAGCCAGAGGTGACTAGATGTGGCGAGGTTATTCTGGGGAAGTAAGTATCACTCTAGGTTTACCCTGGTCTTTCACCCTCTGTAGGGATGTGCTATCAACCATTATTGGAGACAGGATACTGGTTTTGCTGGGTCCCTGATTTAAGCCTTTACAGCTATTCCAACTTCACATCCGTGCAAGATGAAGTGTGTGTTTGGTGGAGACCTAGTCCATGCTGTCCACTGTCTGACTGCCCATGTACGGCACTTAAGTCATAGTATGTGGTTGTCATTTGTGTGGATGCAGACCATGCTACGTTATCTCTGCATTCCCTGTACTGCATCTGCAAATATTTGGTGATTACCTCCCATTAAGCCCTGCAGTGAAGGCTTCTGGTTAAATGCCAATGCTGCAAATGTTTTCACTCGACTTAATTTCAGTGTTTAGAAATAAAATATGGATTCAGGCCAAGCAATGGCTAGGGCAGGAGGAAATTCCTCCCTTGTCTAGTTGTAAAAGGAGTGTCCTTTTTCTTTTCTCTTTCTTTTGTTAAAAAATACATGCAGCGTCCAAGCGTCCGTCCCACATTCGACTTGCTCCGTAATGTCCCTTGGGACAACAGAAACAGGATGTTGAGGAAATTCCAGCAAGCAGCATACAAGGTAACGTGAACAACCAGAATGCAGTGTGATGGCTTGACGCCTTGGAAATAGCACAAAAGAACATGCAAACTAGCACGCAGGGAGTCTTCACAGCTACCCAGGGATTTGATAGTTTGATAAATATGTCCCTGCTTCAGGAAATAAGGATCTGGAGTAAGTTTTGTATTCAGCTGGTGCTTAGTATTGCAATCAATACTAAACAAATGCAGATGAATTTAGGGGGTTTTTTAATACTTTTGCACACAAAAAAAGAGAAGATTTCAAAATGCATATAGAATACTGTGCCAAGTTTTGGGCCCCAGTACCTGAAAGACATCAATAAGCTGGAATGAGTTCAGTGTAGAGCCATGAAGATGGTTGGGGTCTCGAGCACTCACTCTGTGAGGAGACATTTACTCAGCCTGGAGAGGGAAAGCGGAGGGAGAGAGCAGCACCTTCCAACACCTCTGAGGAGGTTATTGATGATGGAGCCAGAATCTTTGCAGTGGTGCATGGTGGAAACATGGGAAACAATGGGCATAAATTCAAATAAGAGAGGTATAGATCGTATATGAGGAAAACCTTTTCACCATGAGGACAGTCAATCGTTGGAGCAGGTTGCCCCAGAGAGGTTGTACAGTCTACATCCTTGGATGTTTTCAAGACCAGACTGGATAAAGCTCTTGAGCAACCTGGTCTGATCTCATCGCTGACCTTACTTGGAGCAAGAGGTTGGGCTAGGACCTCATAAGATCCCTTCCAATCTGGAAGCTAAAGACTAATCAGTAAAATCAGTTATCTCATTGGGTTTAAATATTGTCTTGCATCTCCACTACTCTTTTCTGAGTAAATCTAAATGTAGCAAGCAATATGGAAATTTCCTGCTCTCCTAGTATCCAGTTTGGATATTCTTCTCTAGTCTATTCACAATATTAGGCTTGATATGGAGGTCCTGGAATTAAATGCTCTTTCCTGTATTGCACAAATAAGGAGATGGCTAAATGGCCCCATACAAGTAGGGGCCTTAGAACCTAGGACTCTTCGTTGTTACCCTGTGATACATGGCACTAGGCAAACTGCACAGTGCAGGTTACTAGTTGTTCTCCTCATTCACAGAGCCACAAGTATTCATATGGCCCTGATCAGCTGACTGTTTACCCATTGTTCAATCTGTATATGCCAGTAGACACAACCGAAGGACTAGGACCTAGCCAAAAAAAAGACTAATTAACCTGTAAGCCTACATGAAAGTTTGAACTGTTTTTGTTGTGTAATGCCACTGTAGAGTGGAGATCCATTCTACATCTCTCCTTCCCCATCTTCTCCCTCCTGAACAGAAAACTATAATAAAAATTCAGAAATAGAGATGTCTGAGTGAGCTCGCTATAATAAATACAGTTGTAACGTATGTATAATTCTATGGCTGTAAATCTTAGAGTGTTCAGCTTAACATTAAACTTTAAAACCATTCTCTCAGATTGTGATTCAGATTCGGCTGAATCGTTTACTGCTTCTGTTCCGTGGGCTACCCAGAGAAGCTAGAGGTTTGGAGGAAGGCTCTGTGCCTGGTAAGGAGTGGGTGAACAAGCTGATATTTTAGCCATGAATTATGATAATTCCGGTTGTACTGCAGCATGTCAGGTGTGTTACATATAAATGTAAAGACAGAGTCCTTACAAAGGAGTCTTCCAGCAAAAAAGAGAAGCGTGACAAGATAGAATCGTAGAATCATGGAATAGCTTGGTTTGGAAAGAACCTTTAAAGGCCATCTAGTCCAACCCCCCTGAAGTGAGCAGGGACACCTTCAACTAGATCAGGTTGCCCAGAGCCCCATCCAACTTGACCTTGAATGTTTCCAGGGATGGGGCATCTACAGTCAATTTATCCTTATCATTTTCTCATACAAGTGCTTTCAAACAATCACTTTTCTTCACAGTGAAATGAAAGTGCTGGCCTGAAAAGTCATTTGTTCTTTAACAGTCATAGAAGGAAATTGGCCTTGGATGGGAATCACAGTTGGGTATACTGGGGCAGAGGAGAATTTGCGTCTCTCATTTCCCAGTCCCTTGTACACACACATTGTGATAACTGCTGAAACAGCTTTCCATATCAGGCCTTTTCCTGCTTCTGCAAGTAGACACTTTTAATTCCCAGTATGCGGGAGCTGCAGGGATGCTTCAAGTAGAAGGCGTAATGGCAGTTAGTGTAAAAGAGGCCTTCTGAATTGTCTCTGCCTTGCTGAGTGAAATGAGATAGAGGACCATGCTGGAATGAGTGAGCTGTAATGTCCTTTTAGAAAAGGGGAAATTAGATCTGTCTGCTAGTCAAGGCATTGTACCTGCTATCTTGTAGATGTGGCATTTAAAGCCTTTAGGAAATATTACCTTACTTTGTATATTAAAATTACTAGATATATCCTGTCTGAGGAAGATGTTAAATATATTTTGTGGCTTGATTGTGTTTTTGAAACAGTGTATTAAGATATATTACAAAACCTTAATACTTGCTTTCCATTCATGACAGAAAGCAGGACTTTCAGCAAACCAGAGAAGAGTGAAGAATGTAAGGGCTTCTCTCCCAGCATATCTGAAGATCGTATATTGCCTTTTGAATTCCCCTTTTACAATTCCCATGAATTGCACCGTGATTTGGTAGGTACAGTAACTAAAATGGTGGCCAACACTCAAGACAGAATTTTGTTGAAGACATTGGCCCCAGGCCCGGTACTGCCTTTATTAAAATTTCGCAATGTGACTGGTGTTCTGGGGTTCTGACAAATTAATTCAGGACTTCAAATTTACTAAGGATGCTGCTGAAAACAGTAACAAAAATCTTTGCGTTTGCTTAATTGCATTCTAAAATTCTGAGTAAAACATTAATGATCACAGTTCGTTAACGTCCGTGATTTTGCAGAAGAAAAGAAATAAAAAAAACCTGAAATGCCAAAGTCCAAGAAAGGACAGGAGAAATATCAAATAAAATGTTTGCATAATTATTTCTGTATGTTTTCAAGTAGCTGGGCTGATGGATTTCTGCCAATGCAAAACAAAATGCCCACCGTATTACTGGGTCTTAAATACTGTATTCTTTCAGGCACCTGACGCTCTTGGCCCGGTTCCTATTGAATCTGTAGACGTGAAAGTCAGACATGTTCTTCCTTTTTATGAGTTGAAGGTGAGTCAGTACAGCTCCCTCAGCTGTATCATGTTCCTCTCTTTCACCAGTCCAGTTAGATGTGTTTTCTGCCTGATTCAGTGGCCCCAGTGCGTAGCCCAGTAGAAATATTGCCTTAATATGGCTGTGTCATTAGCATGCTTTTATTAAAAACAACTCACCTGTTTCCATAAGTAACAAGCTTGTAGTCAGCAATAGCCCCCTCTCTCCAGAGAGATGAATCACCTCAGCTGAAATTCTTATATCTCAAACAACAAAATCCTTCTGTGAATGAAGATACTGCAAGCCCTGCATGCCACAGTTTTCCCTTTGATTTAGAGTTTTATAAAAGTGACATTATAAAAGTGTCCTTCCTTTTAGAAAGTAATGGAAGTCTTCTGTTTATTTGGCATCCAGTTCTGCATGCTTAGTCCTTCATTCCTGCATAGGAAATCAAACATCTCCTTCTTGAAATATATTTTTTTTTCAACTTTATGAGTTACAGAAACATTTTTTTTTCTTCTGACTTCAAATCCTTTCTTGCTCCAATTTTTGAATAGTGAAAGATCAAATTCTGCACCCCATCAAAGTAAAAATATTTCCTCATGTTCAAATCAATGCAGATTTTGGCTCAATGTCAACTTCTTTTTTTTCAGGTGATGTAACAAGTCTAGAAGTTTTCTTGTAGCGTCTTTCCCCCCTATTACACATTGGTTCATCTATCAGTGTTACATATATTACTTAACACAGCTTTTCTCCATCCCATTAAGTTTGGTATATTTGATCCAGAAACTGTGAAATCCATGGTCTTTCATAGAAAAACAAGAATAGAAATATTCCTTTACACAGTCATGCAGCTTGTGCTGGTGAAGTATGGCTTCTCACGGTTTTGTTCCTATACCACGTTCCAGAATAGTGATCCAGGTATCTTTTATCTTTTACCACAGAGATGTGATGTGTCTATGTTAAAGTTGGAATGTTCAATTCCATCTGTGAGTTAATCAGAGTGATTATTGTCATCTCCTGCAGCACATCTTTTTTCTTTGCACTTAGGTTCCTCAGCATTTCAGCACTATGAAGTATCAGCCATTCTGTACGCATTATGCAGCCACAAGTTACAAACCTCAAAAACTTTCCCGACCACTGAGGCAGGGAGCCCAGGTAACAAGTCACCTCAAATACAAACTTTACTGAAGTAACTTCCAATCCTACATTTCTACAATTAGATTAATTTTGTCTCAAAACTTTATACCAAAGGCTTACTGCACTCTGAAAATCTTTGATATCTGTGTTTTTCAAGGATGAGTTGATTCAATTAGTTGCTTCTCCAGAAGAACTAGCCAAAAGGGATATCAGCCTCTTAAAACTGATTCCTCCACAAGCTTTAGTCTACCCTACAGAGAGCAACCCACTTCGCATTTTTGTAAGTAGAAGTTGACTTCCACAAAGAACCTAAGAAAGGAGGGGAAAAGGTGTTTGTTTCATCAGAAGCCTGATGTGGAATTGGTAGGCAATTTTCTTACTCAGATTGGTATATGAAACTACCCAGAGTGAGAATAGTCCTTCAAGGTGCAAGCCCTGGTAGGTAGGAGTGACAGAGCTCATCTCACTGAGAAGGGCACCATTTCACTTTAAGGTCGAATTTGATCAGTTTATGTGAAGGATGATAAAGTTGCCAGTGATGGCAAAGAACTGGAGATCCTTCCAGTCTCGCACTCCACAAATGGTCACTGATCCCAGGATTCCCTGGAACACCATGGGACCCATCCATTCTTCTCCATTTGTTTCCCATTTGGATGTTAGAAGAAAAGCCATGATCTTGGCATCTCAATCCTATAACCTCATGCCCTTGCCCAGGCAGGCAGAATAGGTGCAACCTTTTCCTTCTTTTCAGCTAGGGGACTGCAGTTCTGCCTGATCCTTAGGTAAGCTGAAGAAAGCGAAGTCAAACTCTTCGCTCACCTGAAAAATCACAACCGTGTGCATGGCATCAACTACAGAAGGTATTTCCCACACCGTGCAGCACCGCCTGAAGGTCCCTGAGGTGTCTTTGAGCAGGCAGAGACATCTATATAGCTCAGTGAAGCGCTGTACATGGGTACAGGCAGCATCTCCCAGCCAGCATGGCACTGTGCCTGACTTGGGTGGCTCTGTCTTTCAGCATTACTTAGCTGCAATGGCCCAGAGCCCAGTGTGCTAGTCTGGTGATCTTGGCATAACATATATGGTATAGGCTTGTCCTCACTGCATGTGGCCAGAACTCCAGTGGACTTACTGATGAGATCCTCTGTTGATTTGTTTCATCCCTCTGTCATGTCAATGCAAGAGCCAGACACAGCCTGATCCCACACTACCCAGCATTAGACTTTATTCAGAAACACATGCTAGTGCAGTGAAATAGATGGCAACGTGCTCACTGGCTTCCACCACAGTGAGGCCAGTTCCTATTCTTGGATTCTGAACTGTTCAGAGAATCAACAATGGGTTTGGGAGTAATCAGCCAGTAGTTTTTTCTTCCAAACTTGGAAACAACACCAAAATTGCTGTATTTTAGACAGCAGAGAGCATGGATAAACCAGGCAGATTATCAGTCTGTGATAAGGGGAAGAGACGGGAAACAAAGGGTGACACTGAACAGGACAGTCACAATGAGGCAAAGGTGTAAATCTAGGGAGACTATGTTAATTGTGAGAACTGAATTTTCATCAATTGAGTTCTTTATGCCGCTCAGAATGATTTTTAAAAATAATCTCTTCTTTGTTTTTAGAACCCCATTCCAGGATTAGTTCCAGTTTTACCTCCTTTGGCCTATTCTGAAACAAATATTGAATATCATCTTTGTCCTCTTCCAAAGTATACCGTTACCAAGGAATGCCCCAAAGGATCCAGTATTCCAATCACACAAAATAAAGTTCTGCATCACAAGGTATGGCCTGTTGGGTTTATTGTAGGAGTAACCTGGCTTGAGTATGTTCTTGCTGAGAATTTGGTCCAAGGAATCAAAAAGGATGATGAAGAATCATTCTAGATAGAAGACATTTTCAAATGTAAATTATCCATCCACCTAAATAGTCTATACCTGGATCAGAATAACTTGTTCTTGTTAGGTTTTGTCCATGTGTCTTATTTATCCTTGAGTATTTATCTGCTCTTCTTTTCACTTCTGTTGTATTTTCATGACCTTGCAGTGGAAGAAGCATTTTTTAAATATGGAGAACTGCACTCCCCAAATTCAATTCTCAGCCGAGAAGTCAGATGTTCTGTCCTACAAGCCTCTCTCCCCACTGCATTATGTATTAGAGGTCTGATTGCTGTAGCACTTGTCATTTCAGGAAGTGATTTGTGGAGTAATGGAATGGAGAAGATTCTTACCAGTGGTGTATTCTACTTTTTCTGACACTTCCACATTGACAAGTATGACACTTAGGTAAGAAATAATTTGAATATACAGTGCCTCTACTCTGTAGTTTCTGCTGTCTGTAACTACATTGATCAGTAACTAGTCCCACAGATAAAAGTGGGCCTATGTGTGGAATTAATTGCTGCTGAGAAACCCCAAACCGATGGGGAAACCTCCTACTGACCTCCTTGAAGGGTGAGTTAAGAACAGAATCATTAGAAGAAATACCTAGCACTGAAATGAGAGTTCCAGTGTGGACTTTCAATAACATCTCTCCTAAATGCTTTTTGATTCAGTGCTAGAAGATCCTGGGAGGTACAAACTCGGTCAGTCCTGCAGAAGTATGGACGGTAAAGCCTTTAACATATGGGCGCCTGCACTCAGTGATAGCCAACACCTTTCAGGCTCACGCTCCTTTCTGTCACAGCAGTTTCTGGTGTACTCAGATTTTCCAGGAATATTTAAATGTACATAATCTTCATTGTAACTACATCTACTGTGAAGCTTCAAAATATAAGCATTGAGTGCAGTTACTCTCTGTCTATCTTAAACTAATACCATTTCCATTACAGGGATCCTTACAGTTTAGATATGCTTACAAGAGATGTACCACCAATACTGTATGACGTACCTGAGAGAGACAGGGAGAACATAATTGACCAGTAAGTTTCTCTTATATTTTATATTCAGTGTGATTGATTATGTCTTAACCACTTGTATGGATGTGTCTAAACCTGTCTCGAGAGATCCTCAGAGGCAAAAGCACAAAGTCTGTCTTGCATAAAACATACTTTTTTTTGTTGTTGGCTAAAAAATACTTTTAAAAGCATAAAGCTCGATTGTTCTTCATCTTACTAATTTTTAGTGAAACAGATGAAACTGAGTTCAAAATGATTCTTACTCCAGAGATGGTGAGAGCTGAATTTCCACAAATTGGACAGGCACTCTCAGAAGAAGGCAAAGAGCAATCAGCAAAAGAAGAAAGGTAGGTATAATTTGAAAGAAATGGGAAGGAATCTGAAGACAAGTATCCTCTTCAGAATTACGTAGAAAGTCATATACTGAGATGCTCTACGTGCTCCATCACGAATGGGATGCAGATCTGGTACTTTGAGTAAATTTGCACAGCAAATGCGATCTCTGGATTGGACTTCAGAAATCAGCTGTGAATGTGACACACTGGCCTGAATGTCCCTAACTTCAGTTTTATCGATATGATCTAACACTTGAGGCAGTTTTCTTGCCTTTGCAGTGATATTAAATGTTCCTGGACCAGTGGCATTTCATTTTCAGGGACCCTTTTTGTTAGGTATTTGTTAATGCTGGCAGAGGAATGAGCCCTTAGAATTTCCCCCTGGCATGGTGCTTTTTTCTCGAGCTCTTCCTAGGAGTGGGTTGCATTTGCTCTGCTATCCGAGCTTCACACTTCACCAACACACATTGTGTTTTAGGCATACAGCACAGCATGTAAAATAACTAGCATAAACACAGAATTACCTCCTCCCTAAAATGTTGTAAACTGGCCACTGTGAAGAACAAAGACAGTCAAATCCTGTGCAACCGTCAGCCATTAAACTTTAAAACAGTGCTGCATACTATAAGCTCTCTGACAAAACACTGATTGCTGTGTTGTGATTACTGCAGCACTGATTGAAAATAATTTGCTGTAAAAATGCAGGTATGTGACTGCCACTTTTTGCATTTTGTCACACTGCTTGTCAGAACATTGGGATTTGGGATAGCTTGTGTAATGAAAGAGTAACCTTTTTCTCCACAGTGATANAAAACACTGATTGCTGTGTTATGATTACTGCAGCACTGATTGAAAATAATTTGCTGTAAAAATGCAGGTATGTGACTGCCACTTTTTGCATTTTGTCACACTGCTTGTCAGAACATTGGGATTTGGGATAGCTTGTGTAATGAAAGAGTAACCTTTTTCTCCACAGTGATACAGTGTTGGATACTGCTTTTCCTGAATAAGTAGTTTTATAACCATAATGTTCTTTCTTTTTGAAGTTTTAGATGTTTTCTTCAAAAATTAAAATACTTTTCTGTATTAAACACCTCTGGGTAATGATATTTACTTGTTCAAAGCTTCCCTATTTGTTTGGCTTTGTAAAGAGGGAAACAAAAGTTTATTAGTAAACAATGAGGTCCCAAGCCTTTCTTTTGTCACTGGAAGGGTCTTCGTTGTTATCAATGGGGTGGTGTTTCACTAGATGACAGAGCACATGTTGCTCCTCTACAGCAGTTTCAGCATTTTGTCCTTAAGGCAAATCAGTTTTTTATGTGGATGCTCTTGTTCTGGCCATTACAGCATATGCTTCTTCATAGATAAAAATGTAAAACTCAGTCCAGTATGTATTTATCTATCAGGTGGTTAGCTTTCCTAACTGGCCAAGTCAAGAGTAAATGTTGTTTTCACAGTTTCACTCCTTTTCCAGTTCTTCATAAGTAATGGAATACCCTCTGTGATCATCATAAAAAAAGAGAGAAATTATGTGTGAATGTCTCTTCCTTTGTTTTTGTCAGCATTCCTAAGTAGCTCCCCTGACTATTATAAATACAAATGACTTTTTACACTTCTTGCAGAGACCCGCACAACCATCCTGATGGACATTTTCAACGCCAAAACAACGATCTCAGAGAGAAGGTTCAAAAACATGTGGAGAAAATGAAGCTGAAAGCACTTAATAAAACCCTTATTCTGGAATAAGAGCAGTTTTACGAAGTGCATGGTTTGGTGCTGCTTCTCTTGTTAATGCGTGATGCCTCCTATATCCCAGCTACATGTACAGCTATGTTCAGTGAGGTCAGCAACTTCTTACGCAAGGAGAAGAGAACCACCAGCAATGCCACTTCTGTCAAGGACTCTCACTGTGACCATTACCCCAAACACAGTAATTGCTCCATTGAGAATCCTTAGCCATGTACCTGCTCATTTTGTCCTGATGTGAAGGACCAGAAAACCACGCTACTATCATGTAAATAGTTTGGTAATTAATTTACAGCCCACAGTTTTCAAATAAAATATGAAAAGTCCCCATGACCAAGTTCTGATTTCGGTTTTTTAGTTACGACCTGTCCTTGAATTTTTGCAGGTAAGTCACTAAGTCTCAGACTTGACTGTAAATCATACACTTGAGATTTCTAATGAAAGGGAAGACTCAAACACAGTTACTGTCCACAAAGATATGTCCAAGCAGAATTCAGTAGCTGTTCAGGGATTTAATTCAGCACACAGCTCTCTTGACAAAAGGGTGCATGGATTGGGGCAATGAACTCCAGACCCTCATGAGAGACCTGTAATGCTTGGAGTGTATTCCCTAGGCAAGGAGATTTCTTAGCGTATCTCCTTTCAGCTGAGATGTCTCCTACTTTCTTGTGGACAAACTGGGTTTCAGACAAAATTGATTTTATCCATAGTGAGTTGATGGCTCATTTTGAAGAGTGGTCCAGGGTATTTGTGCTGAAAAGCACACATCTTCTATACTAAAAGGCATGGAAAATTCAGCAATACATACTACAGTCGTAAGAGCCATACTTCTTTCTAGACATACTTAAAACCCTTAAGAAAACAAGTTTTTTTCAGAGAGAGTAGATTGGTGTAGACAAACTGTAAAAAGCCCAGGGAGACAGAATATGGGAAAACAGGGTGAAAATAAAGCCACAGAATAGCCCGTATTATACTAGCTACATACTATCTCTGCTCACTTCAAAGAAATAAAAAGCTGCTAAGTTTCTGCTAACTGTCTAATTGGCAAGGGATTGTTCAGAATGCAGATCTGGATATCTGCAGAGTTTCTCTGAGTACAAACAACTGCTTAAATATGTACACATTGCTTTTTTCTTCTGCAAGTCCTGAGGAAAGCAACTGGTCTTTTAAGAGGCGCACTAAGACTTGAGCACGTTTCTTAACATGACCATGACAAAAACGTTCTCGCAGTTTGCAGTGAAAGCATTCACAGTTCATAATTCACATTTTAGGTTAAATCAAGCATAGATAATTCTTAGGAACTGTTATCCATCAGCTAAATATCATTGTCTAGTAAAGGTGGAGTAAGTGTTCAGAAACAATGGTGATCAACCAGAGTTGATCTCTTTTTTTTTTTTTTACAGCAATATTCTCTTTCCTCCTGTCTCCTCCAGAGTTTTCTGGTCATCTCAATGGAAATTAGTCATGCTTCTCCCATCCTTCATTGGCAGATGCCAGCCTTCAAAGAAATGACCCTCCATTCTATTTAAGTGATCCTCCTTTCTGTGTTTTAAGGCTTTTATGGTACAGGTATCAGTGTGCAGAGAAGGTAAGAAAAAGCTGTTAACTTGCCCTAAATTGTTCCTAAAATACGAAGTGACCGTTTTACAGCTAGTAATGCACAGACCTCTCTGCATCATGTCTCTCCAGGATACATATGAAGTTGACTCTTCTCAAGGTGATAAGCTACCAGAGGCAATCCAGCTGTGTCTAAGAACATGAAATTTGGCTAAATAATTAGAAGTCTTAGATTTTCATATATGAGGCCACTTAACCACATCCTGGTTGATGACAGAATGCTTTCAGAAATGGGCTATAAACTATAAGAATTATAACCTGCAGTTGGTTATTCACAGTTCTATGCCTGTTCAGTGTTTCATGAAAAGGACTGAGGTATTACAGAAAATAAATCGGAAGAAAAAGGAATGATGTAATGGAAATTGTGCTTTTGGTGTAACATTACCCAGTGCACTGGAATATTTCTGACAGTTGTTTTTATCTGGACTGTCACTTATAATGTACTGAACCAGAGCATGAATTTTGGAGTGCATTTTTACATCTAAAGACATGTATATAGTAGTCTGTAACAGACTGCTAATACCTGTTAATAAACACTCATGCTTTATAGGATCTTTTTTAAGGATCAGCCAGCAGGATTCAATAGCAATTGTATGAAATGTGAACATTCACCATCAGTGCTACTTAAAACAGCATTGGTGCATCCTTCAGCCTTAAGGCTATGTTTTTATAAACTGTGGGAAACAGTTTATTAAGGCATCTTTTAATTTGCTTTCTTATGCTTCTGCTAAAGATGCAAATCACACTCTTTTGAAGGAAATGTAGCATTCAGTTCTAGGTTAATCCCATGGATGTGCAGATTGAGTTTACATACAGATTGCAAACTAGAATCAATTAATAAGTTATATATAGCCATATTTCCATACATTCTAATGTTAATTTGTGGATTGCCTTATTTTGGCAATCAAAAAGGGCTGCATTCTTAGTGATTTAAGTGGGAAAGTAAGAACGTGTAAATTGATATGCAGAATGTGACAAGTTTATTTCCATTCACTGCAACTAAAATTGCTGCTGCTTCCCTTGTTTGGAAAGGATTAATTGGCTGAATGATGATGCAACAGTTTCACCAATTAAGATATATTCATCTTGCCTGAAAAGGTCTGGCTTATTAGCAAGGTTAATAAACACTGACTCACACTTTAGCTTTTCTCCCTTTTATTACATAAGAAATGAGCATTAACCTCTAAATCAAATAAAAGGTGCATTTTAAAAATGAAGAAAATGTTAATTTTCTTATATGGAAATTATCCATGAGCTTAAGTCCTCAGTAACTGGGTTATTAATCTCACTTACTGTTCCACGGTAAGAGAAAACCCATCAAGGTCTTTAAAATGTAAATTAATTATATTTTCTAAGAAGGCTGAGAGAAAACCAGCAGTGTGTGTCTGATGTAAAGAAGCAGGTGACATTGGATTTTCAGCTCACAAGAATAGTTTCATGAACCCCGAACTAAAGAAACCTTGTTACCTTTGGATTTGTAATGCAAGGTTCAGTTATTCCAAGCTCCAGTTGAAGTTTTTCATGTGGGCTGGGAATTTATTTGGTCTTTCTCCTGCACAGGTTTTCTTGTGTCTAATAAGAGCTATGCTCACACTGCATCCTATGTCTTATGGAAACACTGTGAAGGCTTCTCTCCAGCTGTTTAACCATGGAGGATTTTAACTCTTGCTGAGACCTCTCCTGCTCCTTCAGTTTGGTTGGAAATAACCACCAGGTTTAGAATTTATCAGGTGAGACACATACAGACAGTGTAATTTCATTAGAAAGCTGGATAAAGGCAGATAATAAGGACTTCTCTGTGTACTAGTGTGGGTAAATGTCTTTGTAAATGTTGCGGTTGCGAAATGTTGCTCTGCAATTGAGAGAAGGGGTTAAAGAAGTTCTGATGTATACAGGGTTACTTAATGATCACTGTGCACACCAGGGAACCAAGCTGATAAGGGATGCTTAGCGCTTTGTTAACTATTTTGCAAACTTTCCTAATAAGGACTAGGGAGTCGCCTCACCAGCACAGAAAGTCGTTACAAACAGAACCATGGGGCAGTGGCTAAGTGCAGGGTCCTGTCAGAAAAGCCTAAGGACCAGCTAAAAACCGAACCTGCGGTTTTGATAAGAGCCAAAGGAACAACTGAGTCTGCGCAAGAACAAAAGGTTACTAGTGGTGATGAAGAGGAGTCGTCTATCTTCATCCCCACGACCACCACAAGAAGGTACAGTGCAAGTGCAGTGGGGAGGAGTCTACGGAAATGACCCCTTGGAACTAATTTTAATACCAAGCGGGGACAGTCCATGCATATGCATAGGCGTATTGGGAAATCTTATGAATATGTATGCACAACGTGTATAAATTGAAGCTAAGCTGCTACCCCGGAAGTGCACGACTTTGGTGGGACTACCCCCTGTGCCGCCCGGCGTCAAATAAACATACCTACTTTACAATCTTACAGATTGTGGAGTCTGCTCTCCGCACGTCACAATCAGTAAGTGCGTAATTCCTGTAGTTCATGCAGTTCCTGTAGACACCAAACAGCCGATGTGCTGAGGGCTTCTATGACCTCTGAAAACCAGAGCTGTCACTGATGTACCTAGGTTTTGCAAAGAAGTTATTTTAAGGCAGAATTGGTTTAAAAATTGTTTTTTCCTCCTCTGTTTTCTGCTTCTCCTGCTGTCATCCTGCACACTGAGTACCAACATTTGTTGCTTGGAATAAGTCCTCTTCTTCAAGCGGTCACAGCTAGCAGTATACAGTGATAAGACAACCTTCTCAAAATCTTTGGGGTTTTTTTGCTGAAATGTAAAAAGCCTGCAGAGAGGACTTTTAAAGCAGTGGGCAGTGTCTATAGCTGTTTGGTCTGGTGGCACAGGAGTCAGCTCTTCTAGCCTGAGCAACCTCTCTGACCCCCTCCAGCTCTGCCTGCTACCAAGGGATGATCAGTGGTAGCTGCTCTGATGTAGGGCTCGGAGACCCCTCAGGAGTACAGTGCTACAGTCACATACAGTTCTCCTCTGGGCCTTGTGGTGTGGGGTATTGTCAGAAGCAGGGTCTCAGCATGTGCTCAGAAGAGACCTGTCGTTCCCAGGAATGGAGTCCCATTCATACCGCTCCCACAGACTGAAGGACTTGGTCAAAACTGTCACATGATTCTTCATTTTTATGGACATCTCAAGTAACACATCATCTCTACAAAGCTGGAATTTGTCAGAAGACTCCTATAAATACTACTGTACTGCACCATCGTTTTAATAGCTACATCACTCTGAGTCCTCTAAGAAAGTTGAATTAATCCAAGCCAAAATCAGTGCAATATCACGGCAATAACTTCAACCACAAAAAAGATCCAGAAATCACATGATTTGGCCAAAAAAAGCCAGACACATTGATAGGGCTATCTTGTGCCACTTAACACCTGCAGAAGTTAATTGGTTGTGAGGGACTTCCCAGATTATGTCTGTATGACCACAGCAGGGACTCAAAAATTAAATCAGGCAGCTCCTAAAAAACTCCAGGTGATTTCAGAACACCTGCAGGAGTATTTTTCCGAAGCACTGATACATCAAAAAACCATCTTCTGATGAGCTGCTCACTTGTGCCAGGCACTGTTTAGTTCCAGCCCATTCATGCTTTACCGTCCAAAGGTTAAGCTGCATTTAAGTGGGTGAGGACTCTTCAGGATGAAGAGTAATAGCGTGTCTTTGTCTCTTTAAAGAAATTTCCAGGACCCAATCCTACAGTTAGTCGAGCATATTTTTAAAGGGTCACAGTTTTTCCTGCTATTAGAAGGCCTTCCTAATACTTCAGTAAGGTTCTATGAGTTTTTAATTGCACAGGGGACTGAGTTAACAGTGCATTATTTTTAATCAGTTGATTTTGTCTGGCTTCAGAATTCTGAACCAAATTATACATCCATCACCAACTAATTACTGGTTTATAATCATTTCACAGTGTGGAGTCTCCAGTAATCCAATATGCATCACCTACAAACCAGCAATGCCCTTGTCTCCTCAGGGATATTGGTTGTATGTATTATTGGCTGAGTTTCAGAGCACCAGATGAAGAAACCAAGGCTTATCTCCCTTGAGTTTGGATTTGCATGATTAGTTCTCTGTATGTGACCCTGAAAATGGACATAAAGTATCAGGAGAGAATTGCTTTCAGACAATTCTCTCTTTGCTTCCCTGCCTCTGAAGCACCTTTCCCTGCAGGCAGCATTGTGTTTCAACAAACTTGCTACTTCTGGCTTTACAGTAAGCACAGATATCCCCATGCAGGTGCTGTGAGCAATCTTGGACAGCCATTTTATATATTGGTACAGGAAGGCCAGATACAGCTCAGGATGCTGAAAAGTGTTGCTGATAAACAATGTTGACCACCAGAGCTAGTAGCTGTAAAGCTTCTGATTCCATGTGTAGCTAACAGACCAGGGAATCTCAATTTTCTGAAGTACAGCTCTTTCTGCTGATAACATCTCCATAACAATGTAAGGAGTATTTCCATCCACTGCTGGAACACAGCATAATTTGTAGTAGCTGTTTGGCAACACTGTAGAACAGCTGAAAGGGAACAAAGCAGCCCTGTCTGCTATGACAGTAATACCCACCTTGGTAATTTATTTATCCTTTCTGCATGCACCTCTCCAGCTGCTTGTATGCACTCTTCCTCAGTGGATCCTTCCTCCTGGAAAGTGCCGAAGAGCCTACTCATGAGTGGTCTTTCAGAGCTGCCTTGCAGAAACACAATGCTGGGGTCCTAGCCCAGCAAGAGTTTCCTATCCACAGCCTTCCCTTTTAATCTGCACCACTGGAAATACTGGCTTATGGAACCAGGGGAATTTCAGTGCCATTCCCAGAGCATTATCCATCATTTTGCTATCAGTCAATTTAGTATAGTCACATTCTCGCCTTGCTAAAAGCAGGTGATATAGAAGCTGTGAGCTTCTATTCATAGTACTGATATAAGTGCTCACTCACGTTCTCACTGGGAGCAGTGACTCAAGCTAAACTGAACAGTTCAAATCCAGAAAGGCAGGCTTCAGTGCAGACTGATCACCGACATCAGTGCGCAGCACCCGAGGAGGCTCACAGTGCTCACATTTAAGTCAACGTTGATTAAAACTAGCACGGACAGCTTTTTTGTGCTGCAGTCAGACCTCCCACCTTAGCAGAGACACGCTTGAAGACTCCAGCGTTTTAGAGTGCAACTACACTTCTTCAGACTTAAAAGGTAAAGTGAGTAAAAATAACGGGTATACTTACTGAGTTATCCTGATTACTCGTCATTACCAGCAGGAAAAAAAAAAAATTGGAGATCTGAAAGAGCATCCCTGGGTATCAGCGCGAAGCTTCAGCTGATGCAAACTGATCCAGCCCTCTCTTGAGAACACATAGAATTTTTACTCTTGTGTTGTTTGGAGTTCATATTTAGGAAGTGAAGGAAGAAGAGATCCATATGTTTTCAGTGTTACCAATGAGTGTCAAAACGCAAAACTGCTCACCAGATCTTCAGCCAGTGTGCTCAGTGATACCTAACGCAGACATTCAAAGCTCGAGACAGATCTCCAGAATGTCTGAATTATTTTTAATCAATATGCATTTCTTTCTCTTTTACTCCTGGTTTCTGAGCTGCAGGTTATGCACAAGTACATTCCCAAGCTTTTTCTGCAACTATGAAAGTTGAAACCTTAATTTCAAATATATTAAATTTTAAAATGCATTGCTTAATCATCCCCAAAACAGTCATTTATAACAGCACCAAACTGTGAGACTCCAGACTGTTCCTGCTGATGTCCTGAAACTAGTATTTCTCTTCTGGTATCAATAAAGATGAACTAGCTTCACCCAAAGACTGGTTTAGGGTCTGGTCCAGTTTTTACTGGAATAATCGAGCCTCTAAAAAATCACCATGTTCAGATGTATTTGATTCTTTCTGCTTGTTAGTGTTTGAAATTGCTGCCTGTCATGCTTCATGCTTTCTAGTCCAAAGAAGGTGCACTGAGAGAGTAGCAGGCCTCAAGAAAACTTCAGCAGAATACCTCTACAAGAATTAACTGTAAACAGCAGAGTCTGTGTTAACATTAAAACTACTTTTCTGCCATTTCCTTTGGAGACTCAGACACTGTGTTGGTCAGAAGAAATTCCTGGTCACATCTGGACTGAGTGTGATAATTGTGGCTATGTCTAGCCATTGCTGGATTCATTATCCTGATGTATTATTTAGAAGACTCTGTTTATACCAATAGGCAGATAAAAGGAAAGTTAGTTTTGCAAAAGTGACATACTGAATTTTGAGTTTTGGCTCTGATCTGCCTTGGCTGAAAACAACAGGCATTTTGTCACTGACATCAATGGCATTAGTATTAGCCCTTCTAGGCTATGACGTTTCTTGCTACGTTAAAGGTTTGCCATTGACATAGAATCATAGAATCATAGAATGGTAGGGGTTGGAAGGGACCTCTAGAGATCATCTAGTCCAACCCCCTGCTAAAGCAGGTTAGCCTAGAGCAGGTTGCACAGGAATGCATCCAGGCGGGTTTTGAAATATAATAATCCTATATTTAAGGTGATAGGTGGGCATTTGGTGCCTGAGAGATCACCTCATCCTGCTAGGCTGGGATTACAGAGGAGGGGCCTGACAGTAGCCTGCTTTGCTTGGAAAGCCTTTACTTTGTTCTGCTGTTAAATGCTGTTAAATGTTCTCTGTTAAATCCTGTGTGTTTATAATGGCATCAGGTGCTGCTGCGAATCACTGAGGCAGCAGATGGCAAAGAAGTACCTAGCGTCATTTGATGGCCCTGGCAGTGAAGCATCCAAATATCTTCATAGATTTCAGTCAAAGAAAGAGCTGTGCCAGAATGCAAACAAAGGAATCTTTAACCTCAGACATTGCAGCAACTTGCTGATTGTGGACAGTCCTCCTTTCAGTCTCTCAGGCCCCACAGGTTGTTTGTGCTTATTGCTCTGGAGTGTGTTAGAATCCCAAAAGGGTAGAGCAACATTACTAATTTATACTAATCACTCCAAAAGTAACCAAAAAAGCTGTGGAAAAATATCAGGGAGGCGGCAATGGAAAAGCACAGCTATACTATCTGCTCTTCCAACCCTGCAAACATACCAGATGACAGTGAGAATCTTCTTTTTAATGAAACATGGTGACATAACTTTGTAAGTACCTTGAAAGATGTCAAAATTTCCCACTCTGTGTACTGATGACATCTCATGCAGGAGAAGTAAAGCTATTCATGTACTTTTGGGAAAGAAGTGATGAATTATTACTGTGATTATAGTTGTTATTTAAGTGAGTGTCTGTTCCAGGAGTTGGAGATTGATGTACAATTGAATGTCACTGCTAAGGTGGATTTTATGTATTAATTAAAATAAATATTCAGGGTAGGAGGGATAGATAGTGGAAGAAAGTGCTTCCCAAAAGCATGAACTGAGAATAGATAAAGTTCGTGAGAGTAGCCCAGTTGAAAAATATTTTCCCGAAGAGTCTCTTCATCAAATCAGAACAATCCAAGTCTGGTAAAATGTTGATAAAGAAAACCAAAGTGGGGCATCTGCGATGGAAAGAGGTGCCTGTGTTTGATCACTGGATTTTTTTGGCTTTAAGCTAAAGTAACAGGATGAGACTGAACACATTGAGCATGCAAGAGGTCGAGATGATAGTCTCTCTTATCCTTAAGGCAAGTTAATATACTAATCTGTCTCTGTTAAGGTATGCAAATGCGAGGAAGTGATGTTTGCAATCTGATTTCAGGCCCCTGAAAGTAAAGAAATCCAGACACGGTGACACAGAGACAAAAATAACTGTTTACATCAGCAATTATTTGTTTAACCGGCAAGCAGAACTGAGATCAGTTTAAAGTCATTTACATACAGCTCAGGACTGAAAAGCCTTGCATGTGTCTGGACTGTCGTTTGGCTTTGTAATTTCTGCATTTTCCTATTTCTTATCTTGTTCCCTTTGAGTATTTGCTGCACTTGCTATGTGTAACAGGAACAGTGTCCATAAATACCCGACAGAAATCTAACAACACAAAGCTTTCCACAGATAGCAGTGGAATAATACCTTCTTGGCACAGAGCGTGGTTGGAAGGCCTATTTACAGATAGTATAACTGAGGCAAATTCTTACACTGCCAACAGTAGGACAAACCTGGAGTTTCACAGAGAAGACCCTAGTAATGTCTTAATCTTATCACTCAACGATGTCCTTTGTCTTCACCCATGGTAGCCAGATCTCAGGAAGCTACTTGCCTCTAATGGACCATCCTTCAGCTGGGAAGATTCCTGGTCACTTATATCAGTTGAACCACTGAATGCTTTAAGGAGTGCTGCCTTTTACAAATATTCCTCAGAAGAGTCTTTTTCAAATATGTTCTTCCAGTGACTGACATGTAACGTGACAGTTTCGCATTTTCTTGTGTTATACTAGACAATGCCAGGGAGATACTTTGTTTCTTATAAAAGTCTTTCTCTCTTTTATCTTTGTTTAAAGATATGATTATACTTCTGGTTTTCTTCAGAAGAAAGGCCTGAGTTTTTTCAGACCTGTACAGTCATGATAACCTGTTTCCAGCTGTTTATTTGGGGACTTAACTGTTTGTTTGAGGAATTCTTAGCATCTTTTCTTGGATGAGATTAGCAGCGGCAGCTCAACTCTAAACACATCAGTAATCATTACTAATGGAAGTACTCATATCATCACCCTATTTGTATCTCCAGGTAAGTTCACATTGCAGAGAACAGATACTAATTTATGTAAAATCTGCAGCTGTAGTTTTGAACAGATATGTCAATAGCTGTTAGCATCCTCAGATTGGAGATATTCTGATTTAGATCCTAATTCTGATCTAGACAGTCCTAAATTGCTGAAATAATTTCTATAGCACTGTATTAGTTTCTATCTAACCCTGTTAGCTGCATTCTGTAGGGGAAGATTTTCAAAAAAGGCTCTATTTTGTGTGACCAACATTAGACACCACGAGACGCGTATGAACTTACGGACTCCATGTGATTGTAAGGTGTCTCCAGCCAGGCACCCAGAATTTCTAGTCAATTTTAGAATTTGGCTTGAGTGATTTCTTTAAAAGGCAGCAATTCATATCAGAAAACTATTTCACAAAAAGCTAACTGTCTCTGAGCTACATATCTAATGCATTTTGAAATCTTTTAAGTAAATCTATTTTAGTTTGTCTGCAGCTACTTGAGTAATGTAAGAGGGAACAGCTTGTTTCCTTTGGAATGGAGATACTATTTGTGAAATAGCCTTTCCAGGAGTGAGTCACTGATGAAAGGAGGAAGTTCATTTAATATGCTCCCACGAAAACTGCAAAGAGAAAATTGAGTTTTCAGTCTGTCTGAAAGAAAACTGAGTGTTGACAAAGTCTGGCAGCATTAAATATAGGATCTTCGGCTGCCACAGGAAATAAACTCTTTCCTTTTGTTCTGATTTAGACAACACTCAAAGCAAAACATGATGTCTCGATTGTCAAAGGTTTAGCATCTCAAACCACTGAGCCAAACTCAGTCCTTCCTAGAAACAAGTACAGTATGAAGTATTTGATCCAGTCACATGTAATTAACTCCGAGGCAGAGCCATCTCCACAGTGGTAGGGGACCTGGCAGTAGAAAGTGCACAGATTGCAAGTCCAGGGAGTGCGACATCAGGTGCCCACCCAGAATAGTTCTTTCCTGAGCATGCCCAGGGTCTGGGCTGGCTGTGAGTCTGAGGTGGAGCCAGACACCGCTTCTGCTTGTGCACATCAAATGTGCCTCTGCACTATATGCGAAGGCACAGAAACTACCTCTTCTGAGGAACCTTTCGCCCCAGCGAGCTCAGACCACAAGTCCTGCATGCCCACGCTGGAAGGTAGTGCTGCTGTGAGAACACATGAAACCTATGGGCCAAGTTCAGCCCTGGAATTCAATTCTACTGAATTCAGTTGGTAATTGCCTGTTGGGTTTTGCTGACTTCAACTAGTAATTGTCATGATAGGTTTATTTTAATTATAGTGAAGATCAGAGGCTTCATCTAGGACTCTTCTTAGTACACAAGAACCCTTATTAGAGCCTTCATTTTATAGACTTTACATCTGAAGTCGTGAAACCATTCAGAAAAAACCCTGTCTCTTAGTTCTTAACTGTTGATTCCTGATTACTCATGACAGGTTTCATTCAGCAGAACCTAACTTTTTTTATCTTTCCTTCTAGGCCTTTTCAGCATGTTCTGCCAGATTCAGGCCTGCCCTCCATGGAGTGCATTCTCTGCACTTCCATCTGACTTAAATTTTCTGTAAGAAAAAGCATTACTGGAAAACACCAACCAAAGTTACACAGTGCTACTGGAAAAGCTGGACAGTTTTCAGTGAGATAATGAAGTCTAGAGGGCCTTTGCTCCTCTGAACAAAAGATTTTGTGGCAACAAACATATTAGAAACAAATGCAGGAACTGGAAAGAAAAGAGGTTTTTCAGTTATAACCTAATTTTCAGGAAGAAAGCAGATGCAAAGGAGCTTGGGTGAAGAGAAGGAACAGGTCTACTGTTGTATTTCTAGTTTGAAATAAATCATTACTTCATTGGCTGTGGTGCTCAGAAGAGGAACATTTTCTCAGTAAACATATTTGTCTTTTTCACACTCACTCCGTTGTGAATGGCACATCCCATCTCAGCAGATGTTATTGGTAAATGGGGTAGGACAGGCTTTTGTTACTACTACTAGCCTCCAGGCTACATTGGGACTTTCTGACCCTACCGTTGTTGAAGAAGCATCCCCAGATGGCACTCGATTTGAAACAAATGGAACATTTTAGCCTTTTGAAATAGAACTCACCTAAAAAAGAATTATACAGAACTCAGTTTCTATCAATGATTTCTCTTGCCACCACAGTGGATGTAATGAAAAAGACAGTGGAGCAGTTCTGCTAGTGGAGATCTACAAATAGACCTTGTTTGGCATCTGGCCCCCAGTGAATATAACTGGGAGCATGAGGGAGCGGGGTGTACGGCTGGGAGGGTTCACAGTACAGCCGCTACACTGCGCTCAGTGGTTCAGTGGAGTGGACTTAGCCCTTGCCTTACCCCACCCTTCCAGTCTGCCAGCAACGTGCAACGGAAAGCACCAAGCCGTGATCATATCCTGCAAGGTGATAAGGGGACTTCTCACCCCACCCTATTGCTTTGCATCATAGGAACGTAAGAATCGCCATAAGGGTTCACACCAAGACTTATCCTGGTATCCATAAGCAACCACTTAGGGAAGAGTAATGGCAATCATTGACAATACTCCCCCAAAACTCCCGGTCTCCAACCGTTCTCATCTCGGGGATTTCCTCAGCCTGATGTGCTAAACCTCAACAAACCACTTCTCTCAGCACTTGTCCAGTTGCCTCTTGAATCCATGTGATTTTTTTCCATTCCAGTTTCCTTTGGTGAGGGGCTCTCAAGTTCTATTACCCATGGCATAAAGAACCTTCTCTCATGTCTTCCCCAAAGATTCACAGTTTTTCTCTTATGTGGCAGAGAATGATAGAAACATTCCAGCCTTGGAGTTTTTTCTGACTTTTCTCTCTCATTTTATTTTTTTTCAATTTCAAAACATTATGCTTTTGTACCTAGTCTTTGTTTACATTACATCCCAGCAGATACAGTTTCGACCACTGATCAGCTGCAAGGTAGCATGTATCTCAGTTACTTACACATAAATTCAATGCTAATGGCAACCTTAAGCTTACATTCTAATGATTTCGTTTCTTTAGGGAAGCAGAAATTCTTAATGATCTCAATAAGGAAAAGGCTAAAAGCAAAATCTCCCTTAAACCTTTTAATTAGAACCATGACAGAAAAATAAGGGAGGGAAAAGGTGAAACAATTGTGAGGCGGACAGGACTAGCAGGAGCAAATGTATTGCACTGAAAACACCCTCTGTTTAAGGGAAAAAATGCTGATCAGTTTGCTAATATGAGAAAGTTTACCTCCACTAGGTCTTTCCTCTGTATAGAGTGACAGCAGCAGTTCATCAGAAATGAGGGCTGCTCTCTAGCCAGCTGAAAAACTGGTATCTTAGTAGTTGTGCCAAAAGGGGACCATAGTGAACAAAGCTCACTCCAAGCCACAAAACTGCGAACACCAAGACCAAGGGACACAAAGTCCTTTCCCCCATGGTTCCTCTCTAACACAGTGTACTATGACTCAGAAATACAAATTCTTATTTCCTGGACAGCAGGTAGCTCATTTCTTACTGATTTTTTCCCAATCTCAAGCTCTTTCAGAGTCTACTAAAACACACAATAGTTTACCACTGTACAAAATGTAAAGAGTAAAAAAATTAGTGTAGCCCTTCTGCTGATAACGTTCCCTGTCTGGGTTAAGGAAACTGTCTCGGCCTGTTACAGTCCCCCTGCTTCCTTCCCTGCTTGTGAGAAACTACAGACACTTGGGCCTTCTTTCTGAAGGGGAGAATTTCATCTCTCATTGACAAATATTTCCTGAGAAAAAAAATATGTTCTTTAAATCTTCTGTGTATTAAACTTGACCTGGTAAAGAATGGTTATAAATGAAGTTTTAGAAACTTAAGTGACATAAGCTAGCTAATTTTCCAGACAAATTTTTTTTTTCTAGTGCAAGTACACGACAAAAACACAAGAATTTGATGTCCAGAGCTCCAAGTGGTCACAATGAAATGCTACTTCCTAAACGACTGTTTGTGAGCATTTAATATGCAACAATTGAATTTACCCCGAGAATGAACAGTATTTGCCATGAGTCTGATAAAAGAGCAAGATTATATCAACCGCTACCTTTTTCCTAAAGCAAAAAATATGATTTTCATTTGGAGGTTGTATGTTTGGGTTTTTTAAAACCTTGGGAGTCTAAGCACAAGAGCAGTAAACAATGACTCCAGTTGGCACAAACCCAGATGTAGCACTGGCTTCCCTGATTCAATAACACTCACTCTCCTGCTTTCTGAATAAAACCAAGGCCACAAATACTCTGCAAACATTGGCTTGGAAACCAGAGACCAGCTAGGATTCCTCATTGTATGACTGAGCCAATTGTTTAACTTTTCTACCCCAGTTTCCACTCTTGGAAATGAGCTTTAATAGCATTAGTGTTATGTATGTTGAACTGCAGGTCAGACAATCAGATGCTCTGTATTAACTTGGCTCTTCTAAATGTAATGGAGCCAAATGTGTTTCTAGTGACTTCTTCTGATATTCCTCAGTGCTAAGCATTTGCTTACTTTTCTATGCACTTCTCTTTTTATCCATAGTGGAGGACATCTACCCTTGAGTCTCAATATACAACTTACGCCCTTACGTACTGCTTAAGCACTTTTATCACTTACCAAAGATTTGGGTGACAGAAGAAGTCTTTGGGAAGAGTTTTCTCTGGGACATAGCTTAGAGAGCCTCCCATACAAGCAAGGACACCTGCACCTGCATAAAAAAAGTGAAATAGGAAAGGCTTGGAAAATCTGGGCTATTTTGCAAGGCCTTTGCTATTGTATTGCTGTCAGTGACTGACCTGTGCAATGTGCTCAGCATCAGGTGGGATGCTCGCAGATTAACACAGTGCTGTAGATGGTGTCTCTGCTGTTGTCACCAATAAAATATATATGTAAATCTTAGCTGGATTCAGGACTGCTAACACTTAAAGAGATGCCAGGATCTCAGTCCTGGCCAGCAGAGGCCACTAAGAGATTATAGGAAGAGCTGATGTACAAGGCCCCGGAGGCTTTGTTGTTCAGCATGCTGGCTGCCAGAGAGATAGCATCAGGGCTGTGGATTAGGACTTTTATTAAAAAGAAGGAATCTTCTGAGGATTTTCAAACTTTCCAAGATTTTTAAAATAATTTTGGGATGAATGTCTCTTTTGCTGCTGATTTGCACTCTGAGTGGGCTCATACTTGCCAGCAATGAGCTGGAGCAGGTGCAGAGGGAAAACTCTTTTTTAAAAGAGATCCAACATACTATTCTACTTGTGCACAGTGCTAGGGAGGACTTTGTAACTACGCTGTGCAGTTTGGTACAGTTAGCCGAAGAGTCAGCATGCTTGTGTCAGGGTTTAATGGTCAAGCTGAGATGTCACCTGTCATCCCTTTTGGATGGACAGTAGTAGAAGCTCAGGTAGCCCATGGGGCACAGCTCTCTGTGTCACAGGGATAAGGCGAAGTGGCTGAGGTGGGCTTTGAATCTGCTGAGTTTACTTTAATCTCATTTTCCTCTTGATAGGGATTTTGTGTTTATGAGCGCTATCGTTAGCTTACTCCAAAGTTCTCTTCTTTCCTCAAGTTTTTCTCAGTCCCTTTGGGTTTTATAAAACCCACCTAATACCATCATGTCTTTTCCCAGTTTGAACAATTCATTGTTCTCTGCCTAACCTCATTCAGTTCTAGGGTACACATCACTGCAAAGGGAGAAGCATTAGGTAAAGGAAGCCAATTTTGGCTTAGTAACCTGCTTCTGCAGTACTGTGTTGTTCCTTCAAGTCTTGAGCTTGTTTATATGTGGCAGCTGCTCATGACAAGCTAAGAAAAGTCATCTGAAAATTCACCCAGTGCATGTCTTCAAGAGCAAAACTCCGGCACAGAGCAGTTCTACCTGCTGAAAGAGGTTTCAGGACACAATTGGATTCAGCACTGATTCAGCTGTGAAGAGGCTTTTCACTGACCTTTCTGGAGCTTTGAAGGCAGCACTTCCCCAAATTCAGGTCTTCATTTTAGAGCATCAGCTCTTTGCTGAAAGCACACCCTGAAAACAGGTGGTAGGAGCTCTTCAGAGGGAGCTCTTCAGTCAGACTGTATATATTTTACTTTCTCAAAGAGAAGGCTAAGCACACTAAGCAGAAACTCAGCAGGAGCTGGGAGGCACAGCCCCGCAGAGAGGCAAGATGCTGTCATTGCTCCTTGGCAATAACTTGGCTTGAGGAAAGTGGCTTCTGACTGACTGAATTCCCAGCCCTGTGCCAGCCTGGCTGTGCCATTGCAAACTGTGCCTGTGCCGCCTTTGGCAGCCCATGCTCCAAGTGGGAGATGGCAGGCAGGTGTTCCTGTGTCAGGATCCATTATGATGAAGGGATGTCTGAGCAGGCAAAAACGCAGACAACATTCCTCACAGTTTCACACACGTTGCTCCTGTTGTTACTCTGTAGGTCTGAATCTGATCTGTGTCCCATGCTGTGTCAAATACACACCACAGACATGAAGAGTGCTCAGGCAAATCTGCACTTTAAATGGACTTTATTGAAGGTGCAGTTATGACTGAGCCCTGCAGCAGAAAGAAAGGAGCAGAAAGTGACAGTTTTAACCTTCCTCCTTTCCTTCTGGGGAGACAAAGCTGAGTAGATGATGTATCCATTACTTCTTCAAAGCCTCCGTGTAAGGAAGCTAGATTCACAGGGATGGTGTTATTAGGTAAAGCAGGTACAGTTTATCAAGAAACCCCTTTGTTTTGTCACATTTCAAATGGAAAGTGTCAGGTAAACAAGATGTAGCCCTCCAGGAAATTTAAACATGAAAGCTTCTCCTTTCAGGTTTCACCATTGATGGGTTGGTACCAGGTGGGACAGCAGTTCTGTAGTTTATGAATTAGCTTCCTCCACTGCGTGACACTTCTAATGCGTTTCACAAAGGTTGAGCACTTGAATTCCTTAAAGAAGAGATTTCTGTGAGCTCAGTCAAGTCCTTTAAGCACTTAAAATACAGCAAGATGTAAATTGTACAGATTACAGACTAAGCTATAAAATATTGGTAAGCTTGCTCTGAAACTTACGCACTTGAAACGCAATTTTTACAGCCGAATGTGTGTCAGTAGCCTGCACCAGCATGCTCTTTCATTTAGCAAAGTAGAAAAGGATTTAAAAAGATGTGGAGATTATTTTTTTTCCTAGGGTTTTCTTGCTTGCCTTTCACTAACTGACATAAGAAAATCTAGAAAATATTTTATCCTTCCAGAAATGTGTTGTGCTGTTTTTAGACTGAAGACATTTTATCTTGTGCTCACAGGTCCTGTTGCAGATACAATTGTTCAAACAGAAAAATTGAATAGATTCATGTTATAACAATGACAAAATTTAAAACAGATTTAACAGGTTGTGCTTCTGAGATTAAAATGTATAGTGCAATAATAGAAGTTGTACTTGGCAAAGCCTTTTAAAAATAAACTGAAATTCCCCTGGCTTGTTGCAGTTCTCTGCTGTTTCCATTATGTGTGAAATACAGTCTAATTTCAGTAAGATTTGACTTTTTGGGTGAGAAATTATTTTTCCTCAATCCAGATTATAAATTACCTACCAAATCTGGTCTGCATACTAACGTCAATGATGAGATGCAAAGCCAGCATGTGACAGCATCCAGGGATCTGTCCTAGGCAGACAGGTCGTAACTGCTCTCAGATAAGCTGTGCTCTAGCTCTGTTTTTCTGCAGCGTGCCTTCTTGAAGTAAAAGCTGTTGTGTTCAGCAGGTGGCACCAGCGGCTCACGGGTCAGTGAGATGACACGAAGGTGTGCTGTTGTGAGAAAGTCTGAGTCGTCTCCGCAGCCAGGAAAGCGACAGCTTCAACACACAGACCGTCTCCAGAAGCACTGGAAAATGCTGTCCTCACTGTAAGGGAAGTTTATTTTTTCTCTCCCTCTGCTTTGTATTTTTTCACTTTCTCATGCCTCATCTGTGCGGTTATATAATTTGTGTATACAAGACATAGCTTTTCTCAGTGCTCTGCTAACCCAGATGCCCACTGTGACTCGCAGTGTCAGAGCAGCGTGGGATTTGCTGGCAGGAAGGGCAAGGCTGGGCAAGGGAGACTAGGCCACACCACCCTTTTACCTCCTGTGATGGATACTCTGCATCCTACTGCACTGCCCTCACATTAACAGCCCCTCTGTAGAAAGAACAAGTGGATGTGTGAAATAAATTGCTGTTACTGGGTTTGTTATATTGCCAAAAGTACCAGCTGATCGGTGCCTCTCTTTACTGCTCGTTGTACAAAAGCAGCGAGAAGCCATGAAGGAAGCAGACACAAGGCATGGTACGAGGGAGTAAAGCCTTTAAAGAGCCTTTAAAGCCAGGGCCATGTACTCCCAGCCCAGCTTTGAACATATTCCCAGCTAAAGCCCTGGTCTTGCAGTCTTCCACACATGATTATTTTCCTCATGAGATGAAGTCTCATTAGCTTTATCAGTCCAGACCAGGTTTATAGATAACACCAGTTAGTCCTAGGTTAGGCACAGCTTAGCTAGTCAGTATCCCACAGCTAGGCTTGAGGTTGGTGTTAGTTTATGCCAATGGAATAATTCCCAAAACAGGACATAAATAGTTCTTTTCATGACCAAATTACACTTCTCCAGCCAGAATAATATACCAGGCTGAACAATGTAATGTGGGCTCACTTTAGCTGCCCAGCTCATATTTAATTTCTGGACAGAACTGGACAGAATGGAGGAGCCACAGCTTTCCCTGGGGAAATGCACTCCAGACTCGGTGGGAGTGTTTGCTTGAGAACAGACAGTAGGGGTAGACACAAGGGTTTTGCCCTATGATAAGCAGAGTCTGTATACAGCTTTGACCTGGCTTGACAGGGTGAACAGTGCACAGACGGAGAGTGTGAACCCAGAGAAAACTAAACAGTAATTCCCTGTCAAGTGACAGAGTACCAAAAGGGTCAACTGCTTTAATCAGGTCTTGACACAAAAGTCATTCTGCTACTGCAAGGAGTAAGGTTTTATCCTTATATAAGTGTTTTCTATTTTGCCGTGAATGCACAGAGAAAAGAGATTGTGCACCTCTAGTATTTGCTAGCATTGATGTGGGAATTTCACACTGGTCACAAACCCTGAAACCACAAGAAAGTTAGAAAGTCATCTTCAGTAAACCCTTTGATATCACATTGGTGAGCACTTAAAAGGATATTTCAGATTAATGCCTTTGCATATTTGCTATAGTTAAAAGAAAAAGCGTTGGCAGTGGTTTTTCATAACTCCCCACCTTTAAAGTGGGTTGCCTTAGTTACCATGGCCAGCTTGAGAGACAGCAAATTTAGTACTAATACATTTTCAAAGCCCTGCAGTTTCTGTAAAATCTCTCTGTCATAATCAGCTACAACATATGCTTTCATCATGCTGGTAATAAGCTACAGTAGTGATGCCTAGTCAAGTTAAATCAGAGGTGCAGATCGTCACAGGCCAGAGCAATAGCCTTGGGTCATTATCTTAGTGACTGTCCTGTATATATTGGGAGAAACAGAAACAGGTTGTGGAATTTCCCTGTAATTGGAAATAAGATTGGCTTCAAGTGGCTCAGGTATCTGGTGCTTGAAAGCAGTCTGCTGCAGTCAAGATCATACTTTCCCCAACAGGAAATTGATAGGTCTTAAGTTGTGCTCTTGATCGGTGATTCAGTATTTCCTCTGACATTTAAGAAAACTGCGTGAAACAATTATTCTTTAAAGGGTAACTACTATCCATCATAAACAGAGTTAGCAGAGGTCTCAAAGGCTATTGATTTATCTTGTTCTTGTGAGCACAGTATTTGGTTTGAGAACAGCTCTCCATGCAACCTGTTGTGGTAGCAATTTTTCACTTTTACACCTCTTTTCCTTTTGTTCAACTTTTAAAATTTTCAGTCGTATGAGCTTAAACTTAAAAAAATGTATATTGTTTCTGTAATTGTTTAAAGTTCCTAGAACCTCTTGAGATTTAGAAAGGAATAGTCTCTTCACAAGGTAAAGAGTTGGCAGCAAAGGAACAAGCAGTGCTTAAGAGAGCATGGCTGGTTCTGAGCTCGGGGTCCTGGGGTGACAGTGTGAGATGGGACATGGAGTTCTGATTTCAGGGCAGCATCTCCTGCACTGGGCAGCATCTGTGTGCTGTGCGGCAGGACTGAAAGTGCTCTCTTCACTTGGACAGAGGGAGCTCTTTTATCCTTTACCCTGAACATAGGTTTTTGTGATCAGCTGAGTGAAGAATAAGAAAAAACAAAAAAATGTAGTTTATTTATAAAATTAGCCAGTATGTATTTCACTGCAGCCCCACTGTTTTCCTGCTCAATAAGCTGCCACCTGTTGGTACTTCTAAACGGCATAGCGCTCTGAGTTTGAGCTAAATATCTCAAACTCTGTAAAAGCAGTAATTTGAAGGGGCAAAACATTGGATCTACCTTTTATTATAGCTTCTCCTGGTAGCAAAAGAAACGTTCCAAGCCTTCAGAGCACTAACAGAGGCCCCCCCCCCCCCTTTTTTTTTTTTTTTCAGAAGCTTCTGTTTTTCTGAAAGGTCAGACTTTGGGGCTGAGATTATCCGTGTGAAGTTTCACCCCATGGCTGAAATGTCGTACTGAAAATGTCGTACTGAAAATGTTTTAGAAAGCTTTAAATGGCAGTGAGGACAAATAAATAAAGTCAGCCTCAGTCTTTGGTCATAGTTAGAACATAACAGGGTGTATTTTTGCATGTAAAGATAGGTAACCATTGTGTGTTTTTTAATGTATGATATCAAGTGGGCAGCTACTCCTTCAGCCGTTAGATCCATCAGTTCCTGGTCTTTCTTCCCCAGCTTTACAAACAGAAATTCCCTCTGGGGTCAGACCACTGGTCCACTTGCTCTCGGTAGTGACAGGAGCTGCTGTTTAGGGAGAGAGCATGAGCATTTTCTGAAGTGCTTTCCTCTCAGCCTCCCCCAACATTCACAGCTGTTGTATCCAGGATGTTAGGGAGTACATCTGTGGGCCTAGTTGTTGGAGAATTTATCTAATCCCTTTTTGGACCCACTGGTACTGTCTGCCTTGCAGCCTCCTCCAAGTTCTAGAGTTTTACTGCCCACAGTGTAAAGAAGTACTTTCTTAAGTGTGTTTTATAATGATTTATCTTTGCAACACCCCCAGGAAGAAGAGCATATTCATCCTGATTTGACAGAAGGGGAAGATCAGGGTATTTGTTTCCAGAAGTACCTGTTAATAGTAGATGCCTCATGCATGAGTTTGTCTAATGTGAGGCATTTGAGGCTTGATTTTTTCAGATGCCTGAACTGATTTCTATCCCAGATCAGTCATGCGGGATGATTAACATACAGATGAGGATCACTTGCGGTATTGTTTGATTTATTGACTGACCCATAATTAAATACTAGTTCCATGGCAGAGCAGAGGCCAAACATAGTTGCCCCCAGTCACGGTCAACTTCCTGTTCTTGGAGGTTTCTGTCTGGTTCGTTATTTGTTATCTCGTGCAGCCAGTAACAAAAAGGGCCCACAATAAAAGCTGGCATCATTCACTGATGTTCCAGACTTATCCGCTGAACAAAGAGTAGCATTTGCCTGATCTAGGGAAAACTGCAGTGGAAAACACAGCGTAGAACCGTACAATGACAGCCTGCCTCTTAAGGCATGTACAGAAAGGCAGAGTATTAATATTGCTGGGAGTAAAAGCATCTCAAAAAGTGTCTTAGGGTTCTCAAATAATGCTGCATTCCCTAATGCGTAATTCTCAGTATTTCAACATCTGAACCCCCCACAATATCCGCATCAAAATCAAAAGGAGAGAAAAGTACTCGTATTCTTCCAAGCAGCAAGTGTCCAGAACCAACAGGTTGTTTCTGCCTCACATCCTTCTGTATTACGCAGCGAGCAATCACGGGGGGATTTGGTCAGGTCCCCTGAAAGAAACGTACCACAGGAATGGCTGGAGCGAGTGAGCCTGGCTCACGGCGAGCCCGGCCCCTTCTCAGTGGTGAGTGACCCCACATCTTGAAGCCTGAAGTGGGGCTACCCCTGGGCAGGTGGGAGCGACCCCCTTTCAGCAGCAGTTCAGCGGCTGGTCCCCGCCCTGCCGCCTGTGCGAGGAGTTCCCGCACTCTCACCCTTACCCGCCCCGATGCGATGACTGCCCCCTCCCCAGCAGGCTGCCGCCGAGACCGGTGCCCGGCGGCCCTCGGGGAAGCCAGGCCGGCCGGGAGGGCCGCCCGCCCCTTGCGTGCGAGAGCGGGGCGCGCCCCGAGCTCGGC
>VZSC01000546.1:163030-195100 GCA_013398225.1 Steatornis caripensis
GTGGGGAGCGCGGTATAGAGAGCGGTGTACCCCGTAGTGAGGGCGAAAGCAGAGCGGTGGCCGTGGTGCCTTGGGCCGTGCGGGAACGGCTCTCGTTTTGAAGTCTTGCTCAGCGAAGAGAGTACTGAACTGGAAGTTGTGCTAGTCCAGGAAACGTGCAAGTTGCTGTAAGCGTGCTCGCAAAACAGACTGCTGTGTCCCTGGAGAAATCTTTCAAATGTGTGCCGTTGCATTGCAGGTATTTTGGTGTGGACGATACTTATTTTAGACCTTCTCATCCAGAAGGTTTTTGCCCCTTCTTTTTAGTGTCATTTAAAAAAAAAACAGAAACAAAACCATCATATTCTCTGCCTGCTAAAAAACAAATATTTAACTTTAAAGAAAAGCTATTTCTTGATGGTATGGAAAGCCAACCCCTGTTTGTGCTTCACGTTTGTTCCTAGCCACTCCAGCTTTTACGGTGAAGAGACTTGAAAATCTAGCTGTGTGTTTTGTTCTACATCTTTGGTTATTTGTTGGGTAGTCTTGGTTGGCTAATGGAAAAGGATGATGAGGGGTTTTTATTCTTCATCGTCATTTGCGTAGCATTTAAAAACATGTCAGGGACTGGCAGGGAAATGTTTTCCTTGTAAAAAAGGGAATATCAAAGCGCTCTATTTGTAAGGAGTGTTGCATGGAGACATTTATAGTCAGCAAACTGTTTTATATAGCCTGCAGCGCTTGGCTCTCTTTAATACTGTGGGAAATGAAGGCAGTTGGCACATCTGAGAAGTGAGGCCAGGGTCTCCTAGCAGAGCTGATGCAGCTCCCTGCACATGTTCCCTCCTGGCGGGTGCCAAAGTCTGTCTCTGAATGAGGTTTCTGCTTGTTTTTATTGACAGAGCATTTAAAACAACCCAGAGCATTAATGAGTGTGGTGGTGTCAGCTCTTGCCCTGATCCTGTGAGAATAGTGTTGTGTTTTATCCTCAAATGCCCTGAATCTTGGTGACGAGAAATTGAGTCTCTTGGTCATCCTTAAAAAAATCAGAATAACTCCCCAAAACACACACAAACAGAGTCTCAAAAGTTTGTAAGTTTTGTGGTAGAAAGTGTCAGGCTTCATTAGCTCGTGGGCAGGCGGTCAATGGAAGGGATTATTGATTGCCCCATGCTTGGCACTCGCAAGGCTACACCAAGAGCACCGTGGTCCTTCAAGCACAGGAGAGGTTTTGACAAATGGCGAGACTCCAGCAGAGCCCACCGAGATGGTCAGGGGCTGGAGCACCTGGTGTGAGGAGAGGCCGATGGAGCCGGGACTGTTCAGCCTCCTTCAGGAGATCTTCAAGGGGGATCTCACCACTGGCTGCCGCTGCGTAGCGCGTGCTATTTGAGAAGGTGGAGGAGTCAGACTCTATTCGGAGGCCTGCCTTCTGACTTGCGAACTCGGAGCTGGCTGCTGGAAGGCAGGATGTCGGACCTAAGGATAAAGAGCCTGCGCCGTCTGGTTTTAGTTTTAGCTTTTATCCATATTGCCACTAATCCTTCTTTCCTTTTCTACGGTGGTAACTTTTATTCTTCATCAGTTGATGTTTGCTTCCACACCACACTTGTACTTGATGCTTTTTTAACTTCTCAGTTCTAATTTTCCTTCTGTCCTCTTCCTTAGTTGTATCTTCTACTTCTCCCCTGTGCCAGCCTTGGAGGCTGATTCTCACCTCTGTCTATCCAGTTTATTGTCTGCGGTGGTGTCTTTTTTCATCTTTCATTTTTACCTTTCAGTGTTCGTGAGCCTTCGATTGTAACAGCTTTAAAAATGTCCCTTGCGTTCTTCTCTGCTGACATGCAGAGAAGGGAGCAGGAATACAATTCGGCTAGTGGGAGCATGGATTTGCAGTGTTGTGGTCCTAAGAAAGATTCTGGAGGTGCGAAGCAATGGCAGTGTCTTGGGACATTGGTAAATAGTTGTCTCCTCTTGCATCCTGTAGTACAACGAGGAGGGTCTGTCCAGTGAAGAGCTAAGACCAATCACTGATTGTCATAGCTGATTAAAAACCATCTCCTTAAGAGCAGTGCAGTGGCTCCTTCAGATGTGGCTCACACTCTGCTCAGTCCGGGTATCGATTGTTAGGGGATGCATTCGTATTCAGCCTTTCCTTTGGTTGGGGATGGGACGCGATGCTGGGAGGGTTTCCCTCATCTACTTCACCATGTTTCAGGAAATTTGCAGGCTTATTTTGCAGCACCAGTTTCTTGGCTGAAACCAGCCAGTGAGTTTGGAATAGAGGCATTCCTGTGCTAGACAGCTTATGTGGGCAGGCTGTGCTTCCTTAGGAAACCAGGCTGAAAGCGTGCTCATGTTGAGCAGAGTCAGATCTGTGTCTTGGAGAGGTGGGGCTTTCTGACTTCAGTCTGTGCAGCCCTTATTCTGACATCTGTAAAACCAGTCAGTGCCTGGAGCAGAGGTAGCCCGGCTTTCACCTTCATTCTGGCTTCTGGGTGTCGTGATGACTTCTCCATGTTGCTTTTGCAGCTGTTAGCCGGTTGCAGGTGAGAACATCCAAGTATGCTGGCTTTCTTCCTGATGTTAAATTCCTTTCACCAGGAGGAATTGCTTTTACTGGGTCCAGAACAGTCCTTTTAAAACTCTGCCTGTTAATTCCTTGTTCATGCTAAAGGCATGTTTAGGCTTCCTTTTTTCCCCAGCACAGGGAGCTAAAAAACCTGTCCCTTAATAAAAAAAAAAAAAAAGGGCACCAAAAAAGCCCAACAAAACCCGACACAAACAAAAAAACTGTTGGGTAGATTCCTGTGTTGTATTTGAACAGAACGGCACTGTTGTGTCAGACAAGGTTTTTCCTGTTGCTGTGATCGTTGGTGTGGCCTGCCCCAGGGCAAGGTGGAGCCGCACAGAAACATACACATTTTCTTTAGGTGCTAGTAATTGGCCCTTACCTAGTGTTTTTGATCTTCAAAGCTCTTTTCAAATGCTAAGTAATTTTTGCAGCATTCCTAAAATATTGGCAAGAAGTATACCTGCTTTTGTAGATGGGGAAAACTGATTTTGATAGTGTTGCTTGCCCAAGGCTACAGGATTAGGTCTTATTCTGGGATAGCGTTAACTATGGCAGCTCTTGGTGGCTGGTTCTGGTCTTAGTAGGAAGTGTTTTGGGCTTCTCTTACCTGTGCTGTACTGATGACAAACTCAAGGACAAGACCTTGCTGCCAGGGTTCTCACCGGTAACAAGGGTCAGAAGTGAGTCTGAAGTCTAGAGCACATGGTTAAAAAGTATGGAACTGCGGAAGTTTTTTTTTTCCAGAACATAATAGGACATAAATTCTTGGTGTAAGCTGTTGAGTCAAGAACAGATTTCTGTGGTGTCACTGGCTGAACTAGAGCAGAACTCATCTTCTGCTAATGGGACATGCACATTACGGGAATACCCTGTGGGCAGGAAACGCTTTGCTCAGAGCTTAAGTGTTACTAGGGAGCTGATAATCTAGGTGCAACGCTTGGATACCAAGCTCTGCTTGTTCTGCAGAACTGCTCATTGAATTCATACCATTGAGTGCAGCTGACGTTTGGTGTTGGGAACCCACTGAAATTTGATGGCCTTTCATAAATAGGCAGAAAGCTGTTTTTCACCAGAGACGTGTAGTCAGCCAGTTTCTGTGGTGTTTGCCTGTCTGAGAGCCCTCTTGTGTTAGCCAAGGAGTTACTGGTGGTCTTTGATACCTTTGAGCTACAGCAGTGCTGTTTCTTCTGTCTGTCAAAGGAAACTGAGGCACAGAGTGCCTGGGTAGGAGCTGTGGCTGTGTTGCACACACATGAATAAGAGGGCGTCAAGTGGGATGGAAATGTACCACAAATGGCTCCTAATCCTATGACAGCAATCTGAGGTGTGACACAGTGATATGTGGTTCACTGCGGTTGCTTTTGGAGTTTGGCCTGGGCTGTCTGGTTTCAGTGTCTGTGGCTCAAATAGTGAATTCAATTTTGCTTTTTCTGAAGGTGCGTCTAGTTGCTGCTGCCTCCTCGTGGCTTTTGTCTGTTTCCTGATGCTCCTATGTGCAATTCCACCTCTCTTTAGCCGCCAGCTTGCTTCTTGGTCGCCTCTTGCAGCTGCATCTCTAGCAGCTTTGGCTCTAGCGAATAATCCCAGCAGACTTTAGAGGTTCGTATTGTGCTACATTTCTCCCCTTAACATTGGTGAATCTCACACATGGGCTGTGACTTTCTCGTTGAGATGTGGTGTCCTAACTTTTCCCTGAGTCCTGGTCTGTCCTTCTTTTTTGGTCACATCCCTCTCCTTGCTGTAAGGTCTTTTGAAGGACAGCTTGCCATGCTACTTATATCCCTGCTCTACCCTGCCTATGACTGATCCAGAGCTGTGGCACAAATGCTGCGGGACACAGGCACTTGGCAGTCGCATTGGAGCTGGAGATCAGCTACCTTCAGGCAACCCAGGATTTATGTGCCCTGGCAGAGGACCTTTTGATGAAAGATGAAAGGCAGACAGGTGAAGTGGAGGTCCCCTGATTCACATAATCCACCTTACTGTAGAATGTCAGCAGTGGTTTATCAGTGTTGATTGTCCCTTCTGGTGCTGTATTCTCACTTTATCAAGCAAATAGAGCTGGGAAGGCTGACATTTCAGTGCACTTGCGTTGTCTTATTTAATGGAAAAGTTGCTATTTACAGCATCAAAAGAAATTGCTTATAAAGAATATGGTAATATCACTTTATTTTTTTAATGTAATAATTAGAGATAATTTGAAGCACTATTTGAGCAAGGGAAATGGGCTCTGAAATCATACATGAAGCTGGAATAAAAGGCGAGCTGCTGTCTGTTCTACCCAAACATCTCTGAGCACCTCTCTGAAAGCTGCTGAATTAAACAGCAAGCCTTTGACTGAAGAGCATAATTCACAGCTCTTCTATAAGAGGCTAATGTATTGTCCTACCCAATCACTATCATCAGGCTAGATGATAGTCGGAGGAGTCTCTTGGTATTCAAATGCTCTTGTAGAGCTGAGAAGGGCTGGAATGGGAAGCTGCTGCACCATCTTTCCCTTCTGCAGTAACCTGCTACCACCTTGTAACAAAAATACCACATCCATAAGACTTCAATGTCTAATGTAATGGCTCTTCACTTAGCAGCTTGTTGGTGAGGTCTGAGAGATCAGTTGGTTACTTGAGAGTGGCCTCATATCCGACTGTCCTGACAGTGATTAGACAAGTCATGGCTTCAGGGAACTGGAGGCATTTTGTAATAATGGACACATACACTTCTTGTTGGCATTTGATGTGTCTGACTTGAAAACACGATGCATGAGTGACTACTTAATTTTAATTTGTCCTTAGCATCTTAAAAAGCTCTGAGAGGTGAAAACACCGGACTGTTACACACAATAGTATGTGCTAATAGCCTTGAACTCTTACATTACTTCTTTTCCCTGAAGCCACTGGCACTATGTTAGTATCAGTGGAGAAACGCTGCTGCAACCAATAAATTGCGTTTCCCAAGCAGGTTCTTGTTTTCCAACCTGTGGTGTCCTGGTTGAAGTACAGGCTCCTTCACAACTCATGATCTTGAAGGGAAGCAGGTTCTCGTGGCTTCCCAAGGCATGACCAAGAGAAAGATGAGAAATCTAATGCTGCTTTACATCACAAGCAGGATATGACACTTGCTTTAATCATGTAAGTATGCCCAGAGGCATACTGGTACATCAGTGCACATGTGTTCTTTTGCCTTTTGCTATTTTTTACTTTTTTTTTTGCCTTTTACAATTTTTTCCAAGAGTTAGTAAATTATAAAGGATGTATGTATGAGGGCAGAGGGATCTCAGCTTACTCTAAAACTTGTTCCACACCGTGTGGTATCTTGTGCGTGTGTTGAAGTGACTGAAACAGATGGCATGTGGCACTCACTTTATTTTTCTTTGCATCCAGGTTCACTTCCCTGATGTTGAACGAGCGGAGTGGCTGAACAAGGTGAGGAGCTCTGAACTCCAGTTTGTGAGGCCGTATGCTCTGAACTGCATCACAGCACAAACTCTGCGGGCCAAGTCAAAGTTATTGGGTCTCTACAATACAGCTCAATCGTATCAGTGTCTCTACTTAAGTCTTGGAACCACTTAAGTATAGAGTTGCCACTCAAGTTTTGTTGAGGGCCAGATATGTGCCTGGTTGATACAGGTTTGATGAATTTTACAGCAACACTTCATTCTGAGATTACACACACGCTCGCTTTTTTTATATATAAATGTGTATATATATGTGTATATACACATGGGTGTATGTATTGTTTTAGCAAAAGTAGTGGCATCTCCTCTTACCTGAGAGGTTCTCAGAGAGCTCTGAGGCAGGTGCTCCCGTCAGCAGGTGTAGTCAGACTCTCACTGGAACTTCACTCTGTGGAATTCAGAGCAAAACAGCTGAATTTGCAAATTAGCATCCAGTAACTTTTTTAGTAACCTTTCTTTTTGATGTAAAAGCTCATCTCACTCCTGTCTAAATAAACCTAACTCCAGGGAACTTTGTGACACCTCAGAGTAACCAGGAGCTATTGTGCTTTGCAGACTTTAACCCTGGGCTTTGCTGGCTCAGCCCCTGTGGTTAGAAGCAAGCAATAGACACTACGGTGCTGGAAACTCACCCTTCAGTTCCTAAAACAATTTTCTGAGGAACTGAGATGAATCCTTTCATAAGGGTGACTTAAGAGCACAAATGTGAATTGGTATTTCAAAAGGACAGACATGAATACCCAGATGTTCTGTGATGTGCATGTTTCTCAACAAAAGGTATCTTGTACAAAGAATCTTCAGTGTGTTCCCACTTTTGCTGTTCTTTAGGTTCTTGTACAGGCTTGGCCATACTTTGGGACAATCATGGAGAAAGCATTTAAAGAAATTCTTGAACCAAAAATCAGAGCAAAGAATGTACATCTGAAAACATGCACCTTTACCAAGATCCACTTTGGCGAGAAGGTAGTGTGAAACCTTTGCAATGCTTGCAGTTCAGTCTTTTCTGAAAAGTTCAGATGCAAATGGGAGAGCGTTTGTTTGGGAGTCTGATGTTCAGCTCTTTAACAGCTGTGAGTGTTTAACAAAATGGTATTGGCACAACACTGCTGCCTCCTTTGTTCCCTCCTCATGTTTACTTGAGCATCTTCGCTGGGAAGGAAAGATCATACAGGAGACACACGTCCCTTCCCACCAGCTGTCAGTATCATGGGACTGGAGATAGAAAGAGGGGCACTTAGCCCCGCTTCTTTCTGTTACACCCTTGTGACATGAGTTTTCAGGCCTTCCTAAGGCTTGCAGCATGGGCAGCTTGCAGCCAGCTCTGTATTTGAGGACTGCCAAGGCTGTTCACACTGCCTCTTTAAGGGAAAAACTTGTGTGGTTTACTCATACTTCACATGCAGTTATTGCAAGTCTTTAGTGAATGCTTCTGTGCTCAAATTGATTGAAGCAAGCAGGACTTTTCACTTGGGTTTAACTTGAAAGATATTAACTATCTTGTGTCTTGTTTGTCTTTATTTCAGTGCCCTAGAATCAACGGAATAAAAGCCTACACCAAAGAAATCGATAGAAGACAAGTTATCTTAGACCTTCAGATATGGTAACATTGCATCACTGATTATGTAGATGGTTCTTAACTCACTGCCTATTTGACACGTGTCTGTGAGTTGTAATGCTGGACTGAACATGTGGTCCTCTAAGATCAGCATGAAGTGGAGAGGTCCTTGAGTTACATCAACCTAGAATGACATGAGATAATCTGACATCCGAGCTGGATGTCTTCAGTACTTACGGAGGTGAGATGCTGTGCGTCAGCCTTTAAGTCAGAAAGCAGTGTCACCTGCACAGGTGTAGGTGTCACCTCCTCTGAGCCATCACTGCTGCCACTGATGTAAGAATGTGTCCCTTGGCTTTGCCATTCGCGGCAGTAAGAACCCAAGTTTTGGAACTGTATTTCCTGTTCTGACAGCTCTCAGGCATGGAGGCGCTTGTTCTGTCTATTGCCCCACTATGGTTCCTCTTCAGTCCAACCTCTGCAGTTCTTCCAGAAGTACTTGCGCTGTTTGTTTTTTAATTCCTTCCCCTAGATTAAGCCTCTTGTTTTACTCACCATTTGTTCCATGTGTCACCCAACACATTTGCTTGTTTTTGATTACGGCTGTTTTCTGAGCAGAAAACTGCCTCTAGCTCTATTAACAACAACAACAACAACAAAATTAGATAAAACATTTGATACCTTCCAGGCTGTTTTGAATGAGCTTGTGTGTTTTGTTAACTTCAGAGCCACTGCAGAGCTAAACTCTCTCCTGGTTTAGCCTGAAGAATGGAATTACTGGGGGAATTACCATTTGCATGCTGCTGTAGCTCTCTAAGTTTAGTGGGCAATTGAGGTGCCTAATTTAAATGGCTTTTCTTCATGGTAGTGCCAGGAAAAAGCAGTGTGAAATTACGGAGCGTCTTGGCAACAGCACAGAGCTGCTCAGAACTGTGCCTGCTGCTTAATGTGGCAATGGCATGGCAGCATCCCCAGCCCTGGCAGAGCACTATCACTCCCTGCAAAAAGACATGCTTGATTTTCAGCCAGAACATGTTGTGCTTCAGTGCTGTCAGTGAAGTGCTCTGTAATAGCCAGACCAGTTTTAAGGCCTTTGGCAAATCATTTGTGCTTTCCACATTGAGATCGAGGGATTTGATGCCTTTAAGGGTCTGCAGGAGGTTGCTGATGTTCTCTGTTAAACTGCTTCTCCAGGCTGCTTCTCCCACATACTCATTTTCCCTGTCTTTTAACAATCATCTGCAGAGGTATTCCCCCACCTCCTCATTCCTGTCCCTCTGGCAGACCCATCGCCATCTCCAAACTGGCCAGACACTTCTGTTCCTCATCCTGATGAACTGTCATCTGAACCCAAGTATTTTCTGTATTCACACAGGAGTGTTCAGACTACCTTGCCTCTCTGATGGGGGTCTCTTCTCTTGGGCTGTGTTAAGGACACAGCTTCTCTTATGTTAATGCATTGACCTCAGTTTCTGCAACTAAGCTGGGTGTTGTGCCTTGTACAGTGTCTGCAGGAGGTAGTGTGTTACTTCCAGGAGTGGGGAAAAGCAAATCTGTGAGCTGTGGTCTTATTTACCTGCCTTTTTTTGATTGCCAAAGAAACGTGTTCAGTTTTTTTTTTCTTTAGTTAAAGAAATGGGCAATCTCTGCGTTTCTGGGATGAGGCAAACCCCCATTACAAAGCAGGCTCACTTAGCTGCATGGATAGCAGTGAGTGTCTGCACTAGTGCAACTGGTATTGGGAGAAGAGCTGCTTAGAGAAGATGGACTTGAGCTGCCCCACAGTGAGGCTGCTGCCTTTTGTACTACCTCTGGATTGCTGCATGCTGGTGAGGTTTGAAGGGCTGGATCTGTCCATGGAGCTATGTCCTGGCACCACAGCTCTGGAGAAAAGAGTGATGCACCAGCGCGCGGTGCACTTTGCAATGCTGAGACCACAGTGACTGACTTCCTTCTCTTGGGTTAGGTTTCAGAGAAGCGTAGCTATATTGCAGTGGACATTAAAGGATTAACGTGTCTGCATGTTATAAACGTGACTGCTTTGCCTTGGTGCTTGCTAGCTGTAATTTTGTGGGAGTTGCCGTGCTGGTGAACCCTCATGAGCTGGGCCTGTTGGCTGGCTTACTGCTGTGTGCAGCACTGACCAGGGCAGCTGCAGGGGGAAGGGCTGGGCAGCTGCTTCACATGGGGTGCTGTTATCCTGGTGGACAGCACTCCTGCCTTGGCAGGAGCCCTGCCCCGCTCCTGTGCTGAGTTACCCTTTGTGTTAGGCAGTGCCTTGCATCCAGAAATCTCAGCAGGCTCTGTAAATATGCTTCTTGCTTTCAGTCTCACAGCAGTCCAGGAGGAGAGCTTTTTTCCTCCAGTTTTATCAAGGAGGCAACTGGTCTCTGAAGCCCAAAGTCTTTGACTTGACCAGGGAAAAAAGCAGGAAAAGGGCACGAGTACAAAAAGACCTTTCCCTCTTAGCCTTCCTTTGTGGTCCATATGGAATAATTTGTATAGTTTTAATAGCCACTCGTAGACATATGGTGCATGAAGTGTTTAATCTGTTGCTGTTCCTGATCTCCGTAACATGATGCGGTGCTGAATGCTGTGGCTCAGGTCTGTGTTGTGTGAAGAAGAGCTTCCTTTCCTCTGCATTAAATTTATGATGTGCCAGCACAAATTGCATGCTTTGCTTGGGAATGGTGAAAAATAGCACTTCGAGATCCCGTACTTCTATGGGCAGTAGCTGTCTGCAGAGCCAGTGATGTATCTGGTATCGCATGGAGTTACCAAAAGGAACTTGAGAAGCCACTTTAATTAAATCTGTTAATAACAGCTTATGTATTCATAGCATCAGAGCATTGGGAATGGTTATGTAGAGCACTGTCTCATTACAGTCTTGACTGTCCCATGTGAAAGGACTGTACTTGAGGTTTTGGCAGGAAAACCAAGGCTCAGAGGTGATTACATGTGAGGCGTAGAGACCTTTTGGCAAAGGCAAGGAAGGAGGCTATACATGTTCTTTCAAAATTTTTGCTTGGTCCCTGAGAGGATGCACCCTGTAAAGTTGTCTAAATTTTGTCACAGCTTATAGGACTGAACAGAAGTGTTGAGATAATCACTGGTTACCCTCAGGCCTTCTGTAGAGGCGAAGTTCATAATTTATCTGTCTGAAGGTCCTGTTGTCTATATTCTGTTCATGTGGCCACTTTCCAGCGCAATCATACCTGATCTACAGCTTTCACATGACACATAAGAAAGTATCAGGGTTCTTGCAGTGGCTAAATGAAATGCGAGAACCACGCCAGACTGGGATCTGAAATCCCCAAATCTGAAATAGGAAATCACAGCTGGAAATAAACTGGCAATACTCTGGATTCTCCAAACAATTTGCCCTAGGTCTAAATCACGAATCTGTCCCCTGAGCATAGGAAGCTAACAGTTGCATTCTCCAAATGAATTAATGTCAAAGCATTCCAGAAATGTTCTCCGAAATTGCATTTTTCGAAATGGGAACTTCTCAAGTGCAGCCACTTGACCTCCTACAGCTGCTTTTCTTCCTACTAATTGTGCAATTGCCTGAGCTTCTGCGTAGCCGTGTAATCGTTGGCTATAATCATCAGAGTTTCAAAGTATTTGCAGGCACTATTACCTCCCAGAAGAATTATCTTGCAATCCAGTTGCTTCCCATTTTGTTAATTTGATTTAGTACTCATAATCATTTTTCATTGGAAATGTGAATTTTCATTTCCGTGCTCTTGTGTGGCAGTTACAGTACATGAGATGTCACAGAAGAATATTGTAATAATTAATATGTATATATTAATTAAAATATGTACGCATTGCAATTTACTCTTAGAATGTCTGGACTTCCTAACTGGCAGGTTTTGAAATCTGGAAAGATGGTCTCTGTCATCTAGTGCAGAATTGGAGAAAGTAGTCAAAAGAAGTGTGCAACGGTACTTTGAGCTTTGAAGTTTGGGTTATCTAGGTTTGTAGGATCTTACAAGAAACTAAAGGCATTTTGGAAACTTGTCAGTCTTGAGCAGAAAAGGAACACTTGCCCTCAGCAGCCTGACTCAATAGGCAAAGGGGAAAGGCAGAGGTGGTTTGTTTTTTCTCCTGTCCTGTGGTACTTGCTCATGTTTTCTTGTCTCTCTTATTTGTCTAATACTGCTTGCCCATTTACCCAAGTCAGGCAGACTAAGCAGTATTCTGCTTTACAAAGCGCTTGAGAAATCTGGATCAAAGCGGGGCTTTTAGCGCCCAGGCTGATGAGAAGATGGGGCCTTTTCTAAAGGGATATGTAGACATCCAGATTAGTCAAACTTGTCAGTATGTGCTGTTGTAGCATCCCTGCCTTCAGCCAATGGATTGCCATTGTAAACACTGGGCCCAGCTTTTCCACCCGAGTACGGAAGAGATACAGATACGTGCACTTGTACAAGCTTCTCCAGTTCTCATGCATGGCACAGGCATGCTGATCTGCATCTCCTTGTGCAATACATGATTTAGGAGAGAAGAAACATTCTCTTTCCACCCCTCACAGGTGGGTAAAGCATCATGCTGTGGATAGTGGCAGAGGGGCTCAGCCCTACACATGTCTCTATGCAAGGCTTGAGTTTGGCTTGGGTGTGCTCTGTCTGGGGGAGGACAGCAGAGACCACAGCAAGGTTGTGCTGAGCAGAGGGGGCAGACGAAAGCATGAGCAGCTTCGACTGGAAATGAGGAGTAAAACTACTGAAACAAGAGTGCATCCTTCCTACCAAGCACCATGGCATGGAGGTGATGCCTGGATGAAGCAGACTTAAGGATAATTAAAGAGTCAGGCTCTGATAAAAGGGGTAAAGGCTTCTCTGACATCCAGACTTTAGAATGCGATTGTGTGTATTGAAGTGTTACTGGAGAAAAGAGACATCTAGGACTGAGTGGGAAGAGTTTTTGGCTATGTGGAAAGGCATAAAGGTTGTAAGTTGAAACACCACAACTATTATGTGTTGTGTTTGACACTGGCAGCAGCTGAATTAAATCCTCTTGGATTAATTACTGCAAATTGAGGAACTAATTTTGACTTCTTATTTAGACTTGTATTGTGACAAAGCTTTATTAGCACCCAGTGTAATGAGCTGTAAGATAATGTCCAAATTGTAGAAGTTAATAAACGTAAAAATAAGTTTGTTTAATTATGTGACTAGCTTGTAAGGAAGATTGTGTTAATTTTGGCATGGCCTCTGAGGTTGGTTATTTAAGAAATGAGAATGCTCTAACATTAAAGGCTTTAATTTGTGTGTTATGAGCTTTTTAAGTTCTGCTAAGTGACTTTCTGTAAACAAATATTCAAGAACCTTTCTTGCAACAGTGGAGACAAATTCACAGGGTTACACATTTTTGGTAGGTTTGTTTGGGGAGAGAGCGAATGTATGTGCAAATTTCAGTGTGAATTAGTGGCAACCACAGCACTGTTTGCCCATATACATGTGGTCAGAGCAAAAATCTTGTCCTTTTTCTTTGATTATGGGGTGAAATTACACACACGGGCAGCAAGCACAGCACGTTCACTGTGTTGCGGTACCTTTACACCCTGCTTTACCTGCGGGGTGTTTGTGTGTCTATATCCAGAAGGAGCAATTTCTCAGAGGGCTGAAAGGGAACTTGTAGCTCCCTTCAATTCTTTTCTGCCAGAGGCGTCAACAAATTTAGGTTCTGCTCCCTGGGGAGTGGCTATCAGTTTTTGCATAAGGTGATGTTCATACCCTTATTAAAGTCTAAAGTGGTTTCCAAATTGCAAAACCGCACTCAGCATTTGTTTTATTTGAAGCCTGATGTTCTCCATGGCAACTGACCAAAATTTGATCTAAGTAGCTGTCATTTAATTCAGCCTCAAGGAAAACAAGTTATTTTCAGTGATTAATTTGTCCTTCAAATGAGCTTTTGGGTATTGGGCAAGGGTGGTCTGCGGGGTTTTTGGTTGTTGGCAAGGTGAGGACCCCATATGTGATGACAGCATCAGCTTGGGAGCTGGGTCACCAAGTTGTGGGTTGGGATCAGGTCTTTGGCAGAGAAGGGAGCAAGAGGACACTTGGGTTGTGCCCTCTTGTGACTTTGAATTTCAGATGAGCCTGTTGATCCCCTCCTTGGAGCAAGCTTCCCTCAGCAAACTGCCTGTCTTAAGAATGGAAAAGTAACCTTGAAATACTAATGTTGCTTTGACGTTTTGCAGGTAGATCAATATCCCAGCTGACTGCAGGGTTTCTCTTGTGAAGGTCTGACCCTCGTCCAATGTACTCAACTTTCCCTTTTCAGTTGCTTGAATATCTGTCTCTGCCTGCGGGGTCATGTCGTCAGTCATTAAACTAATTTCATTTATGTACTGTGCAGCCCAAGATTTCTCATTGGGCTATTGCAAACTGTGGAATAATGTGAGAATTTTCTTTCAGTTACATAGGGGACTGTGAGATTCACATGGACATATCGAAATTTAATCTTGGAGTGAAAGGCGTACAGGTGCGTGCAGTGCTAATGTTGTCTGTTCAAGGTTGTGTGTGGCTGGACGTAGTGTGTCCCGGCAGGGAGGTCATGACTCTTAATTGGGAAACCACCAGCTAGCAGGCTTGGAATGATTGGCTTTATCTCCTTGTGTTTTGGCTGGGCAAACAATGCCTTCCTTGGAAAGCACCTAAATACCAGCTCTTAAGTTTGTGACTCTTAAACAGGGTCAGTGCTACAGCATCAAGCTCATGTGGGCCACCTTTTGCTACTGGAGTTCAGAGGAGCTGCATGTTGGTACAGAACTTCAAAAGAGCCAATTCTGCCAGGGGTTCATAAACTGGTTTAGATTAGTCCAACAACCTGTTCGTATGATGTTGAAAACTAATAGGCAGATCGCTCTGTTGTATGGCAGTCAGGAATGCAGGGAGATTCCACAAGCTTAGAAAGCATTGCCCAATATCAGTAGCAATGGTTTGGGGGGAGGGAGTTGTTGTCATTATTATTAAACTGTTAGTAAGATGATTTCAAGCAGGATTTTTAAAATTATCTCCATCACTGAAGAGCTCACAGTTTTGAAACTGCATCATGAGAGTACCTTCAGACTCAGTTTTCATTGATCTATTCTGTTTGCAGTTGTATGGGACACTGCGGGTGATACTGGAACCTCTTCTAACAGATGCGCCTTTTATTGGAGCGGTGACCTTGTTTTTTATGCAGAAACCGGTGAGTTGGTAGTGAACTGCACTCTGCAGCCTTCTTGATACTTGGTCTGTCTTAATGCATGGATAGGTCCTCAGTGAGTGACACAAGCTGTCCATCACTGGTAACCCAGGCTGCACTACTGTGAGTGCCTCACGGTGCAGATGTTTGAATAGCAGATTCCTCATTGTTCAGTGCTCCTCTTGAACCTCAAGAGGATGGGGATGAATTTGCCCTATTCTCTTATAGTAGTGCCTAAAAAGTTACTTGCTTCACTCTAAGAATGGGAAGATTTTGCAATGGTGACAGCACACCAGTCATTTCGTAGGCCTTTGCTGCAAGGTTCCTGTCAGGTGGATTTTAAATCTTCCCATTTGTAGATTTTAAATGCAGTCATCTTGGAGACCATTCAGTCATGCTCGTGCTTTGAAAGCTTTGCCTGTTTAAAGTCACGTGCCTTGTAGTTGAATTGTGGTTTAATAAAATATGAGAAACCTTCTAGTCTTGTAAGAACAAGTTATCTTGTAGCATATCACTTTGCTTGCTTGTGGGTTATGTTCTGCTTGGGTTCATGGAATTCATACATTTTTTATCTTAGGTGAAGTACTTTTGTGTTTAGGTGTAGTAGCATTATTTTAGCACATGAAAAAAACCTTTTTGTTTATTGTGTGAGTAGAAATACAGACTCCTGAAGTCAGGTGGTGTTTGCAAATCCTCCTACCTCAGGGCTTAGGCCAACCCCTAAGTGAAAGGATGAGGAAACAACTTCAAAGTCTATGTAGAGCTGTCAAATTTACTACACATGACCCCAGGGCATCTGCCAGTGGCCATTGCTAGGGGCTGAACGCTATCTTTCCCTATGCTTGCAGGGTAAGTCCCAGTGATACTCTCATTTCAGGTATGGAAGGTAAAATAGATAAAGGAATTCATACCAGGTATTGGTTTTAATGTACAGATGTAGTCACTTACTGGTGCACATTTTTCTTTCTTTAAACAACTGGCTTTGGTTTAGAAGCATTAGCTTTCCCCTTTAAATTCTACATTTGTTCTGAAATAAGTTTTAATGGTCCTGTATCATTTTTCTCCCTGGTCTTATTGTAGCACTTAGAAATCAACTGGGCAGGCATGAGCAACCTCCTCGATGTCCCAGGGATTAAGTGAGTGTCTACTTTGCTTCATTTTATTCTTCTTTAAAAAGCCTGTGGAAGTTGGGATGGCGTTCTTCAGTAATCATCAAACTACTCTCAAAAGCATTGTGTGAAATACTTTTCCCATCATCTCTGGCTGTGGAGTTTGCAAAACCTGAGGAGGGTGCCTTTTACATTCTGTCAAAATTGCTTCAATTGCTTCATTGCATTTGGGGTTTAGGATGGAAATAGTAAATCCCAAAAACTACAATGGTCTGTAAACTAAAAAACAAGTCCTTTGGTTTCCCATGTGCCAGTTACTTGCAAAGGTAGATGAGGTGGATCTAGGTGACTGGCAGTCTGTGCTTATGTTTATTTACCTGAAAGTGAAAAAAGGTGAGGTATCACAGAGTTGCAGTCCCTCTGACAAACTGAAACACAATTCATGTTAAAGCAAGCTGCACCAGATTTATGAGTAGAAATGTTCTTCTCTTCCTATGTAATCTGCTCACTCTTTAGGTTCTTCAGAAAACGTAGCTGTTTCCTAATGCCTCTTGGGTTGGTCTTGTACATAAAACTTGTACAGCAAGGATGAGAATCTTAGCAGTTTTCAGTACTTTAAGTTTCAAACTGTTTCTCCAGATTGGAGATTTGTTATTTCCTTGTTCTTCAGTGTAAGGAGAAAAATCTATTACATAAGAACAAAATATATTTGGTTACTCAGCCATTTCCTTTCACCCTTTAAATGCAGATGCAGACACTTCTCATGGTTTGCAGACTCATAGAAAGTGGCTGGCTACCTTAGGTGCCGGTTTATGCATTAAAGGGCCTCTGAAGACCTTTGATGTTGAGTTAGAGGAAGCTTTCTTTTTTCTTAATTTGAGGCCAGAGTGGCCTTTCGCCCTGAAGTTTGCCCTGAGAGCTCCAGTTTTTATCAGAACAATTAATCTGTTCTTTTCTAACGTGGTTTCCTTAATGCTTGCAGGGAGAAGGTATGTAGGTGTTCCAACCTACAGCATCTCATATAATTAAGTGCAAATTTGGTGTCCTAAATTTTCACTCCCTGGTTCTCTCACAGGAATTTGAACACAGAAACCCTGGCTTGTTCATCAGCACTGCACATGAAAGCTGGGAGCAAAACATGCCTGACCGTGAACAGGCTGAAGTACAGGTTGAGCAAGAGAGTCTCTTTCAAATAAGTTGGCTTACTTGAGAGAGTAAAGAAACTGGATGCAGTCGTCTTTCCTTGTGTACAGGCTGTATTTAGTTGGGTGTACCCTGAGACTCAAGAGAGGGGACAATTCTGTGACCTTCCTGTGGTTTCTTTTTGACAGGAAAGCCAACCGCCTGACCAAGGGCTTTCAGGCTCCTGGCTTTACATTTAGATTGAGAGGACTTTCGTTCTTTGTGAGTCCAGCCTCATCTGTGAACTGCAACAATTTCATTGCAGTCTTGCCTTGAAGCTGCCTTACAAGCACTAGACTTATCAAAAGGATTAAAGTCTTTCAGGTGTTTGGTGCTCTTGGCTTTTCCTCTTAATATTGTCTTCTCATGCTGAGGTGTAGTAGCATGTTGAAATCCTCTCATTAATCACCTGGAGATTACCAAATGTCTGTGATAGCCATATACTTCTTGCTCAGGAGAAATAGGTCAAATTAGTTTTCCCCGCCATACAAATAGAGCAATTCTAAGGAAAAGATTTAAACTAAAAAGCTAAAAATATGGAGGTTTTAATTAGACTGAAAAGTTTCCTAAACTCCAAGACCAACAGTACCCTCAGTTCAGTTAGTGTGATCTCCTGTGTGCCAAAGGGTCGGTTACCTCAAACAAGGTTTTCCTTCTTAGTGCAAAATATACCAAGATACAGAATCTCATCTTTCACTTGGTCTTCAAAAAAAAAAACAAACCCAAACTCATTTTGTTTTGATTGTGGCTGGCTTCTCCTTCCATTTTACACTAAGGTCTCAGCATGTGTCCAAGAGGAGACAGCAGTGTGTGCTGGGGCCATGTTCAAAGTCTGAAAACAAACTACCTCGAGGTCTTGAGACCCCTGTGAAATGCTGAAAATTCCAGATTCCGTCCTCACCTTGTCTGTCTCTGGTGTCAGCATTCCCAAGGAAACCCAGAAGCCACATGAGTTTTTATGACTTGTTTGGGTGCATGACGGTCTCATCGAATGGCCTAAGCTCCCTGCTAGAGCCAAATGCCCATCCAGCCCTAGTAACCCTAGACTGAAACACCCCAGCGGGCACTGCGCCATGTGTGCTGCAAGGCGGTGGCAATTACATGCAGAATGATAGGCAATAAGATTGAAAGGGATCTTGAGAGGCTGCCCCATGCTCATCTTTTGCTCTGCAGAAGCACAACTGGACACGAATTGTTGATAGGAGACAGCCTAACCTTCCACAGTGATCCACATCCATCCTTGGTGATTGATTCTGGTGTTAAACTATCCTCTCCATTTCCTCTTGTTCTAAGTTAAATGTCACAAGCATGACTTTCTTCTGCCCCTGTGCAGATAGGCAGTATCACTCATTTTGCAGTGCCCATTTCTTGTGCTTTGCTTCATTCTTTCATCCTTACTGAAATTGTGATCAACTGCAGAGGTTGAGGTTGCTTTTTTTTCTCCACCTGCAGTATAATGTCGGACTCGCTAATTCAAGACTTCATTGCTGCACGGCTGGTTCTACCGAACAGGATCACGGTGCCTCTGAAGAAGAACATGAACATTGCCGACCTGAGGTTCCCTGTCCCGCATGTGAGGTTTTTTTTTTTCAGTGAGGCTGTTAATCTGAGTGCATATTTGTCACAATGTGGATGCGTGCAAGCTTAGTGTCTTAGGTTCCTGCATAAGCTGTTTCAACCTGGATTGTAGGCTTTCTGTAGGTAATACTTCAGAAATACATAAGCAGATGTTGGATAATTCATAATTTGGAGCGGGGAGAAGGAGGCCGGGAGGTCATACCCTCTATACTGGCATAAGAAGTCTATTTATACACTGAGCTCATTTACCAATTTAAACCTTTAGTCTCGTTTAAGAATACCACATAACTTCATTTAGAGAAGGTAAATATGTGAGCAATGACTGTCAGGCTACTTAATTTTTTTACTAATGCTGTGAAAGGGTGTAAATAGGGAGTGTCAGAGGGTGACGTTTATTTGTTATACAAAAAAAAATCAAGGAAAAAAACCCCAACAACAAATCTAAATGCTTGACATGTCCAGATCTTCAGTCTCCTTATTCTATCAAATACCTAATACACTCTTTAATGAGGGGGTAAATATAAATGAATGGCAAAGGGATGTTCCCTATTGAAAATTTGCATCACCAAGTTGAAGTTGAATGGCCACTCTGAAATAAAATAAGAACTTGGCGATGGGTGCTTAGTTTCTCCTTCGTTCAGTGGGAATTGATCTTTACACTTGGTTTGACTGTGGCTGTAATCCTGTGTGCATATGTATGTTTCTGATTTAAAAATGAATTTCTGAATATTTCTTATGCAATTATTAGACTGGATTATGTATCTGTTTAAGGGTTTTTTTTCCTTTAGGTAAATCGTAGAAAAAGTTTTTTAATACAGCTGTCATTGGAAATATGCTGCATGAAAATACATGTCTTTGCAAACCTGTCATGGTGACTACCCTTGCTGCCTGAAATAACTAGTTTCAGGAGGTAGCATATTATAATTATCCAAAGATTGCATTTTCATGACCAATTTTGTATCTTATTTTATTCAGGGAGTAATAAGGGTTCATCTTCTAGAAGCTGAAAACCTTGTCCAGAAAGACAGTTTTCTTGGTGCAATCAGGGGGAAGTCTGACCCATATGCTCTTCTTCGCATTGGCACAGTGCAGTATCGAAGCAAGACAGTTTCCCGAGATCTTAATCCTGTTTGGAATGAGACTTTTGAGGTACTGAATCTTTTGATCTTTCCGTCTGTAGGATGCACAGCTGTTTTACATCTCTGTGCTTGGAGGACCTTCTCTCTTAGCTTGCAGTGAAGCAGGTGGACATCCTTGTTACTTAATTGATGAGGCATTTCTGTCCCTTAAACAAGTTCAAATTTACATTGTGATCTTGAAATGTCATTCAGGTTGATCTGATTTCCATATGTGGGTTTTGGAGGAGGTGCAAAGCACTGCTTTAAACATCAGTCAGTGCAGCAGTCTGTGCAGATGCAGTCTGCTCTAGCATTGGTTCTTCTTTGCTTATTAGGCATACTAGTTTGAGTGGTTTACCTTGTAGTTTAAAAACAAGCAAACTGGTTTTGAAATATTTTCACTTATAATCAATTGTATTTGTTATTCAATGAGCCATGAAACAGCAGGGAATGTCCTTAATATTATATAGCTGTGAAGTGTCATGTTCTTGTCCACAGCCTGACCCTATATGAACCTATGTGAATGCTTTTTCTTTTTAATCCATACCTCTTTCTCCTCCAGTTTGTTGTTCATGAAGTGCCTGGTCAGGACTTAGAAGTGGACTTGTACGATGAAGATCCAGATAAAGATGACTTTATGGGCAGGTAAATTAGCATGACCCTTGCTTGGCGTCCAGTAACCTCTGCAACAGGGCACCCAGATTATTCGTACTGGAAATTTAGTATTGAACGAAGCTATTCCCTTTGTCCGGATACTGATACCAAGTTATTAGTTCCTAGTGCAATTGACTCCGAACAAGGTAGAGAATGGTCCCAGACTCCTGCGGGGAATCCTAGGAAGCCATTAGAAGTGATGGTTCCTACATCACTTGAGATTACTTCAAATTTATTTTAGTTTTGGAGGTATTTTGCGGGAAGACTTTGGAAGCGTAAGTGCATTCCAGTGCATGCACATGCAGGTAATGCGTAGAAGTTGTTATTTGAAACAGATTGGAGCCTGGGCTTTTTTCGTGATGGTTTCTTCACCCCCCCAAAAGCAGGATGCTGTATCCTTAAATATACACTGAAACATTTGCTGTTTGTCTTTCAGCTTGCTCATAAGCCTAGTGGATGTAATGAATGACCAAACTGTTGATGAGGTAAAGATCACAGCTTATTTCTAAATGTCGTTGGTGATGTATGCTTACATGTACTCATTTGTGCTCTCCCTCTGCTACAACATTGTTTCTGTGTGCTTAAGGCTTCCTTGCACACTTGCGTTGTGGTATTTTCACAAAAAGAAAATAACCTGTGCTCAGAAAACTTGAAGTAGCCATTATGATAAATTTTACAATCAAGCTGGCAACTTCAGACGGCCCTGAGGTTACGCTGAGCCAGCAGTGGGGTATCTTGTGTTGGTATCTCACATCCTGTACGTACCAAATGTTTTGTACAAGGCTACAGATAAAGTTTGGTGAAGCAGTCTGATTGCTGAAGGAGCAAATGATCCAATCTTATTGTGGTTCATCCTGCAACCCAGCGGTCGGCAAACAATGCCAGGGGTGCCTGTCTTGTGCTGCTGCAGGTTGGAAATATCTGTGTGCTTTGCATGTATATGGGTGTCTTAGTCTGATTTTTCTGATTCGTGTTTCTAAGTAGATGGACATGCTACAGTCTAAGCGTCAAAAATGCAAGTTAAGGCACTCAAAGTATGATTCATATTGTCTGTTGTACGTAAGTCTCAGAGACTGCAACATATATATCTAAAAATTATTATGCCTCACAGTTCTCAAGTTACTCTTTGTTGTCTCAATTTAGTGGTTCCCCTTAAGTAAGACAACAAGTGGACACTTGCATTTAAAACTGGAGTGGCTTTCACTAGTAAACAACCAAGAAAAGCTACATGAGGTGAGTATATTTGCTTAAAGGATTCAGGTACTCTGATCCCTGTCCAGTGATCGACAAAGGAGTGTGTAAAATTAGCCCCAGGCAAACTTTTTTTTTGTCTGACAAAGTTTTGGTGTGATTTCCCCCACCCCAAAGAGGAAGATTGTTTGCTTCCCCCAGGTCCCTCGGTAGTTCAGGGGTAACACAAATCTGGCAGCTCATTTTGCTTGAATTAGCAAAGCTTTGTTTGATTCACTGCAAAGTGGCCCCTCACAGTTCCCTCCTTTTCATCTAGGATCTATCTACAACCGGTAGTAGTTATAGACAGATACCCAGCACTGGTGCTTTGTAGGCCCATGGTTCCCAGTGGTGACTTCCTTATCCAGCAGAGTTGCTCAGATAAAGCCCGTCTCCCAAGGATATTGTTTCTTCATAATCAAGCAAAAGCATTTGAGTTCCACTGAAGTGAATAAAATTTCTTTCCAGGCTTTGTTCTGCTGACACTGGATTACTGATGTTCATGGATATGGTTGAGCATGTGTTTAGGTGTCTTGCTGTACTGGGGAATCCAACCAGTTCTGCACTAGAGAGACTGAAGAGCGTTAAGACCAGTGAAAAGACTTGCACCTCTTACTGGTCCGCTTAAAACTGTCATGCTGTAGTGCTTGTGCTCCTCTAAATTGCAAGTGTTAGGAGAAAGTTGAAGAGCTGCTTAGCTTTCAAGAGCTGTCCTTTGAATTTGTGTTGTGCTGTACGTTGTCCTTGCTGACTAACTTGTGTTTTGTTTTGTTTTCTCTTTCCTGACCCTCGCAGGATAAGAAGGGTCTGTCTACAGCTATTCTGATAGTCTACTTGGACAGCGCCTTCAACCTGCCAGTATGTACAAACCACACGCAGGCAGCCTTCACTCCTAACCTTTTTTTTTAAAGTCCACAAATTAATTGTTTTTAAATACTCTTTTACTAATTCAGAAAAACCACTTTGAGTATTCGAATGGTGAATGTGGAGCAAAGAAGATCAAAAATAACAAGTACCTCAAGGTAAATTTTATATTCTTCTCCCATGCTTGCAAAAGCACGTTCTGGATTATGTGATATCTGAAACTATCTATGGTTAAAAAGAAATAATCTCTCCAGTGTCAGAATCTAAGTGACCAGGGGTTCAAAATAATGATTGAAAGCTTGCTCTCACCCCACTGAAAGTCTAAGAGGTCCAAGGGGGAGCGCAGCAAGGAAATGCTTGATTGTGTGTGGGGTTGTCTTTATTTTTATTTTGTATTTTGGACAGTAAGAACCTCCAGACATCAGACCAAGTAATGTTACTGTTTCTGCTGCTGCAGGGGTTCTTCCCATGCTGAGCTGTTCCAGGTTGATCTCTCGTATTGGGATGGGAGGGATATTCCTGTCCATTGGAGATCTGAACACCAGATTCCTTGCCCCTCAGCTTGAGGGATTCAGAAGCTACTCTGTCATTCTTGCCTCCTCTCTCTTTGCTTCAGGTTCCTTTTCCCCCCAAATACTGCATTTTGCTACTATGATGTAAATGGTAGGTGTAGGGAAGAATGTCTTTCTCCCTTTTTTCTTGAACAAGCTACACACAACCACAGCTCTGAGCGATGGATAAAGCTTCCCGTTCTCCCTGAGTAGCTCCCCTCCTAAGTGCGATCTTTGCAATTTAGATGATTTACTAGCACTGTGATACACATGTCATTCAATAATCCTTAATTCTGGACTTCATTGCATACACTTTTCTTGCTATGCCAAGACCAGATCCTCAGCCTTAGTGCACTAGTGCAGAGTAGTGTTTTAATATTACTTCCTGTAAACTGTAAATGTGTCTTCTTTTTTTCCCTTGTATTAAATTACAGAAGACAGAACGAGAACCTTCCTCCTTCGTCCTGCTCACAGTAGGAAACAAGACTCACAAAAGCAAGGTGAGGCTGACTCTTTTGCTTTCCTTAGTCACCCATAAAATAGAAAGTATTTATCTTCAAATAACCCCTGGGAAGGGTAGGACTAGTGAAACTGATGTGAAGAGCTGTAGTTATGGTCATAGCTGCAGAGGCCGGGAGGTGGGGGTCAACCAGCATGTGGAGGCACTGTGTTACTGAGTTGTGCTTGATTAGCAGGTGTCTGATCGGGTGCTGTGCAGCTGTGTAATTTTGTGCTTATGGCCATGAAGTCATGTTGGCCAAGATACCCTAGTTCTGCGAGGGTTGGAGAGGGAAAAATGATAGGTCTCCAATCTGGCTCATGCTTTCTCAGGGCAGGGTGTCATTTGTATCAAACTAGCATTTGTTCCCTCATCGGTGTCTCCTGGCTCCTGTGTTTCACAGAAGTTTAACTGAATGGTTTTTCCCTGGACAAGAATGTGTCTGAATCTTTTCTGCTTCACTTTCAGTTCCTTTTTCATTATTTAATACTCATTTTTGCCTGATGAGTATTAGTAACTGCGGAGTTCTGCCCTCCCAGTAGCTGCTGCATTTAGTGCCCTGCATTTGGGGTGTGGGTAAGGGTGGTCCTACGTTCTTTTGGACACCCAACAAATAGGAGTGAATCCTATTGCCTACACACAAGCATACGGGACTGGCACCTATTTTCCTGTGTTACTTCTACCTTCTCCAGCCAGAAATAGGGTTCTGCTTAGGTTTTTATCTTTTTTGGCTTTCCCTTTTCCCCACCACATCACCTGCCTCTCCCAAGCTAGGTCCAGATTCCAGCTTTCCCCTGCTCCTTTCCCCTTGGTGCCAGCACTCCGTGGCCTGGCAGAAGCAGCTGATTTACAGAGCAGCCCCAGGCACAGCCCCCCCCGGTTCCTTTCCATACTCTTTCATCCTTGAAGTGGATGGTGCTGAAGCTGTGCCCTCCTACTCTTCCCTCAAGCTCTACACCCATCAAGTTGCCCCTCTGGCTTTCCTACCCTTCCCCTCCAGCTCGCTGCAGCTTTGGAGCTGGCTCTGGGTGCCTGCAGGCTGGAAGCAGCACTCTGGATTTCCCGGGGCAGAGAGGTGGGAGGGAGGGAGCGGTGCCTTGCTGCAGATGAGGCAGGCTCCTGGTCCACGCAGCACTGGTTGGGGCCAACTGCCGCTCACCAGACTTGTTCTTCAGCATTTCCACACCCTGCAGAACTTGTTCTGGTTTTACCAGAGGCTTTGCTTCTGCACGCTTCTGACCTGGAAATTTCACTCTCTCCATACAACTGGGATGTAGCATCACTGAATAAAACAAGAGAGTCGCTGTGACCCTCTCTGGTGATCAGTGTCACGGTATTTTTTGCTGCTTACAGAATTAGCTAACATCTATGCCCCAATCTTCTTGTTGCAGACCTGCAATTTCAGCAAAGATCCCATGTGGGGTCAGGCTTTCACCTTCTTTGTCCACAGTGCTCATTCCCAGTCGCTCCATGTTGAGGTAAGAGAAAAGCCATTCATTTGAAGACCCAAGTGCATGTCTGTAGGAAGAAACCTCTTTTATGGTGGATGTGATCTCAGTGCTTGTTGTTTCTGTATGCTTGTACTGGGTTCCTCCTACTTAAAAGGTGGAAGAAGCGCCTTTGTTGCACAGGTAATTCTCTGTTAGGTGATGCTGGTGTCTACTTTTGCTCTGGGATCATGTAATGCGTGATACCTTAGTTGAAAATGTGGGACACTTCTGGTGACAAAATCCAAAGGAGATTTTAAACAGGCCTGTGTGCAGTAAAAAAACCATGCATATTTTGCTGCCAGAAATGGCAGCCTTCATAATTCTCAGCCGGAGTCTTACCTCTTCACCTTGGTATTTTGGCTCTTTGAGAAATTCTTTGTCTCACTAGCATACATTGCAGTCACAGCCAGTTTTATGGTGGTTCACTGGGCTACAGAAGCAGGTCTGAGGGTGCATTGAAGCTAAATAAGCTAAACAAACTGCTACTTAGAATGCTTGTAAAGGTATAGACCGGTTGTCATCCCAGCTGCCTGGGACATTCTCCCCAGACCAGTAAGGAAATTCAAGTAAATCCCAGGGCCTAGTTTTTCTGCGAAGACAGTTCCTTCACTGCATAATTAGAGATGGGATTTTTACTGCCAACATACTAATTTGTTACACTCCTGAAATACTGGCATCCCCACTGTGGAAGTAACCATACTTGATAGTATGTCCCAAAATAAATAAGCTAGTTTTGGTCTCTGTCTGAAATGCCTTCTTGCTTTGCAGTTCCCAGGGGTATGCTTTCCAGTTTGCCATCTAACAAAAACTTTTTTCTTTCCCCCCATGTCCCACCCAGATAAAAGACAAGGATCGGGATAGTGCCCTGGGAACGTCAGTGATATGTCTCTCCTGCTTACTTAAGGACCCAAACATGACTCTGGATCAGAGATTTCAGCTGGATCATTCTAGTTCAGACAGCTTCATTAAGATGAAACTTGTGTTGCGCGTAAGTTTTTATTTGCTATATTCAGTTGGCTTCCCCAATGGAACCATCCAATTCTAACCAGGCAAAAGAGATGAAAGGTGGGAGAGGAGAAATACGGCTTTGCTTCACAGATGAGTGGAAGGTAGAAGTGTGACAAGGTCTTTAAGTGCAATTAAGAGCGCGTGGTGGAGCTGAGAGGTATCCCTGAGGCCTCCTAAAACCTCGTGCAGTGCTATTGCTGAAAATCTTCTCATGACAAGGAAGAGTTGGACCGAGCAAATCTAAGCTGGGAAATCAAAGCTGCTAAACAGTAAGAGGGACTGATGCTTAAGAATTGTTTTCTCACTGTGCTCTTGATCAGTGTTTAGACACTGTTGAATACATACATGGTAGGACAAGGGAAGGGAACCTCACAGCGAATCCCATGGGCCTCTTTCATCTCTAATGGCAGATTCCTGCCATTATAGTTTTGTGGCGAAATTTCACCCTAGGTGGTAGTGCTGGCACTAGCCTCAGTGCTTTGGGAGCAGCCCTCACTTCTCTCGCTTGTGATTTTTAGGCCTTGAATGTTGAAGAACCCAATCCACAAAGAGTCAAGGTTGGTGTCAGTGCCTCGAAGCAAGGTCCTGTGCGTATCATGGAGAAGGGTGGAAACCAGCAAAAGTTTGACTCCCCACCAAAACTGGAAATCTCAAAAGTACCTCCTGTGAGCAAAGACTCTGCAGCGCTTGAATCCCTACCGAAAAAGGACAGCAGAGAAGACCTGGACACAAATGACAGTTCAGCAGTACCTGTACCAAATGAAACTGTTGCTGGGCTTAATGAGGCAGAGCGTGAGCAAAATCCAGAGCAGCACCTGTCATCAGCATTGCATACGAGAGCAGCGGTAGTGCCCACGTTGCCAGTCGTACAGGAACTGAGGCTTGCGCCCAGTGTTACTTCACTGGGTTCTCTGCCTTCTTCTTGCTTTGAATTAAGTAGCAGCAATCTGGATCTTCATAAGTAGGTGTTCTTCCAGTTCAATTGTTCTTTTCTTGGGAAAGTTTAGGTTTTATAGATCACTGTTGCATACAGTTGAATTCAAGACTGATAAGTCATTTGGAGTCTTGGGTCTCAAATCACCTTATGAAGAATTGATATAAGCATTCCAGTCAACAGTGAAGTAAATTACAGGGTGACTATCAGATCAGGTGTAAAGTGAAAGCATTTCCTTCTCTGGCTCTCCTAAGAGGTGCTGCATATGTTGGCTTTATATTATGTAAGAGTTTCTCACACAGAATATCCTGGGTCCCGTAACACTCATGATTTTAGCAACAGGATATTGGAAGTCTTAATATCCCACTTCTATAAAAACATAAACTCTTGATAAGCATATCTGGCTGCTTAAAGTTTTGAATGCTGTGTTTTATCCAACAAATTTTAAGACTCATAATGCTGTGAACAAAGTCTTTGTGGATAGGTGTGCGTGTATGTCCTTCCCACAGTGCTAAGCGTGAGGCTGCAGGTAGTCTGCTCCGTCAAGGACTGAGAGCTGGATCTGTCTCTCTTGGGGCACAGGATGGAGCTAGTAGAACCCTTAAGAATTGACCTAGCAAAGAAGGTCTGTCTCAATTACAAGAGCATCAGAGCAGTTACCAACATGAACAGCAAACCCAGCTCCAGCTGTTCAGTCTAGTACTTCTGACTGGCAAATTCTCTAGCTCTGAATGTGGCCTCATTTATAAACTGTTGTTAAGCCATTTCTAAGCAGTGTTTTGGATTTGAAACCACTTTAATAATGTACAGAATGAGATACAAAAAAAGGTCCTGGTTTGCATATACAGACATCCTTGAAGGAGCTGTGTAACATGCTAACCTGTACTTCGCTGCTCCATCTGCAGCAGGTCAAGTAGGTGCTTTTTTGGCTGCTTATGCTGTGGGACTGAAATTGGGTACCTGTACAAAAGGCCAGCCAGGCAGTGCTGGCACTAACAGTAGTGTCATTTCTGTGGTCCAGCTGCTTACTTGAGAGTAAACCTTAGGTTTCCAGAAGGAAGAATAGTGCCCTGAAAGTTGGTTTTAGTTGAAAAATGCATCAGCAGCTTCTGGAGTTTGTGTCCTGTTTTGTGCTGCTAGGTCCATGCATGTGGTCTGTTAAAGTGCTGTATTTAAAAGCTTTGACTGTGCAACTGTCTTACAGCGGGACTGAAATGCCTCTGGGAGAGATTCAGCTCACAGTGCGGTATGCTTCAATACGGCAGAGTCTCATCGTGCTGGTGAATGCCTGCAGGTAACACTGACAATTGCTTGTGTGTATCTGTGAAGGAAAGGGAAAGAGCTCTCTGAGCTTGTGTCAGACATCCAGCAAAGCTGGAGCAGAACCACGCAGCATAAGCTGCCCAGCCGAGATGCCTTGGTGTTGGCTGACTTTGATCTATGAAGCCTTAATAAGCACAGGCAGGTGGAAAACACCAGCTCTGGTCAATGCCAGTAGCATGTCTGCGAGAGTGGCCAGCGAGTAGTGTTCACTGCAGTAGAGATACTTGAAGTTCCTCTGAACAGCATTGGCAAGTGATGCGTGTCTTGGGATGTCATGATAGGCATCATGACAAGGATTGACACCTGTGACTGAGTTTGTAAATTTTAATTTAGGAACTCTAGTAAGTGGTCACACACTCAGTAGTGAAAATATTATTTAACTTCACATCCTTGAAGTTTTATTTGCTTATGTTCCACATCCCAAGATAAAAGCTTTTGGCCCATGAAGGGTGGCTCTGATTTTAAGAGTCAGTGGGAGAAGGTGCCTTTTGCGTGTCAACATTGTGTTTCTTTTAACAGAAACTTAGTACCCTCTTCCAGTCGTGGAGTAGATCCATATGTTCGTATATACCTGCTTCCAGACAGAAGATGGGCAAGCAGGAAGAAGACTTCTGTTAAGAAAAAGACTCTGAACCCCCNGTAAGCACAGGCAGGTGGAAACCACCAGCTCTGGTCAGTGCCAGTAGCAGGTCTGCGAGAGTGGCCAGCGAATAGTGTTCACTGCAGTAGAGATACTTGAAGTTCCTCTGAACAGCATTGGCAAGTGATGCATGTCTTGGGATGTCATGATAGGCATCATGACAAGGATTGACACCTGTGACTGAGTTTGTAAATTTTAATTTAGGAACTCTAGTAAGTGGTCACACACTCAGTAGTGAAAATATTATTTAACTTCACATCCTTGAAGTTTTATTTGCTTATGTTCCACATCCCAAGATAAAAGCTTTTGGCCCATGAAGGGTGGCTCTGATTTTAAGAGTCAGTGGGAGAAGGTGCCTTTTGCGTGTCAACATTGTGTTTCTTTTAACAGAAACTTAGTACCCTCTTCCAGTCGTGGAGTAGATCCATATGTTCGTATATACCTGCTTCCAGACAGAAGATGGGCAAGCAGGAAGAAGACTTCTGTTAAGAAAAAGACTCTGAACCCCCAATACGATGAGAAGTAAGAAAACGTTAATTATGATTGCTGCTGAAATAGGTACGCTCTCTGTATGATGGAAGGGCTTACATACAGTATCCTCCTGTTGTGCCTAAGGATTGTCTCATGTGAACGTTTTCAGGTCCTCTGGAAAAAATGGCACTTGGACTGTGATTTGCAAGTACTTAGGGCTGGCCGTGCTCGGGTATGGTGGTGTCGGTCCCCCTGCAGGAGGGCACACTTTCTTCCCACCCCCTTCCCTGGTCCTAGCAGATGCAGGCTGCACTGGCTTCTTCACTTTGTAATTCTTAACCAGAGTCCTACCTATCTCTTCACCTTGATATTTTGGCTCGTTAAGAAATCCTGTATCTCACTCTTAGACATTCCCCTACCCATCTTTAACTCTGTGTCATTGCAGAGGCAGTCTTTCCATTTGGGTGCCTTGCAAAGCCTACTTCTCTGTTCATACTTCTTTGCCTGATGCTTATTCTGGCATCTTTCCAAAAGTCAAAAGCAAAAATGCAAAGCCTTTTGAGACCGCCCGTTCTTCAGACAGACAGATGGAAGTTGTCACTGAGAACTGGAGGGAGCAGGGTAAAATGCTCCCACCTCTTTGCTGACCGTGGCATGTCTGCACCTTTGCCACTGAAATGGAATGTGTTCTGTATAAACGCAAACATAGTAATGCTTAGACAGAGGTGCTTTTAATCCCGCATTTAGAGGAGGGTACACACATGTGACAGTACCTGAATATTGGGTGATCCTGGGTGGCTCACGTTTTTTCCTACATTGGGTCCTTTCTGTATATGTCAGTATAGGTCAAAAATGGAGCAAAGACTTTAAAATATTTCATCTTAACGCTCAGAACACTGGGCACTAGAGTTGTGGATTTTGCTTCTGCCTATTCTCCTGTACTCCACCAATCCAGTGCCAGCACAGCTCTTAGGAACAGCATCTCTTTTTCCTCATCCTTAGTATTGACGCATCCTGTACATCCTCAATTAAGTATAATAGGTTGAGCAAAACACATTACCTGTTTTACAACTCTGACTTGAGGAAAAGCTATTTGGGTGGGCAGAACTGAAGTGATTTAGTGTGGACAAAACTCACTAGACGGAGATGATGTGTGCCAGAGGCATGAGTCAGAGCCATTAAGAATTTAATTGCCACAGGTTTCCACCTTCGTCTTCTCTTAATGTGGTAGAAGCCTACTTCGTAAACTCGAGGGGTTGGCTCTGCTATTTCCTCTGAGTAATAAAGGTTGCATGGAAAACATGCCCATCTTCCATGAAGGGGGAAACTGATGGTAAATAGGTCTTCATCGTTGATGCGTGTTTTCCTCCTTCCCCTGGGCACGGTGAACAGTCTGAATAACAGTGTCGTTGTCTTTCATGAGGCCTAGAAGAGATTTCTTACAACGTGAATAAAATCTAACTATAGAATGGCCTTCTCTTTGGCTTCCTTCTCTGTTAAAGTTCTGGCTACCGATGCTGTATTCTGTCACTGTGTTCTGGCCACCAATGCTTGTAGGATTTTAATTTTCGACTTAAGTCTCTCATTTCAAAACTTCACTTTTAGATTCGAATTTTTTGAATCTTTGGAAGATGTCAAGAAAAGGACGCTGGACATTGCGGTGAAAAACAGCAGGCCATTCATTTCACAGGAAAGGAAGGAGCTGGGGAAAGTAAGTTTAAAGAAGCTACACTACTGATTTAATGGAGGTGAACAGCCTGAGCGATTCCGGTAATCCTGAAATGCGGTTCTAGTAACTAGGTCTCAGTAATAGTACGAGCAATCTGGAAGCAACTTTTTCAGCCAGATTTTCACCTGGAATCAGTCTGTGCTTCCATGTGGAAGCTTGTGTGGTCTCATGTGACTCATGTGCCACGCTGCTTCGTTTCAGAAGGATGCTCCTGAAATAGAAACATGTTTCCTGGGATCCGCTGCTGCCCGTTTGGGGAACGGCTCCGATGATAGTGCAAACACAAAGCTCAGAAAGATGAGTGATGAAAACCCAGAATTTGCCAACAATGCTTTAAGCTTTCTGTGAACAACTTTGATTCTGTGAAAAGTAAACTGCAGGCACTTCTTCAGTGACAGATAAATTTCCAAGTAGTGCTGCTAAGAAGCTGAGCTGCAGGGCCCAAGCTGGCTAATGCCCATGTCCTGCAACGTGGGAAGCTTGTTTTCCCTTGAGCCTGAGCTGTGGCCCTGGAACTTGAAACCGGGTCTGACTCGGGAGGAGTGCTAGCTTAGCTAATCGATTTATATGCTGAATAATATACAAAGAAATAAAATTTGCTTTTTAAAGGTGCGGATTGACTTGTCACAGGAGGATTTAATAAAAGGTTTTGCACAATGGTAAGTTTTCATCTCTGTACTTTCAAACTCTGCTAACTGCTTTGCTGGGAGTTTGCATGACTGCTGTTGGAGGGCTGGTAGAAGGGGCTGCGCATGTTGGTGAGCAAGAATATTTGACCTGCAAACGCAGAACCAACTTGAACTAATCTGGTGGTTTTATCTAAATTGTATGTTAATCCAGCTGCTAGTGCAGTACCTGCCCTGTGAAACAGTTTTAATAAGACGCCTATATGTCAATTACAGTCTTCAGCATATTTTAATTTACCATAAAAGC
>VZSC01000546.1:195208-239222 GCA_013398225.1 Steatornis caripensis
ATTTTAAGTTACCATAAAAGCCACTGGGACACATAAGTAAAAGAATTATGTTTATTAAAATAACCTGGCAACAAATTTTAACTTGGATAAAGATCTTAACTAAATTAATACTCTGATCAGCAATATATATATGAGATAAAACTTTAATTACAAAGCATTTATAGAAACTATTATAATAAGCCACGTACAGTTTTGCTTGTATGTTCGCTGTGGTTCAGACTTGAACCTTAAGCATTGGTCTAGAGACAAAGATTAAGAACTAGGGCTTTTTTTTCCTTTCTACGTCTGTAGTTAATGGCACTAGTTCTTCCTTCTTTCTCCTTCAGTGGAGCCCAAGGAATGCAGTGTGGGTAGTCCAGGAGCTTGCCATCCACATAGGCAGTGAGCCAGTACTGGCCATGGGCTACGAAAACCAAGTTCCCTGGCCCAGCTGGCGTCTGTCTCTCATGCAAGGGTATGGCATTTACAGGAGTAGGAGAAGAATGCTGCAGCCAAAGTTCCTGGTAAAGAGCTGAGGCCACCTCCGAAGCCTCCTTTGCCACGCTGCCTATGAGGCACAAGCAATAAAGCAGCCCAGGTTCTCTCTGTTGTGCCAGGTCAAACTTTAAAGAAAGTCTTAAACTACTGTAATTACTCACTGTGTCTGTCTTGCAGGTATGAGCTGACGAGGAGCAGACGCAAGAAAAATTGATTTCTTCTCATGTACATATCTCTTTTGTAATTAATGTTTTGAACAGTCACTGCTACTTTGAAGCAATCTCCAGCTCAGGGCATGTGAATTTAATGACCCTACTCAGAGATTAGATCTCACTGAAGTGAAACAACGCTGCATTGGAAATAATTTGTCTCTAAAGAACAAGTCCTTTATTTTTGCTGTTTCTTGCATATCTCCCCCAAAAAACCCTTAAGTGTGAGTACTCTCTTAAGGAAGTGTTGTACCTGGAGATATTTTAGACTGTCAGCTAAGTGTCACTACTTTGCTTGGCAGTTTCATTTCCCCAGGATCCTATTCATGTTGTTTTAACATGAAAGCCTTGTACTTTTAAAAGAATTAATATTTTAAAGAGCATTCTTCATCTGGAGGGCTACAGAACCCGTTGAAAGAAACTAAGACGCTAATAGCAATTGTTTTTTGAGAAACTAAGAAATTTATATTCCACTGTTCAGAAGTGGCTGCAGGTATGTATATAATGAGCTTCCAAAAGCCAGGAGATTAGCTGACCAAGACTTCATTAAGGTTTTAGTTTGTGATGCCTTAACATGTTTTGTTCTTTGTTACAGTACATTTCAAAATCTTGTAAACCTTGATAGCAAAGTATTCTGCCTGAGAAACAGCAGAGTTTTGTAAACTAAGCTTTATTAGTATGGGAGCAAAATATACCCAGATATTTTTGGAAGCTTGGTGTATTTATTTCTGTACAATAAACTTCCAACCGTCTTGCATAAGAAACTTGATCTATGCCTTTCTAAAACTGACTTTAACTTAAAATCTGTGCTAGGCAGAAACCCATAAACCACCATCTAAAGGAAGTTTCAAGTATTTTTGGCCTAGGTTACATTAATTCAGTCTGCCTCAGCCCACAACCAGAAAGAATACTTGCTGACTAGCACTTTTCTTATGCCCCAAACTGATCTGAAAGTGTGAATGACACTTTAAAATAGGCTCTCCAGCAAACCAAGACAGGCAAAGGGTGAAAATGTTACAGCTAAGGCAATTCGAGCACCTTCATATCATACCTACTGCGTCAGTAACATTCAAAAGCATGGTGGTGGTTAGAGCATGCCTGGCTTTGTGCTGGGTTCCGTTTCCTACACTGAGGCAGAGTGTATTGGTTTGCTCCCTGGGATGGAGTAAACCAGTTGATAGCAGTTATAGTAAGTTTCTCTTAAATTGACCATGAAACAAGAATTAAGGAAAATGAAAACATGCAGCAGCTTTTATTTATGTCAAAAAAATCTGAAACTGCACGAAGGTAACAGGTTAGAGGTAGCTGCAATGTCACGTGCATCAACAGGTACATTCACAGGTAAGACACATCTTGCTAGAGAAGACCGGAGTAACTCTTAGCTAGCTACCGATTTCAAATTTTGCACAGCTGGTAAAATATCATCCAGGTTACTGATCTCTGAAACAGAATGAAAAGCAAAATGTTAAGGTATGTGTTCCTAGAACATCTTCAAGTTCAGTGAAAATTCTAACTTAAATGTTAGAAATACAGCTAGTGAATGAAATTAACTCCTCACGCTGCTTAACGCTTTTGGAAAAAACTCGATTTAGCTTATCTTAGGAGTAATATGATTGAATATATGCAACCCCATGTTCAATGAAAACAAAGTATTTTGGTCACTTCCTGAGGAAAGATGGAAAGAGGAGAGTAAGGCAAAAGTTAGCATCCTCCCTCACATCCTTCTTGTGGTTTAGCACACCAGGAGTAAACAAAACCCATGTTAGTTATCTAAAGTTTTAGGAGGAAGTATTGGCATGAAGATAATTACAGTTGTTGCAAATATTACTCACCTAGAAGACAGAGCAAGTCTTGAATGAGAGCTTGAAATCGTGGGAAGAAGCAGTCATGTTCTTCTAGCTTATTGATTATACTGAAATGTGCAAGCGAGACTGTCAGGTGCAAGGGCAGTTTATCTCCTTGACTATTTTGCCATACTATGTCATAACTTTCTTCTGCTTAGTAGTACATAAAACCATCTACACCAAAAATGTGTTCTCAAGTTCTGAAACTTGCAGCCAACAAGTTCGTTATCAAGAGAGGATCTCTCATTTCACTGTTCATGCCCTGTGTACATCCTTACATGGCACCAGGTAAATTTTGGACTAGAACAGTAGTCAGTGTATGCCAAATGTGCTGCCGGGGGGTGGCTGGTATAACTGCCTCAGAGGTGGAGCAAGGATGTTTTATAAGCAGCTATTCTCTAGTTAAAATGGTGAGGAGCGCAGAAAGGTTGGGGGAGTTAGTACTCTTAACTCGGCATGTGTCAGACTTGCTGCCTGCTGCAATTAATTTTTAGTATGTTTGCAGAGCACGTGCTGAATGCAAGCTCTTTTCATCTGCTACCACGTACGTGTATGGTGTCATCTGTTGAAGACAGGACAAGATTTGTCCACTTCACAAAATATTTGTAGGTAGCTTGAGGCATACATTCTCTTAGCAACCAATACACTTCAGTATTAACAGCTGAAACCTTGCAACACTTTCTCCCTCCCACCCACGTGCAGTATTGGCTTTGTCTCCTTATGAAACCTGCAGCCTATTCAGGCTTATTTGATCGCCTTATCCATGCAAGCCAACAGGGTGTTTTCGAACCTTCTGGCCTTCATTTTTCTCTTTGCCAGCTTTACCCTTTTGAAAGTATGCGGGATCTGTTTCATGTGGGACAGTACTGACTCCTGTACTGGCACAGCTCACTGACTTTGCAACAAATTATTAAAGTTTCTTTCAGTATGCGTTTTAGCCAGTTCTCTCCATTACTAAATGTGATGTTTGAAGAACAGCCCCACATACCTGTGGATGTGTTGGGTCCCCAGAAGCTGCTGTACCTGCTCAGTCACGTTCTCGTTAGTTATGTCACACAGTTTCCCAACAGTATCCACTACCACAGTGGGTGGAGCCGAACTGTCTGTGGAAAAACAAACACTTCATGCTTCTTATAACAGTAATAACAGGAAGGTATTTTAGGCACACTCCAGTTCTTGCAAGTGCCCGGATTTTATTTGGTTTTTGCACATCTAGGCATACCAGTTCCATCATTCACAAAACCCAAAGTCCTGTGGTCAGAAATGAGCCAGTGTTAGCCAGGAACGGTGAATCTCTCCCTAATCCTTCAGTCTCTGAAGAACTTGCCGGGGCTGCATATTTTCACAGCAGAGGTGGTACTAAAGTGCAGCTGACAGTGTCAGTGGAAATCAGCCAACTGACATAGAGAAAGGGGGTTATTCATTAGGTTCCTGTAGCACAGCAGAACTTGGTGTAGGGGCTAGACCAACAGGGAACCTGATCAATAAATACTTGTTAAGAGCCAGAACTTGTTTTGGCATTGGACTTCACCTGCTTTGACTGCTGTGACTGAAGGTAACAGGGTCCTTGTCCTTTCCTCCCTCAATTTCAGAAGAACTAAGCTTGGAGAAGGCATCCTCTGAGCTCCCTTTGTTTGCGATTATTAGGGAGACATGAGGCTTCCTTGCCTCCTGTGCTGGCTGCAGGCAGGAAGACTGCTTCCCTCCTCAAATGAGGCTCAGAAGACCTCAGTAGCACAGGAGCCTTACTCTGGGGCTGTACACCCTACAGCGCAGCCAAACCTTTAAACCTAAGAGCAGCAGCAGCTGCTGTTTCTCTCTTTTGCTGTTTAAACTCCCAATTGACAGTAACTTACTTTTGTCTTCCCAGTGAAGAATATACCAGTTTAATCATTTCTCAGCAGCTCAACATACTTTCTATTAAGAGATCAGCCTTTCACTTTTCTTCTTCCTCTTTAAATGGTCTGAAGAAATGCTAGGTGGTGAGTCTTTACCTAGTCCCAGGAGCTCATGGAGATTTCTCATAGCATTGGTCATTTCCCCAAGCTTTGTGTAAACCTCATTCATTCGTGGATAAATGCCACTCAGAGAATTCACGTCAAACAACTTCTGGAAGTGAGAAACTATTGCAAACAGAGTTGGTAAGGATGGTGTCTGGCTGTTCTGTGGCAAGCAGAAAGAAGAACTTGTCAACATTATCGCTTAACAAAGCAAGGATTCTTTTAAACCATGAAACATTCTTAAAACTAGTCTATGAAGAAAAATGAGTGTAACTTCCCTTATTAAATCACAGCATTTCAAGTGTTCTTAAATCTGAAGACATATTTTAAAGAGAGTTTTCAGACACAAATATCCAGCAAACCAAAAATACTCTTTTGAAAGCTTTCTTCTCTGTTGCTTAGTAAGTACGTTTATGTATTCTCAGTGCTGACGGAGACAGAGACAACAGGATAATATCTGAGACTACAGGGCAATGCAAATTCATCATTGGTGAAACAACTTTGATTAAAGCAGTCTCCCCGAAGGTGAATTTATCCATTATGTTAAAATAGTCTTTGACTATTGAGTATCTTCAAACAGCTACTTCTTAAACCCCGCAAGGCTTTCAAATGCACAGATCTCATCACTGTGTGAAGAATGCATTTAAGAATTCCACAGTAACTTGTGATTATAAACCCCTGGTAAGAATTACCTTCTCCTTATTTTCTATTTCTTCCAAAATGGCATCTACTGTGAACTGGAGGTCTTCAACCCGTATGGATTCTCTATTATCCTGTGGATCTGCAGTGTGCCAGGGCAGCAGTTCCACAGATAGTTTTCTCAAGGACCTATGCAAATCCTTTTAAAAAAAGGGAGGCAACACAACTTATTTTAGTAACTTCTTAAAGTTTTTTTAATTATAGAATTGGGCAGATTTTGTTTCTCTCATGCAAAAACATTCCAGTACTGGAGACAGTTTTTGTTTTAATGGAATTTAAGCACAGTATTTTGCTTATGTTCTTTGATTTAAAAAGAAAACTGATGGTCTAAAACTTAAAAGTACTTCATATATTATAGTTTCATTAAAAAAGAAGTGTTGGTCACAGAGAATTTGGTTTTGAACAAAATTACTTCACTTGTGCTTAGATCAAAAAGTTACTGTTCTGGCAAGACAAAAGGAAGAAAGAGAATGCATGGTCATTCCTGCGTGAAGTACACAGACTCTAAAGCTTAAGTGTCACACGACCAGTGAAGAAAAACATTTAGACAATATACACTGCATGTTTTTGACTTTACTGTGGTTTTAAAGTGTTATATAAACAGACAGCAGAATTATTTTTAAAATTTAACACCAAGTCAGGCAATAACAAAAGCTACATACAGAAAAACCCCTACACGTAGGGAAAGGCCAATGGATGGTCAGCAGATTAGAGGAAAATAAAGCCAAATAACACGTTACCTTTAGGGCCATTAGCTGATCTGCCCACATTTCAATAGTAAGCGGAAGGTGCTCAAAACCGCATTCCTGTCCATTCTCTTTAATATAATTTTGCACTGGCCCTTTACTGCGCCTGTATATTAATGGAGGAGCTCTTGGACTTTGCAAGATAGAATCAATACGGGACAAAACCTTCAACACCAAATAACAACACGTTATTGCTCAAATATGTACGACATTTTATCATAACATCCCTCTCCACCACAGTCATATCTAAACATTAAATCATTAATAGCTCCAATAAGTTACTATTGATGAATTTTACAGATGCATTCAATATGTCATAGATTCATGCTAGAAGTAATGTAAAAGTAATGCAAATGTACTTCCCTTTGAGGGATATTTAACATTCATCCACTTGAGGCATTGTCACTTCCACAGTTCACACTTAGCTAAGTTTTACTATATTTGCCCCTTTTTTTTAAAAAAAAAAAAAGGAAAAAGAAAAGCCACTGTCTCCTCAGGCATGTTTAAAACCGTAACATAACAACCTGTTTTGCCCCAGACCATGAACAAATCCCCCATTCTGAAAAGTCTTCAGCTAAATCACTGATTTGATGTTTGGCAACCTCGTCTCTGCTTCCATGCTGTATTTTCAAGTAGTTTACATGAAGATAGAACAATTAAGAACAAGCCTACGTTACCTGCCAAATGAAGAACATTACACATCTTGTGTAGAGGATTTCATATGAACTCTTAGATTCAAAATGGCATGCTTCAGTTTACATAGTTAGACAAAACTTGTGTATTATATTCCACTGTAACAGTGCTAGATACACACAGCGCAGACAAAATCTGCATACCTGTAAGTACTGCTGGCAAACTGCCTGGGGCTGATCTACTCCTGCGCTGCTCTCAGGTTCTTTCTTTTCTTCTGTTCTTTCTCCGGCACTGCTCACTGAAGATCTACACGCCAAACACACACAGTGGGTCACACAAATAGCCTTAGCAGGAGATACCACTTTTAACTTGATTAAAGAGTGAGGTATGTAGCACACATACTTACACCTGCGAAGTAAAATCTCCGTTTCATGATGCCTGCCATTAGAATTCCATCAAACTGAACTAGCTGAAGAATATACCTCATGTAAATACCATTAATTTATCTCAAGTCTCCAGGCTGAGGTTATTCCAGACTGCATGCTAATTCAGATGGGACACCACTAGATGTACAGTTGTTCTGTTACCAGAGGTTCTACTACAGCTGAAGACTTAAAATCCAGAATTTTACTAAAAAGTGTCAAATTCCATGCATCTGCTTCTGCCTGAACCTCTTTTCTGGCTTACTATCTGTAGCTCACGACCCTTCTTGTCAAATCTAAGATGGCTTTCTCTAAAACTACCGTCTAAATCATACCCACTGTGTGAGAGAAAAGACCATTTATATATACACAATGTAAAATGAAGAACTGAACATTTTAAAAGTTAAAGTGATGTCTTTTTCAGGCTATAAAATGTTTAGCATTCAGTATACGCATGCACAGCCGATTAAGTGAAATTACAGATAACAATACTTCGTCAATACTCGATCTTTAAAACCTTCCATGTATTTTCTCAGCAATGTTTCAGAAAAAAAGTCAGTTTGTAAGAATAATATGGACATAACTTCAGTAGCTGCAACCTTTTTACCAACTCACACTTTCTCATTCATAATCCATAATGTAACCAGTACCTTGTTTTATAGCTCACGCAAGCAGCAAACACCACAGTTTGGTCCTGTCCATATTGCCTGCAATGGCACTCAAATCAAATCCAGAAAGACAGAACAAAATAAAAGAGACACACTGCTGTGCCCCCAGTTAGAGACCGTGCCATAGTTTGAGAGATTCACAGGGTGTCTTCGGAGATACCGTAGCATTTGCTGCCCATAACCAGGCTCCGAGGCAGAGTGCTAAGGCACATGCTTTATAAGCTACTATCTACATCACAGGTTGCAGAGTATCTTTGCCTTAAGAAGTTCAGAGGATTCACGAGTTACTGAAGAAATACACTTACTGGATAGTTTTCTTTAAAGTTTTCTCTAGTTTCTTTACTTGGTGCTTGTAAAGTTGTAATTCCCGTGCAGTTGGTCTGTAGGAAAGAAAAGGTACCACATTGTACGTCTTGCATTTGAAGGTACCTATAAAAGTCAGCCAAGCAAAAAAGTAAGAAAGCTTTGCCAGTGCCACAACATCATTCTGGAAATTAAATTCTGCAATATTTCTATGTGGCAACAGCAATAAACAGCAAGCTAACCATTGGCAGTTATTGTTAACAGTGTAGGGAGGGAAGGCTTACTGTCACTGCCATATCTTATTTCTATGAATCATTTTTAAAGGCAAATTTCTTACTACATTTTTACAATTGTTGGTGTGTCCAGTTTCTTTCTTTGTAAAGCAAAGTCTACTGAAGTGCCTTTAACAAAGGATCATACTTATCCTTTCTCACCTTATTTCCAGATCTTTCTTGAGAGTTATATTTTCAAGCAAAAGCTGTTCATTCCTGGCTTTTGTTTCAGTAAGTTGTTTCTGGAAAGACTGCGACACAGACTGCGTTATTTCTTTCATTTCACTCATTTCATAATCAACAAGCGTGAACACTCTAAACTACGTACGTGTTAAGAAGGGTTCCCGTTTGCCTACACAGCAAGACAGCACGGATGAGGAACTAGTCGACTAAGATCAAGAGCCAGCTGCATTAGACTGCAGGTGGAGAACCTGTGGTTAAGGTCTATGCGGTTCCCAGCAAAGTCAACTCACAACATCATACTGAGCCTTTGCATAAAGACAGCAAACCCAGCCCAGACAGTTTACAAGCTAAGAAGACATGGTAAGAACAAGGGGATAGAAATCACACACACATATGTTTCTCCGTGGCTCCTGAAGGATTAACATCTGTACAGATCTGCACTGACTTATTCTTAGCAGTTCCATACCATGAGCAGTGCTCTATAATTAGGAGTAGCATCGACATTTAAGAATTCTTCCTTGGTTTTTACTTCTCTCTGTACCTGGTCTTCATCTTTTTTATATTGCCTATTGGGAAAAATAAATTGTTTCAGCTTACTGAAATTCCTCACTGTAATTATCTCAAAGATCTAAGTTGGTTTAGTTAGCAGTTATGCATGATAATAATGTTTCCATAAACTGTAAAGTAAATAGAAGAGAAATTCTGCCCTGAGATCCACTGCTCTTCTCTATTATATCTGGGAAGTTGTTTCATATATTAATTAAGTGCACTTATTCCTTGAGAGGAATTCCAGTATAAGCAAATCCTATTTCAGTTTTCAAGATAATAATCTCAAATTACAGGAATGTCTCAGGTATCTGCTTGTTGCTTTGTACCACGTAGGCACTGCGATAGAGCCGAAAAGATGGTACTCCTTTCGGTTAGGGAGATGAGTTGACTGAACACAGCTAATGCAGTAATTCTGCCTGTGAGCCATGGCAAAAGTGGACGGATGAAAAATCCCAAGATGACAGAATTATAGCTCAAGTGTCTAAATACCCTCAGCTTCCTAGCTGTCCTGGCCCCCTGACTGAGTAGCTGCTTAGCCTGACTGACAGTTATCTCCCAGATGAATCCAAACTTCCACGACCATTACAATCCTTTGCTGTTTCTCACAAGCTAGTGATGTCTGCAACACAGAATATTTACCATATTAAGATTTTAAAAACAGTAAGGAGTAGGAAATTTTTGAACAGTAGCATCATAAGGCATTACATGAGACCTACCTTAGCTCCTTTTTGATTTGACTAATTTGAGATTCATAATAATCAATTAGACCAAGGAACCTAAAGAAGGGAAAAATGGTATTTTGAATTTCACATATTCTCAAAAAAGTTATGCCTGAAAGACACTGTGACCAACCCACAGGAACGGGCCTGCTTACACAACCACACTGCACCTCCGAAGCGACTGCTTCAAATCCTGGGGTTTCTCTCATACAAACAAACACGGTGGCAGTTTTCTAAAACATGAAAGTAGAGACATTAACTCTGTACTAGTCTAAAAGTGGCAAAATTATCCAAGAGGAGAAAAAGGCTAAATCCCCCTGACAGCCTCCTCATCTTGTGACTAAGCTTAACAGCGAGGCACAGTCCCAAGTAACCCAAGAACATCCACCTCCAAAGAAACTAAAAGTACTTTCAAAGTAAGTAGTTGCAAAAAAGTAGAGCCACAAAAGACTGAACAGCTGAGAAACCGCCTTTCCTCTTGAGCGCTCTAAGATTGTCTGTTTTGGAGAGACAGATGAGAAAGCACAGGGAACCAAATTCAGTGATCCTTCCTCTCATACAGTGAGGCACAAGAAAAGGGCTGTGAACACACAATCCCTTTTAAGTGCTTCCCAGGTAAATGTTGCTAGCCAGGCCGAGAAAACCAGGTGACAACAGCACAGTAAAGTGCTGGCTACCTGAGGCCTAAGAATTGGCAATAATCTCTGATTATAGCAGGGCCACAGAGATCTTACTGCAAGGGACACAGGCTGGGAATACTTTTGGAAATTTCCCTAAAGTCCCTGGGAAGCCTTACAGCAAGCCTGCAGTCAGCAGTTGCAAAGACCAACTTTCCAAAACTGGAAGTGGCTTTTGGAGGGGGTTAGGGGGTGGTCTTTGTTGTTTTTTTTTTTTTATTTGGTTGTTCTTTTAATTCACAGTTTAAAGTGCTGGAATCCCAGGATGAGATCACCCTCACAGAGACACTGCAGTGCCGGAGTAGAGTGAATCATTCCTTTCTCTTTGCTGACACCTAGTGTATACAGTGGCTGGTAATTTTTTATTTCTGCCATGGATTTATCCAGCTCACATTTTTTATACAAGAAAAAATTACTGCACTGACGTACCTTTATAACAATTCATATTTCAGCTTGCACTCCTACGGTCTCCAGCTTTTTTTTTTTTTAATATATAAATACTGAGAACAGTTACTCTAAAATCAGTTTCTCCATTTAATGTTACAGGTCATTCACCAATATAAGAAAATAGCTTACTGCTGATCTAGAAGAGACTTGGGAGCTCTTTTGCAAAACCGACAAAACATTTTGTTTTGAGCAGCAACACGCCGTTTCTCCTCCAACCCAACTTTGCACAGCTCCTTCTGCAAACGGGCAATAATTTCTTCCTGTTCTTGCAACTTTTCCTGCTGCTGTTTGTATTTTGCCTGTGAACAGATAATGGGAGCATTATGAAATTATTCTAACCCACAACCTGGAGACTGTACTGTGCATGGTGGCCAAGTAGGCACCTGGTCTGAAGGAGGATTAGTACTTGGATTTTGGCTGTACTGAAGAGGCAGTGGAAGAAGGACACAGATATTTGTCTAAGTTATCACCAGAAAATTCTGTGTAGATTGAAAAAATCTATAAATAGCGTACTAACTCTCTGACCCAAGACTCCTGTTTATTTTGATCAACGTAAATATTTTTAGAGCTTTTAAAAAAAAGTCAAAAGTTTGAATCCTCAGACAGCACTATCTGAATTACCTGTGAAACCTGTTGATCTTTTTGAAGTTCTTTGACTTGATTCTGTTGCTGGCAAACTTTAGCTATAGTCTCATCTTCCAGCTGACAAATTTTGAACTTAATGTTTTTCACCACATTTTCCAAATCATTAGCCTGTTGTTCTTGTCGAGATGCCCGACGTCGTTCCTGTCGCAGCTCATCTCTGAAAAAAATAAGTGAATTCTTGATTTAAATTAAACTAATTTTTCTAAAGACAGTGAAGGAAGCACAGGCCTGACAACATTATCTGATGACACTCAGTAAAAGCCTGTGGCAGCAGGTACAGGAAATATGCTGGTATGGGAAGAAGCAGCACATGAAATAACGGAAGAGCTCAAAAGGAACTGGGCCAACACTGGTGCATATTGGACAATAACCTCAGGAAAAAGGCCTCGGGTGTGACAAGGGCTCCACCTGGCAGGAGGACACTGATAATACTTTTGCTTTGCATTAGCCGGTAAGTTCCTTCTGCTGCGTCTTACCTAAGATAACGATTAGCCTCCATAAGCCCTTGCATGATTTTCTGCTGTCGGTCAGCATCTTCCACCAGTGTTTTTAAAGCAAGTCTTATTCCTAGAGAAGACTGACTGTCGAAGACAATCGTATCTGAAGATACATAAAATAAGCAAAGTCATAATGGAAGGCTTTTAATAGCTGAAGATCGCATCTCTGCTACCGTTCAGAAGCAATGGCTTTAGAGATGCCTTATGAACTTAGGCTTATTATTTCCAAATACAAAAAACTTGTAAAATTAGCATTTCCTTACCTGATAGATTTCTGCAGGTTTGAGGGGCCGCAAGCCTCACTGGTTTCAGCCCATGATGCATTAACAGCTTGTTTAAGTTTTCCCATTCTGCCTTCTCTTGCTGCAGCTGGGGGAAGGGGAAGAAGAGACACAAACCTGAGTTCTCAAGATCAGCGCAGGGTCTCCCATCCTTCCTGTCGAGCAGGCAGTGACGGATACCAAATGCCCCCAAATAAAAACAAACCACAAACCCCCGAGAAGGCCCAGCCACTGCAGGCCAGACAGCTTGTCCAACTTCCCAATAGCGCTTGCAAAATTAGTGGGGAAAAGCATACTTAACGATATACAGAACACTCAGCTTTCCCGACCGCTATCAGAAGGAAAAATACGTGCAAAGAGTAAAATTCACTTTTTTAAAAAACTCAGACAACCGGCCCTGGGGTACCTCCAACGCATCAGGGGTGCGGAGGGCCTCGAGCCCTGCCCCAGCCCCGAGAGAAGCCCTCGGGTACCCGCTGTGGGGGTTTATTGTTCGTTCTCTTTTTTCGTTCTGCTCTCAACCACCAAGCAGTAACAACAGCCACCTCAGCTCCACCACGGTACCTCTGTCATGGCGAGGGACCGCTGATCTCCAACCGCCGGCGAAGGGGGCCGGGCCCCGCGCCGCCGCCCGCAGACGGCCACGGGGGGCGCGGGAGAGGATAGGCGTCGGTTACCGGGACGCGGAGCCTCAGCAGGTCCCGGTCGGCGGGCAGGGCACAGCCTCGTACGGGGCTGCCGCCGACGGGAACGCGCGGGGCCGGTCGGGAGAACGGTGGGCCGGGGCTGGGGGTGGGGGTAACGGCCCGCCCGCGAGCGGCGGGGAGGAAGGGAGGGAGGCGCGAGGGCGGCCGCGGGGCGGCGCTGGCCGCACGCCGCCATTTTGAGGCGCGGGGAGCCGACGGGGAGGAGAGCCCCGCGGAGGTAGGAAGGGGGCCGGGGCCGGGACCGGGACCGGGACCGGCGGGGCGCGGGGCCGGGCTCGCCTCATGTTCCCTCAGGCACTGCAGCGGTCGTGGGGGAGGCAGGCGTCTGGGAACTGCTCTTTCTCACCGCGGCCCCTTGGAGGGTCCCACCGCCCGGGCTGAGGGACGGTCTCCCTGGGCTCCTTGGAGACCGCTTGGCCGCTGGAGGAGAAGGAGGAGCAGGAAGCAGCAGCAGCAGCAGCAGCAGTATCCCGCGTCTCCGGCGGCGCCTCCTTCCGCCTGTTGCCGCGGGCCCGGCGCGGACGAGGGGTGGGACGCCCACCTGGGCGGCGGGGCCGTGCGCGGCGGGACTCTGCTCCGTGCCGCTCGGGCGGGCGCGGCGGCTCGGAGAGGAGTCGCGTGTTCTCGCTGGGCGCGGAGCGTCGCGGCCGTGGGCAGCAAGCTGTGTGAGGAGGAGTTAAAAGTGTCGTTGTCACGACTTAATTAAATGAAATAAAAGCAGCTCTTTGCTGGAAATAAACGGGTGGTGGGGCGGGATTTGCCGTCTCGAGTTCATACACGACCTAGCGCACCGTGTCCCGCTGCCTGCCACCAGGCAGGGATTAGGCGGGCGCAGAGCAGTAATCCCATCCTAGTTGTCAAAACAAGCCCTTATGTGTAAAGAAGTAAATCTCGTCTGGGACTGCTGACTTGATTAACAGAAAACGCGGTGAAGCAAGGTGGTGGGCGGTTGGTACAAACCCCTTCGCTTGTGTGCGAGCCGGGGAGCGAGCGTCTGAGGGCTGACTGTGGCGGACATGGCCTGGTCCTGGAGCGCACGGCTTCCCCTTCGGACTCGGTGGCATCGACTGTCCTTCAGAAAACATAAAGCTGGCCTTAAGTTCGGGTTCAGGTTTGATTTAAAAAAAATAAATAGTGTATTACCATTATTTATTTAAAAAAAAAAAAGAAAAAGGAACCTGTGTGTTCTGGGGTGTTTCCTGACCCTTTCAGCATTGATCCTAAATTATCTGCTGAAATTCGCGCAGCAGGGTTGCGCAGTGCCAGGGGTGAGGCAGTCTCTGTGGGTAGGCTGTAGACACTCACCGGGTGCCACCTCTTGTGGTGTGTCTTTTTGTGCCCGAGGCCGCTTGTGTCGATTAGCTGGCAGTGACAAGCAGAAGCGTGGCCAGCAAGTCGAGGGAGGTGATTCTCCACCTCTACTCTGCTCTGGTGAGACCCCACCTGCAGTACTGCATTCAGCTCCAGGGCCCCCAGCGTAAGAAGGACATGGACCTGTTGGAGCGAGTCCAGAGGAGGGCCACAAAGATGATCGGGAGGCTGGAGCACCTCTCCTGTGAAGACAGGCTGAGAAAGTTGGGGTTGCTCAGCCTGAAGAAGGAAAGGCTCCAGGGAGACCTTATAGCACCCTGCCAGTACCTGAAGGGGCCTATGAGAGAGCTGGAGAGGGGCTTTCTGCAAGGGCATGCAGTGATAGGATGAGGGCTAATGGTTTCAAACTGAAAGAGGATAGTGTTAGATTAGATATTAGGAAGAAATTCTTCATGCTGAGGGTCGTGAGACACTGGAACAGGCTGCCCAGAGAAGCTGTGGATGCCCCCTCCCTGGAAGCGTTCAAGGCCAGGTTGGACGGGGCTTTGGGCAACCTGGTCTGGTGGAAGGTGTCCCTGCCCATGGCAGGGGGTTGGAACTGGATGATCTTTTAAGGTCCCTTTGAACCCAAACCATTCTGAGATTCCGTGTCCTGAGCCCCTGGCGCCCGCTCCTTCCCGGAGAATGGGAAGGAGGAAGCACAGAAATACACCCCGCCTGACTTCCACCGTGTGCCAGGGGATGTGAGCCTTCACAGAAATCAATCTGCAACTTTAGGAACAACGAAAACAACCTCCTTAGCATTTATTGGGTGGTGTAGACTGCTCACTACTGTGAGAATTAAATCCTTATACCCTTCAAATGGTCTGTTTTTAAAACTTATTTTTCAGTTTATGAACAGAAATATGTGTAATTACTGATAAAACCGTGGACAGTTAGTTATACAGCAGTGTATGTGAGCGTGTTTTAAAATAGGAGGTTAAGTCAGAGTGAAGGAGGTTTAATTTTTAAATGCACACTCCTCTGTTAGGCTGAAGAGAGACCCTAGAACTTACAACTTTACTTCTAATTCATTTTTCACTGAAAAGTACGATTTATCAAAAATTCACTTACTTGCACTTACTTAAATTATGCTTAGTGATATGCACAGACTAAATGCAGATAGCTCTTACCCAAATGAATCTCTTTACTGAAAATGATAAATTAAAAATAGCAGCATTGTTGTAAAACACAGTCATGGTCTAAAAACCTAAGTAATAAAAGTGATTTATTTGTGGTTCACATAGACTTTATGACTGAATTGGCAGGTCAAATTGCTAATACAATTGTTGGAAACAACTACAGTGGTTTGGGAAAACTAGTAGGTTTAAATTGTTGTTGGCTGTGCTAGTTTACTTTCCCTGAGGTGGTAACAGTCCCTAGCTTGTTACGGTTTGTGTCTGAGATGGGCAGCTCTGGATTTCGTTCCTGCTTTGGTCAAGTTGTTCATTTCTAAGCTTTTGCTCACAAGTTAGGCAAACCATTTTCCCATCAGATAACTCACAAATTTATGATGTGCTAATAAAGCTAGGAGACACTGCACATACTAATTTTGTAAAAGAATACTTGCATTTGCCTTTTTGTCTAAGAAGAAAAATGATATTTGTATCTCGTCATCTATACAGTAGCGCGTGATAGTTCATGACACTTTTAGAAAATGATATTTGTATCTCGTCATCTATACAGTAGCGCGTGATAGTTCATGACACTTTTAGAAATGTACTTTATCTTAAATGGAAAAAACAAGGAAAATTGAGGCCTCAACATATCTCTGCTGCTATTCCGCTTTTCTTTTCTTCTTGCTGCTAACCGGACTAAAAACCATTTCAGTTGCTATGGCATCCCGTGAGGAGATAACTGACTGTGAAGATGAAGTAAGGTAAAAGATCAGAACTGTGGTATGAGCAGATCTGGAAAGATATCCACAGTTCCAGTGGTCACTTATGACTGTATCTAAACTTTGAAAATTACTTAAATGAACAGATATCTTGCCAGATCTCCTCCCCTGTGGGTGTTTGTGTGCGCAGAGTTGCATTTCTGAATGCTGTAAGTAATGTTTATGAGAAAGATGACAGACAAATCTGTTAAAACAGGTAATAGCTAAACTGGTCATGCTGACTATTTTTTTGAGTTTAAAAGGCTAAAACACTTTCTCAGAGACCAGTCAAAATACTAGATTTTAATGCCTGCCAAGAATCGCAGAACTGTCCAGGAGCATCCAAATTCTAAGTGTAATTTTGTAACCATACTGTCACGCGAAATGGAAGTTTTAGAGGTTAGATGGATATATATGCCTTTGTATGGTGTTTGTCAAAGTGAGTCTGTTTAACTGTCTGTTTATATTTTGTGAGATTTTGTCACACTTGAATGTTTGAAAAACATAATAAGCAGTTGCTTATTCTTTCAAGGCTCATTTTTCATTTGTAAAAAGCGGCTTGCCCTGAAGCGGTAAAGCTTTGAACTACTGACATCAGTAATTGAACTCTTTCAATGACAATTAATTTACTTTGTTGGTGTTTCCATAGGTCTCGGTACAGCCACTTAGAGAAGATGACAGATTTGGTGGCTGTTTGGGAAGTAGCTTTAAGTGATGGTGTTCATAAGATTGAATTTGAACATGGGACCACTTCAGGAAAGCGTGTTGTCTATATTGATGGAAAGGTGAAATTGCTATGTACTCAAAATTCCCTATGATACAGATTATATAAGTCCACTTCCATGCAACAGGCATCAGAACAAACAAAAGACTAATAAATGCGAGTGAGGTATATCCAGTTGATTAACTTTACCTAATTTAATGAACTGCATCGTTATTTTTTTTCAGTTACAATTAAGGTGTGAGTATTCATGAAGTGCTTTGCTGTCCTTGGGCAGAGGCACTCTGGACATACAGAATATTGTATATTTTTTCTTTCTGAAATAAGTTAAGGACTGAGCTGTTTCCTGAGTCCTGGTTCAATTTTTTTATATACGAAAACATGCATTCAGGTTTATCAATTAATACCCATTGTCTTTGTTTTATTCTACAGGAAGAAATAAGAAAAGAATGGATGTTTAAATTAGTGGGTAAAGAAACATTCACTGTTGGAGTAGCCAAAACTAAAGCTACTATTAACATTGATGCAGTCAGTGGCTTTGCATATGAATATACTTTGGAGATCAATGGAAAGAGCCTCAAGAAGTATATGGAGAACAGGTCAAAAACAACCAATACTTGGATACTGAGCTTGGGTGGTACGGACTATAGAGTTGTTCTAGGTAAGTAAACATTGAGTGACTTCATGTCGCTGCCTTTGGTTAAAACTGGTACGCATTTAATAACTGGTAATTAAGAGAAAGCACAGTTCAGTGGCTAGCACTGTTGCAGTGTAAAATCCTGGGTGGTCTGGAAGTTTGGAATTACATGCCAAAGACAGTTTGAAAAATAATGGTCTTGTTACACCTGTGTGAGCCTGCTGTCAGTGTTCTGTTCGACAGCAGCATCGTCGTCTAGATTTAAGAAATAAAAATCTTGGAAGGAGTCATGGCTTCTTTATCCATAGAGCTGCCGTAGTAAGGCAATTCTCCAGGTGAAGCATGTTATAGAAGTGTTATCTGCGATGTGATCAAGCCCGCTGGGTAAGTTTGTTAACCAGGTAACCAGGCTTTCCTTCCAAAAATCCTACGCCAAAGTCAAGGAGTCTTTAACTGAAGAAGTGCAACAATATTATTCTACATTTTTGATAGATTAATTGTCATCCTTTTTTCTGCATCACTTCTTAACTACAAATTTAATCAAAAACCTTCACATTACTTTTTTCACTTTCTTAATAGCAAGGGAATATATTCCTTCTCTTCTGCCCCCCCTTTCCCAAATACATTACAAGCAGATGGGAGGAAGGGATCCCCTGTGAGGATTTGTCCGTGGCATCTAGTGGGAAAACTTCCACGTAGGTATTGCTGTATGGTTAGACCTGGAGGCGAGAGATTTTGGGTTACGGTTTCTTTTTACGCCTCAGGACAGGATGAACTGCCCTAAGATGAAGGGGGGCCAGGAAGAAAGACAATTTTAATGCCAGAAACAGATTAGTCTCCTCACAGACTTTAAATCTCCCTATGCTTACTTAAAAGGCAAGCGCTGTTCAGCTCCCTACTGATGTCCTGTGGATGACAGTGTCAGTAATTCTAGAATTCCAGAATTCTAGAGCAAAGTAATTTAAGATATGCTGGGAGAAGTAAAAGAATATTCTGTTTAAATAGGAATCTTAGAATTTGTTCATTTGAAAGTGGAATTTGGGTTTTCAAGGAGATTTTAAGAAGACAAACAGTTTGATGGATGTTAAATAATGCTGCTTTTGAATTAAACCACTCTGGAAAAAATGTTAAGAGCTTATTGAATAAACAGCAGTCAAATAATTAGCAGAAATTACTTCATTTTTTCTGACTTCAAGTTTTTCAGTGTAAGAATGTCAGAGTATCTCTGACAATATTCCTAACAATGCAGTGTTAATAGCCAGGACTAGGGAGAGGTAAAAATGTGTGTTCGTAGCAAAAGTTGTTGGCCCATTGATGACAGGCTCCCATCTGCCCAATATAAGAACAAACCCTGTCGCCCAGGTACTGTGGCTGATTAGGAACTTACTTTGGGAATTGAAAGTAAAATTCAACCATAAATTTTAAAAATTCCTAGATCTTGTCTGAAGGGGGGAAAAAATATCTTGTTCTTTCTACTTTTTGTTTTCTTTTCCCTTCACAGAAAAGGACACTATGGATGTGTGGTGCAACGGCCAAAAAATTGAAACAGCGGTATGTGTCCTTTCACGTGGTCATTTCCAAAGGCTTTCCACAGGCTACGGTTAGATAACCAAAGCTTAGCAAACTCAGCTACAGAGGGGCACGTTACCTCACTTTACCACAGAGTATGAGCATAGGCCTAGACAGCCAGTATGCTATTAGTCTGTTCTAATGTCCTTCACTGTATTTTGTAACTGGCAGTATTTCAGTTAGGATGCCAAACATCCATCTTGTAAACAATGCTTTTGTTTACACTTTTTAGACAAGCAAAATAAATCTTCTGAGTCTTTTGTCCAGGTTTTTAGGCAGAAAACTTTCAGGGGACTGGGAGGGACTTGAATTTGATGCAGAGTGTAGAGCCACCTCATCCAAACCCTCTCATGTTAGTGGTGAATGAAGGTTGAATGCACACAGTGTGTTACGACTCACAATTTTATTCCATCTAGAGATGGTCCTTACCACTTAGGGCTTAAAGATCTCACTGGAACAAATCACACCTTTGCCTTTCTGTCACATCTGCATTAATTTTTAGAGCAGGTTCACAGCTAGAAGGCCTAATCTATTTGCTGTCTTTTTATATTATGATGGCTTTCAATATGCATACCATGTAGGGTTCCGCATCCTTGAAGGATGTGCTTTCTCACCAGAGAGCTGTCACTGAGATTACTGCTGCCACAACTAAGCCCCTGGATGAGTACAAATTGTAAAATCAACAGTTCTGCTATACTTCAGAATAGGATGAAAAGATTCACCAAAATATTCCTTCATTAATCAGTGGAAGAAACGTCCTCTCTCAGTGAATCAGAACTTCTGCTCTTGGTGGTTCTCAGCCTTTTCTGTAATGTAATAAATGCACTAGGAGATATTCTTGCAAGCTACTTGTACAGGTTTAGTTGTCAAACTGCTTGCATTACAGCGGCACACAGATTTTTTTCTACTCTCCCAAAGATGATGACAAAAACACAGCCATGAGTGGCAAAATCTATAACCGGAAATTACATAACTGCAGCAGGAGCTGTGCATGCAAAACACACAACTCGGGGATCTCTTTGTCCTGCTGCACAAGATACCACTAAATCCTTCAAGTTTTACTGCCATGCCAGCGTACATTTGTGTGGTCCTTAACTGGCTGTACTGCACAACTCGGAAGGAAACTGTCGTTTCAATTTTTGTTTTACTGACATGGATCAATGATAATAATTCGCAGGCTCCAGCTTTACCATTTCTGATTATGTGAAATTTTGATTGTCACCTAATACCCACAAACCTGTAACTGGACAAAGCCCTGTCATCTGAGATTGTGTGGCTTTGTTCAGCATTTGCGCTGTATTTGTTGCAGGTGCCAATGGCTGCTGTAATAGTGGGAACTATAAGTGATCTTGACCTTGGAAACAGTCTGAAGCACTCAAGCTTTCATTTTACTAAAATAGCACATGTCTGGTTTTATTCTTCTCTCCTTTCTTCCAGGGTGAATTTGTAGAAGATGGGACTGAAACACACTTCAGTGTTGGTGATCACAGCTGTTGCATTAAGGCTGTCAGTAGTGGAAAACGAAAGGAAGGAATTATTCATACCCTTATTGTGGACGACAGAGAAATCCCAGAGGCTGTGGAGTAGCCTCTAGTTAACTGATTAGTGTAGGACTAAGATCAGGAATTTTCAATTACTGTGGTAATTATTTTAATATGTACTACTTGGTACATCCAGTTTGTGCGGGGTTTATTTTCTAGTTTCTGTATATGAAATTATTCTTTTTGAGGACCAGATGAAAATAATTATATACAACCTCTTACATTACCAGTTTTTAAAAAACTGTGTGTACATATATATATATATAATGTATGATATTGTTAAGTGCAGAGAACACTGGTGAACTTAAGTAGAAATGATATACACTAGAAAAAATCTCTCTATAATAAAATAGAAGATAAATATTCAATGAGACTGAATCCTTATAAACTGCAGCTGTATGTGGAGGGAGGAGGAAGCATGTGCTGCGCATTGGAGTAAGCTGTTAAAATTTTCTCAGTGCTTATTTTTTCTATTAAACTGACTACTAACGTTTTTCAGATGCAGTTAAGAAGGGTTCCAATGTTAATAAAAAGGTTATTAATGAAATATATTATTACCAGTACTTGTGTAACAGTATTAAAATAACACTGCGCTATGCAAACTGTTTTCCGTTCCNTTCTATTAAACTGACTACCAACGTTTTTCAGATGCAGTTAAGAAGGGTTCCAATGTTAATAAAAAGGTTATTAATGAAATATATTATTACCAGTACTTGTGTAACAGTATTAAAATAACACTGCGCTATGCAAACTGTTTTCCGTTCCCAGTAGGAGAAAAGATGTTACATTGTACCTAAAAAAATAATTCCTTAAGGTGTTCTGAAAACTGCTGCTAGTTTGAAATCGTTGCATTAGTTCAGAAACTCTGTACTGAGGTTTTTTCAAAATAGAAAACAGAAAAAAAAATTCCTGCCATGAAACTCCTTTAAAAAATGAAACATCTTGAAGCAAGCTGAAATGAGAGCTTGTTCTTGTTCAGTGCTACCTAACAAACCTTAATTCTGCAACCGTGTGTTTTCCTGACAGTAGTGTGTGAATCAAGAAACATAAGGAAAAAATGGGATGGACAAAGAAAATAATTGGTTGCTTACATGGAAAAGTTAAAATAGAAATAGCCTGACTCTGTTTCAAACTTTCAGCATACTATCTAAAGGCAACCTTGGGATTTCTGTGAGAACAACACTCCTATGTTTTAGATGGTTCGTACAAGTTCACGGGGGGGTTCCATTTAACATTACACTAGAGCATCCTATGCTCACACACTGCAAAAGTGACACTTTTGCAACAATGTAGACATAGCTAATCTTAAAAATAATTNCATACTATCTAAAGGCAACCTTGGGATTTCTGTGAGAACAACACTCCTATGTTTTAGATGGTTCGTACAAGTTCACGGGGGGTTCCATTTAACATTACACTAGAGCATCCTATGCTCACACGCTGCAAAAGTGACACTTTTGCAACAATGTAGACATAGCTAATCTTAAAAATAATTTAAAAAAAAAACAAAATATTTTCATTTACAAGTTTGTTTTGCAATGGTTCAAAAAAATTTTCCACTTGCAACCTCACTTAGAGTTCAGAATTAGACTTCTTATAACTTGATTTCTTTCGGACTTGTGAGCGGTTCCTAGCACTATGACTACTAACTATGTTGGGAGTTGCAGGTGCAGTACAAACGTGCTGGGAATTCATTAACAAATTATTTTGAAAAATTTTAAACACTAATTTCATCTATGTTTTAGGGTTCAGCTTGCTCTCCATTAGCACAGTGCTTTACATGTGCACGAAATGCTTTTCATATGACAGCGTTATTTTTTAACAGTTTAATGCAAACCTTTGTTCTCCCCAGATATTTACAGTTTTAACCATAGGTAACTTTCCAGTCCAGAAGCAGACCTGATACTGACAGATAAGCCTTTATTTCTGTATTGCAGCACTGTTCTGAGCCATTTCAGGTGCTTAGTTAGGGCCACAACTGGTGGGCTTAAATGCTTCAGGCTGGACAAATCTGGTAGTAGCTTTTAGTTTGGGGCAACAGATTTATTTTAAACCCTGATAACATCAGACATACTTTCAGGCTTTAGTACAGAAAGTTTCAAAGTGCTGGAGAGCTGGACTGCATCCTCTTTTACACTGAAATGGGTATAATAGTTCTCGGGCTTTTCCATTTGCTGGCTTCAGGTCACTACAGAAGCAATGTAGGGATGTCTGCAGTTGACACTGTAGATACTGTGTCTAATAATTAATAAAAAGACTAATAAAGGTACATTAATTGAAGAGCAATTTCAAGCTTTAGCTTGAGCCAGTTCTCTACTTTTTTGTAGCCTTTCAAAGAGATTGAACACCACTGAGAAAGCTGAAGCTCAAATACAGTCCATGTCACGTTCTTAAGACTATGTGGAAAAGTAACAGGTTAGCCGATAGTGTCATTCATACTTCTGATTTTGAATACATGTATCTACAGTGCTTGGAATATCTTAACTAATAAAAACTCTTAACAGCAACTACTGTTAAAAATCAGGAAGCATTGTTTCACATTTGTCATAACTGTATTTAATAGCATGTCCCTAAGTTGGGAAACAGCTTTCACCTGCTAGATTCACCTGTTTAAGTCAAAAGCAAATTTAAGAATCAAAGGCACAACCAAGATTTCTTAGGTTTCACTAACATACACGGTATCTCAGATTAAGAAGGTGTAATGGAGGAACGGCAGCCTTCGCAGACATCAAGTGGGTAGTCACGTGCTCAGAACGCTTTAAGGCATGAAGTAAATGACCAGATAAATGCTAAACTGCATTTTGCGATGCTTTCCCTTCCATTTCCATTCACAGATGATTTTGTTCAAATCTCCTTAAGGTATTCACTCGCTTTTTTTGTTCACGGATGTTTCAGAGCACTTTGCCTGAGGCGCTTTGATCACAGCACGTTACTAGGTAAAGCATCCTCTTAAAATGTAAGTACTAGACTTTATTCTGAGGGGGTCTTTGTAATAGCTACAGCTCTGATTAATTAATTCTTACTCAGGATGCTGCTGGTTTCCTCAGAGGGCCATATACCTCTACCTCACTAGGCAACAAGTCAACAAATATTGTGGAAGGGCCCCAACACTGTTGCAAATGATAAAGGTGTCAGGATTGATTACGTCATCTACTAAGCTGTCGTATACATTAATGGTATCCCCCTCCACTGCTGGTGGCATAATGTAACATGGCTTGCCTTTAGTGTATAAGCCTGTTAATACATCAGCCTCAAACACATACATTTTAGAGTTTGTTTCCCATGGATCTTTACCCTCGATCAGGCTTTTCGGGTTCCTTTTAAAATAGATGCCAGCTCCGTATTTTTGTTCTGGAAAAAGAAAGAAAAATTTTCAGAAGAAAAAAAAAAGAAAAGCCTTTGACTATTTGTACTTTTGGGGTAGTAGTACTAAGGGACTGCTTATTGATTCAGTATGACATTTTATGTTACTGCTCAGTGCGTGCCATCCTTTTCAAAGTAAATTTGCATTAAGTGGCTCAGATGCTAGCACTGACCTCCCATTGAAATCATGAGCAGTGACAGCTGATGGCCATCCTGATTTAACTGCTACTCCAGTGGTGACCCTTTGGATTTAACCTTTAATCCAGTGATAGAAACATCAAGGTATAATGTATTTATATAAATGTTTCTGTCATCATGTACAAGGGACTCTGATAAGCACCAGAGAAGGTAAGATTTTAATAATGCATACTAAAAAAAAAGCTTTGAGATTCATAAGGAGAATGCTGCATAAAAATGCTGTTACAGTATCACATGGAAAAATGCAAAGAAATTAAATTAGACCATCCTATTTATTACTTTGAAAGTGTGAAAATGTGACCTGTACATTACACAGATAAGGAAAGGCAAATCTTCACTTTTTGAACAGTTCATTGCCTGAAATCCCAATTCTGCATTTGAAGAGCAAAATATCGCACCCTTCACTTACTGCAGGATGAGGCGCTAAATGCTTATTCTTTCCATTTCTGAAAACATCTGTCTACTACATTGGCTGCTACAACATCTCATAGACACCACAGCTTTCTTCCTAAGCGTACTCTAGTTTGAACCACAGTCTGCTCAGTCAGGTATCTGCTGTCTCCGCGCCTCGTCTGAGCAGGGGGTTAGGCTAGATGACCTTTGGAAGCACCTTCCAGCCTCAATTATTCTGTGATTCCTTTGAAGATGTTTTAAATCATCAAGCTGCCGAATGCAGCTTGCAGCTGTTTGCAGCAAGTAAATAAGGATGTTAACTTTAGAGAGTGACACAACAAAATAAAACTTGGACTTGCTGACTCTACAGTATCAGGAAGGAAAAACAGGAAAACCTTACTGTAGCTAAAAAAGTATGCTCATGTGACTCGTAAGTGTGGGGAAGGAAGCAGTTCTTGTTTAGGAAGGCAAATTTTTCTGATTTTAATCCAGCTTTAGTAGTCAGTCACTGTTCATTTTGCTTAAAAACACCAAAACAAGGTATTACCTGTTGGCGGAGAATACATCCTGTGAAACCCAGTTTGGCACACAGAGGTACAGAACTGAGCGGGAACATGCTGGTACAACTTGTGGGTTATTTTGGAGGTACCTCGTTTTTCTTCTATTTTTTTTTTCATTTGTTGGAACGCAGCAGATAAAAAAGGATTATGTATCTTTTCAATCTGTAACATAAATAGTAGTGTAGTATAAGCATACAAAGACCAATATCCATGAAATCCATAAGTGCTCGGTGTCAGGCTATGTTCTTCAATGTAAGAACCTTTGATTTAGTTTATATGCATTGATCATGTAGCGGATAAGGTAAAGGTATGTGAAGAGTGCAGCTGATCCACAGAGAAAGAACCATGCCACCGTCCCATGCCTCTCACTGAAATCAATGGGAATATATCCCAGCGCGCTGATTTCCAGTACTTGAGTTGTGCTGAACAGATTGAGTATCAACCAGATGGGAGAGTGAGCTGTGCAGGTGCTTACAGCCTCATCTTGTAAAGAACTGCAAGCATCCTGCTCCTGTAAGGCGTGGAGAACCTCAGCTCTCGTCGATCAAAACTTCATAGCTCTTGGGGGGAAAACAGGCCCATCAATAAGAGGGCCTGTACGTTAGCGTGTGTCTCGAGAGTGTGGCTGCACGCAGCGTAACACCACACAGAGCTTCAGGCAAACTGGCTACACTGCAGCTCTCGCTGGCACATGCAACTCCACCAGCGGGCCAGTTGTGGTGCTATGGCAAAACTCAGTACCAGGGCTCTGCCAGGCCTCTTCTCCAGCAACCCGCTCATGCCAGACTTCTCACTGCTCAGCTAAAAACAAGCAGGTGCTGAAGCACAATCAAGCTTCTGCTCTCTTAAAAGTCATTTAACTGAGCTATGACCAAGCCTCAGTGCAGCACTGTTTTAAATTCTGCCATAGCTTTTGCATTGAGACTCAACAAAGTCTTTAGTTCTGCAGATGAAGAAGCGCTTACTTTCATCTGGTTCGTATTTGCTATTTTTCAATGTGAAATACCTTTGTCATATGAAAGGCAGTTTCGCACGTGGCAGTCTGGTTTCCAATTACCCACTGTTACTACTAGGCATACAAATCCCTGTTTACAAACTTCTGTATTTCTCCATGTTGCACAGCCTCATCCTCTTCCCATTCAGTAACACGCTGATACCCAGGCAAGATCCCAGCCTCAACACACTGCTAATCTGGTCATAACTCTGACAAATTCAGTTGCTGATTTTTGATGTCAAGCTCGCAAGAAGAAAACTGAGACATTGCATTACTGTCCTGGAATATTGTACTCGCTCTAACATGCAACCCTCTTATTTCTCTAGAGTCCTATAAAAGAACATTTGAGGCTTGAAATAAGCGACAAAATATACGGTGCAGTTAAAAGAACTTACCAGAATGTAACCACACTTTTTGAGTGATTATTTGCATTACGTTTAAAATACTCCTTACTGGGAGTGAAGACCACATCTGTTTTAAGGATTAGACTGATTTGATCTTAATTTTTAAAAGGAATATATTGAAATAGTTCATCTGAGTTTTTTAAGCATATGTTAAACATGTTAGTTCAAATATATCAGCTGAGATTTAGTTTTTCCACGAATACCCTCTTTACCTTGAGAACACGAAGCCCAGCTTTTTCAAACTGTTTCTGTCTGTCTTTAAACTCCTGAAGGTGTGGTTCCACCAGTGAAAGCTGGACGCATTTAGTAGCGTTTGTCTTGTGAAGGTGTCCTTCCGAAAGCTGACTTGCTTCTGGATGGCCTGGATAAAAATAACAGAGTGAAATTTTCATATATCATAATATCTGAAGCAAAGGCAAGGAAGAGGGATCCAATACTTTACTTTGGTAGTTAAGAACAAAGAATGTTAAATATTCTCCAAAGTAGTGCCAGAGGCTAATATTGAGAGGGACTGATATATATATATATTTTTTCCATTTATTAAAGAAACCAGACAGAGAGGGAATCAAAGAAAAGCAAATTATCTTCTCCATTACATCTCTCCACAGCCCAGCTTTGTATAATGGTATCTGTATTGAATGGCTGTACAAATACGAGGAGGAACAGATTGCTCGGTAGCTTTCTGTAATGCCACGAGTTCTATCAACTGTTACTGGAAGTCAGGGACTCCGCAGAACAAGTCCTTTGGTGGGTCCTGCACCAGTGGTCCAGCTGTAGCTAGCAAAAGAGCTCAGCAAAGGTACGTGTTAATTAAGTGCAAATTGTGTAAGTCTCTGGTGGCCAGGCTTTAAAGTGAAGCAGTCCTGGAGGAAGCCAGCATTACAGGGGGCTGTGCAATGACGGCCAGCCCCTGTATGTGCTGTGCCCTGCTGGGAATGTTGCCAAGTGAGTAACCAAAGCTCACAAATGGTCTTTCAGGGGCTCAGATGATAAAAGTACAGTAATATCAGTAATTAAAGCAATGCTCAGTATGAGTGTCAACTGAACGCACGTCTGTCCACTCTCAGCAATGCACAGATATATGTTCCTTCATACTTGACCTTAGTTATTCACTTACTTAATTAGTCACTTATTTACTTTACATACCCATTAAGTACAGCAGTTCCTCCTGTTTGGCTGTAGTCTTCTCCTGCATACGAAGCAGTAGTTTTTCAGTTGCGAGCACTGCATCAATCACAGCATCAGGAGGGCCCCAAAATTCCAGTCTTGCCTTTCCACCTCGCACTTCTTCTGATACACATACACTGGAATGCTGCTTCCGAGATAGTTCTGCAAACTCGTTTTTACCGAGGCTAAAAATGTAGTTGTTTTCAATAATAGCACAGTGACTTTCCTGAATTTGTACCACGCGTTGGATCCATGATTCTGCTGCTTCCAATGCTGTATGCGTGTTCCCCTTAAGTTCAATAGCTGGTTCATTATTTGCAGTGTCTTTTACGCTTTGACTGCCTGACTCTGTACCTGGAATAAAGGTGTTTTTTTTTTTTTTTACAAGTGCATTGGAAGAGTGAAGAGCTTTCGAGTGCTGCCACAAACTTCTATGTGTAATCCAAGATATACAGTGCAAGAAACACACTACTCTCCTCGTATGCTCAAAAAAAAAAAAAAAAAAAAAATTGGCTAGGTTTCCAGGAAACCCCACCCACCCACATGGAGAGTTTATTTGCCTTCCATTAAATGACTTTCAACAAGGTAGGCACTGATGACGATGTTTATGTTTGGAAATCTTGTAAGGGACTGCCCAGTTCCATTCCTATTAACGTAAAAATATTTTTGCCTCCCCCCTTTCCCAAAGATGCATACACAAATAAGTTCTTTTTAAAGGAATGTGATTTCAGATTCTCAAATCTGGAGTGCTTGTTTACTTGAAATGCCCCTTCTGTTCATTACTTACTCAGATAATCACTTCTGTTGTAATACTGCTTTTTTCCCAGTTTTTGTGCTGCCGAATCAAATTTTCTCTGGAAAACCTTGAAAGACAAAAGTTTAGGAGCAGTTTGCAATCGCTGTTCTCAAACATGCAATTTGTCTCTCCAAAACTCTGTTAGACAAGCAGTTTTAGCTGTAGTTACACCACCTCGCGAAAATTCTGAAATTGTTAACAGCTGACATTTGTCACCTTTTCCCAAAACTTTATTCCTGACAGTACCCAAATGCATTCCCGTTCTTCTATGTCTCCTAAGGTAAGACACCTTACACACTGAATGGCACCTTTACCAACTTCTGTGGTTATGGCATATCCAGAACTCATGGAAACACAGTAGATAAAGGTACTCACTACTTGCAGTTTAATGCTGATGAATCCTTATTCAGTTTTAAAACTCAGACTACTGCCCTGCCTTTAATACAAAGCTCCTCTTCATGATCACACATGGGAAGCCTCTGAGAAGCGCTGCTCTGCTAGGCAGTGGATCTGGCATCTGGCAGATAGCCTTTTCTTCTTATTTCAGCAAAAAGAGTTTCTGCTGTGCCCTAATTATCAAGGGATTAAGTGATGAGCACACAGCTGTCGTACAGCTTCCTTTAGAGTTTATGGGACTGTTACAGAACATGGGTCTGGTCTTAGAATCACAGAATGGTCTGGGTTGGATGTAACCTTAAAGACCATCTAGTTCCAACCCCCCTCCACCTAGTTCTTGCACCTATTGAAAGAATGGATGGTTGAAGTTAAATGGGAACAAAAGCAAACTCCGTACTTTTATAATAGATGGCTACCTAAAATAGTTGTGCATCAATCACATCAGCCAAATATTCAAAAGGTGGAAAATGGCACGCTGCAGTTGAAATCACCCACTGTCTGTTTGCAACCCTTCTACCATGTTAGGTCATATGATGTGTTGATAGTGTTTTGCCCTAGAAACTTCATACAAAAACAAAAAAGGGGGGTTTAAAGAAGTTTCTTGAGGAGGAGTAAATTCATTCCCTAATGAGCTGAGTAGACTCTTTCTTACAGATTTGCTGACAGTCATGAGAATTTCAGAGCTCCCTCCCCTTGTTATCAGACCACAGGGTGAAGACTTCTGGTTTAGTGAAGAGAAAATAAAGATTTGTAAAGATTAATAATACCTGTTAATGAGACAAATAGTTTCGTAAAGGGACCTGCCACTCACAAGTGTTATTAAGTAGTACAGAATTCAGATTATCTTAATTTGTAGTCATCTACGGGAATATTTTTACAGTTTTGCGTTTTCCTTATTGGTAGTTAACAACAAATTTGTTACCTGATAGACATCGAAGTCATCTGGGCTGAAGACAAATTGCACATCTATCTTCTTCTCAGGGTGTGCCCCGGCAAAATTTAAAACCTCTTCAATCATGATCTCTGCCACTATATCAACAGGCAGCACTAATGACCAAATTCCACTGGCTGGAAAAGAAACTGAGGGAGATTGGCAGTCCCAAAAATAATCCAGGCATCTTCTCACTGCATCTTTTAATTCCTGCAGGAAAAGCAAGCGTTTTAGTCCTCACGTCACTCAATGTGAAAATCAATTAAAATCCAATGTAACTGATCATCACCTCACACAGTAACACCTTGTGGTGGTATTGCTGCCATACAATGTGCAGTACAAACTTACAGGGTAGATTATACCCTTCTGTTACTATGAGTTCCTTGTAAGACGAAGAATATCTAAGACGAAACTTAAGTTCATCCTGAAGAGCTGAACCCGCTTTTTGCAGCAGTCCTGTTGAAACTGGAGAGTAAGGCTCGCCATTCACAGACACAGAATGAACAACAGCTGTAGTCTGGAAGAAAAGAGTGCAAAGTTTCAGTATACTTCACGTTTACTATTTGCAAGCTTTGCTGCTATAGAGAGCACTCTTTCTAGGAACAATGCCTTTAGAAAAGCCTGACTGCAGAAGATCAGCTGTTTGAAAGGTTCTCTTACCACTTAATGCTAAGGACAGCGCTGGACTATGTCAAAGCACGCACCTTCTAGTGGCAGTAAATGCATACATTTTTTTTAGAAGCCAACAGTGTGCGTAAGACTTCTTCAAGTCATCAGAGTGTATTCAACAGAATTATTTCCACAGCTACCGAACCGACCCATACGCGCCTCATCAAATGCAATTCTGCAGCCAATGATCAGTGAGCAGGAGAGAACTGCAGCTACGTCTGTTATCCCAGCGCAGATGCTCCCCATGTTAGGGCAGCAAGCACTTGTCACCAAACTAGCAGGGTCAGTGCACACGGGGGAACTGCAAAGCTATGGTTGCTTCCAATTCCCAGTGAAAACAGCAGATTCCCATGGTAGGTCTTCTGTATTTCAAATTAAATATGTAAAACGCAAAACGCTTGTCTGCAGAATGCTGATAACAGCAGTAATTGGTCTAACTTTAATTGCTGAAGATTATCTAAAGATACCAGACTTTGGAGCATACTCTCCCCATAGTCTTGAAGGTATGTGGTGTATTTCAGCGCTGTAGAATTGGTTAATAAAATTCCCCACAATGTCAATTTTACGATCCTTTGTTCTCACGTCAAAAAGATGACCTTCCTAGTCGGTTAAGATACTTCCTTAAAATAAAAGTTATGAATGTTTTTAAGATACAGTATTTGCTAAAAGCAAATGCCATTCCTGTGATGTAGCTTCCAGTCTAAGAGCTCTGTTGGATTACTACGACTAAGCTCATATATTTTGCATCACATTTTCTAGCTAAAAAGTCAAATGAATCAATTTAAACGATGCAAACTTTAAAGATAAGGTGCACTTCATCTGTATAAGTTATTTTCAGAGGTTTCAGTGTTTGCTGAATAACTCCAGTAGTGGCACCTACGAGAACATTAATTATAGGGAAAAAAGCAAGGCAAACAGTAAGAGCAGACTTCCCAGCAACGCATGATAAAATGTGAACTCCCATGATGTTATAGTAAGAAGATAAACATTAACATAGGGACACATTTTTATTAATCATCCAATCTTTAGCTGCTTCCTATTATACCATAACGGCATGTATAAAAAAAAGAAATAAAAACATTCTAATGTTTAATTCCCATTCAGAAAAAAAACAACTCCTAGCCGCTATAATTTATTTACCATTTGTAAATTCTCATCAGGCTGAGAAGGTAACTTTAGTGGACCGATACAACGTGTGTTCTGATCTCTTGGGCGCCAAATCCTGCAAAGACTTGGAGGCAACTCCGTGTTGAACATATTATGGGCCAGACTTACCTTCTGCTCTTCAAGGAGTCCTCTTAAAATGTGCAAGCAAATGCCTCCGTGTTCAATGGAAGCTGAAGGCTGGCTTGGTGAAGCTGAAAGAGTTTCCTGGAGGGAAGTGGTATCACCCAGAAACCTTTCACAGGCCTTCTTCATTTCTGCAACTGTAGCTTCACAAACATTCACCAGGCGGATTTCCTTCAGACAGCCTGGTGGACTTGCCTCCACAAATTCCTTTATAGCCATTACAATCACTTGAGCACACAAACTGAGTGGGAAGCAAAAAAGGCCTGAACTCACTGCTGGGATAGCCACAGACTTTACAGCATTTTCGGGAGCACTAACATACTTCAGAACATTTACGATAGCTTCCTGAAGTAGGTCACAGCAGCTTTCCTTGTCATAAACGGACCACCTTGGACCAACTGCATGAATGATTTTCTTACAAGGAAGCTTCCCTCCACCTGTCACCGCTATTTTGCCAGCTGTGAGTTTTCCATACTTTTGAATATGAAGCTTGCTTTGCTCTTGTATTTCTGGCCCTCCAGCTTTCACAAGGGCTAAAGCAAGGCCTCCTCCATGATCTAGATATTCATTGGCTGCATTCACCAAAGCATCGACCTTGTGTCTTGTGAGATCATCCTTACAAACACAAATGTCAATTCCCTGCTTTAGTTTTTTCCTGTATACTTCAACAGTGCAATTTGTACTTTTGAAGGTCAATGTACAACCAAACATTTTGTAAATGAGATTACTTAGACAGTCCTCTCTTTTCTTAAGAACTTCATACGCATCTTTATTGATGTGGATCATCAAGCTGTCCTCATCCATTACCATGCTTGGCCCTAGGATACAGAATAATATAAAGTGAAATCCAAGATATTACTGTCAAAACATTGCTTTTTATATGGAGGTGTGGTTTATAGCTCTCCATTTTATCCTACTGTCATTACTTACCAATATTTTTTGGCATAGTCTGATCTCCTCTATCCTGTTTTCATAAGCTTAGAAAACCCAAGTAAGCAAAGAAATCAAAGCCTCAAGTGTTGTTCATTATTCTGTTCAAATTAACCTCATCATCTAGTAGCTCCTTTCCTCAAGACCTTCTCCTCTTTCCTTCCAATGCCTTAGGAATCACAGCAGTGTGAGTTTTAGGGAGGTGTAAAGTGCAAGCATGCGCTGTCAGCTTAACACATTGGGATTCTGAGAAACAGTCGCTGTTATGCTCTCCACTGTTTCTTGTAAGCCTGAGTATACTTTCAGTTTCATCTTGTAAACCAACAACCAGCTCCCTTCCCTTAACTGAAGAAGGGCAGACACGGGAGTGGGCAGCTGCTGATCAGTGTCCTCTGAGAGACCACACACTCTCCTCTGAAGCAGGCTGTCTTCAAGATTATCTTGTTGTGACCCGGCAGACGTCAGACCTAGTGAAATACGCCCTGAACCCCAAACAGCCTGCTCAGAGCCCTCTCAGCAGAGGGATTACCAGCATATAGCCTTGGGCAAATACCTTTTCCTTAGAAGTGGCTGACCGCTTCTCTTTCCCTCTTCTTCCTCCAAAGGCACTACAAGATGACTGCAAGAGTATCACTGAACCTGTGGTGACTCGCAGGTTTGGGTTTGCCTGTTTACCTGAGGAGGAAGCTTGGTTAAGATATACCTCCTCCTGCTACTTCTCTCTCTTTCCGTTTCTCTTTCCTACTGTTTATTCTCCCCACCATTAGGCCAACACAACCATTGCCGGTGACATATGCTTAAATGAATCAGTGACATAATCCGAATTAAAAAACCAAAACCACACCACAAAACTTAATTTGATTTAGAGCACCAACCTCAAAGACTGATGCAGCAGCACAAGTGAATGAGCTGAGAATAAATGGTGAGAAGGAGGAAAACGGAGCAGACAAGTGTGAGAACATCATCTTTGAAACAGACGCTGTTACAAGGCTTTGTTAACTGGCTGCAGTGTCACCGATCTGCTGTGCTACATTTTCCGCTAAAACTCCAGCTGAGAAAGCAAACGTGAAAAGCCACGCCATAACCAGGGCTTCACAATCCTTGTAAAAGCAGAAAACACCGCTTCTCCCCGTCTGAGCCTGTTTTGCTGACTACTGAAGCCTGTCTCTGCCCTCTCCAGGGCATTCTTAGCATTTTGTTCCTGGTCCAAGGTCCAAGGGCTAGTACCCCACGCCTTTGCAGTCAGTGACCCATGGCAGAGGAACACTTGCTGATACATTCATCTAAGCCTGCCACAGAGATCTTATGCTGAGCTTTAATTCTGTGGCTCTTCTTTGGTCTGCACTTAAAGCCCTTTCTTAAAGTTCTTTCTTTGTATGGAACTCATGAATTCAGAAGGGCTTTTAAAAACCACTTTTTTTAGGGAAAAAAAATAATGGTAAAGAGCAGGGCACTTTTTATATTATCACTATGGCTATGCAGCCCTCTCCTGGCAGATGTCAGCAGTACTACACGCAGTAGTTACGTTAATTAGTGTCAATCGATTTGTATGAGTTTAATCAAACTTTCCTCTGGTCTACGCTACCTGCTTGTAAAAAAGAGTCTTAACGTTTTGCACTTATAAAGTATCCACACTGATTCATTAAAACACTTCTGAGCTCTTACTTTTAGAGGAGAAACGCAAGCAAATCCTGTTGAAGTAATGAATAATAACGTTGATTCATAACCATGTCTAACTCATACGCTTCAGGTTGCTTTTGGCTATTCTGCGTTGACGTTTTGCAGTTTGCTGGCTGCAGCTGGCAATTTTCAACCTAGCGACGCACTTTGCAGATGGCTAAACGAGAGGCTTACCTAAACCGTTCTTCTCTTTCGAGGTCTCTGGACTGCAACTCTGTTGTAAAAAAAAAAACCAAGAAAGAGAAAATACACGTTACTGCCTGACGGGCTGTGTTCCTACAGGAGCGGTGCCGTTGCAAGCAAAACCGCCAACACCAAGTTCAAAATTTTGTACGAAGTTTTCTAATACTTAAAACGCTATTCGGAGCTGGCGTTGCGGCGACCGGACACCGTGGGTGAAGTCCCCCGCAGCTTCCTCTGGCTCCAGCCGGCCTGCGGGTGCCGAGAAGCCGGGAAATTTCACCTCATCCCGAGCGCCAGGCCAGGGAACGTCGCTTTTCCCCCCGCCCCAGCGCCTAAAGCCCCTCGGCAGCGGGGTGCGGGGAGCCCGGCCCGGCCTGGCCCGTCGCCCAGGGTCGCTTCCAGCCGGGGCCCCTGAGGGAGCGGCTCCCCAGCGGAGGGGCGGCCCCTCGAGCCCCCCGACCCCGGCCCCGGCCCAAGCCGCGCTCCCTTACCTGGAGGAGCCCCATGAACCGGCGCTGCGCGGCGCGGCCGTCTCCCCCTCAGCGCCGTGAGCTGGAGCGGGGCCGGGGGCGGGCAGCGGCGGTCCCAAGCGGCGGAGCGGGAAACGAAAGCGAAAGCGGGCGGCGACAGGCATCATGGCGGCGGCGCCGCTGCTGGTGCGGCTCTGCCCCGCGCCTGACACCGGCGAGAAGCCGATGCTGAAGCTCCAGAGCTACTTCCAGTCAGGGAAGCGGTCGGGGGGCGGCGAGTGCGAGGTGCAGGCGGGCCCCGAGCCCGGCACCTACTGGGTGCACTTCAAGCAGGAGCGAGGTACGGCGGCCGGGGCGGCGGGGCCCGCGGCTCGTTGTGCCCACGCCCAGGGCATTGGGGGGCGGTGGAGCTCCAGCCGCCCTGGGGCTGGGCGCAGGGGGGGCTGTTCGCACGCAGTTCCCGCAGCTGTGTGAGGTGGCGGGGGTGGGGTGGGGTGGGGTGGAGGTGGCGTGAAAATGGCCACCGAGGGCCCTGTATTGTGCCCCTGGGCAGAGCGGGCAAAGGGCGGGTGGTGTCTGCGGCTGCTGGGAGCCGTCAGGTTGTCGGGTAACTTCAGGTTAACATCAGGTTTTCGGTAATCGGCCTTACCTGCCTGTCCCCGAATTACTGCAGATAAAAAGAGCGTGGAATCCCGCAGGGATCACGTCTTGGAAATCAATGCTAGACGCGTGAGGGTGGTCATCCACCCGGGAGAAGGGGAGCTGAGCAAGGGCCAGCGTATGGAGCAGGCCTCCCCCAGCCACCCCGTCCCGTCCAGCTCTTCCCCACCTCGGCAGGAGCTGCAGGCAGCCAAAGGCCATGGAGACACAGCGAGCGAAGTCATTACCAAAAAGGTGCGTCACAAAGAGCGGCAACAAGCCGTGTCACAGCCTGGCCCGCTTGTAGCTCCACAAGTCCTTTGCATTGCTTTATGTTGCACTTCGATATTTCATGCCAAGCAAATGTCAGTTACGTTATCTTAGTCAATAAAATGGAGGTGGGGAGCGACTTTTGAGTGTTGGACCACGGGTCATCCACACATGTTGACAGGCAGTATGTTCTCCAATGTGGCTTTGGCACATGCCACCCACTGCTCCCCAAAGCAGCACCCTGGCAGGTTTTGAGGGCTGGTATGCACCAAGGGCTGCTCCAAGAAGGTGGAAGAATTGTATGAGATTTAGATCCTTTCTTCCTACGCAGACCTCTAACACTATTTCAGCATGATTTGCACCTCCAAACAGCCATAATTACTTCCATCCCTTACCTCAGTGTTAAAAAAAAATCTGCTCTGATGGGATGTAGCACAGCAAACGTTATTTCAGACTTTGAACTAGAAGTTATGCAGAAAAGAAAAGACCAGCTGTGTGTTAGGGACGTGAGGTAGGGCCAAGCTACGTGTTACAAGATGTGGATGTGACTCTACCGAGACACTTGTAGCTGGCCCAGAAGGTTTACCCTGTCTTGTGTAGTAGCGCAGCTGTAGCTTTTGAGGTATAGCGTGTGCTAACGTAGGGGTTATCCGGCATCTGTATCAGTATACTGCCAATTTCCTTACCCTTCTGTCTGTGCAAAGTAGAGATGTGAGTGTGTTTGTTAATATTTTTCAGAACCTTCTTTTCTGCCTTAACCCTGAGTTACTAAAGCATGACTTTTGGGAATTTTTAAAGTTAGGTATTAAGAAAAAAACTAAAAAGTCTAATATAATTAAAGAACAATGTGATATAACTTATATGTGCTGTTAAAACACTTGTCTCTGTCACCTGACACTAAGGGGACAGACAGGTTCTTTGGGGGATCCTTGGCAGAACGGTGATGGCACTAAGTTGTAGTTACAATTAAAGCTTTACATTTTTTTAACAGGATTTAATGATTAGCGTAGCATAGAATTAACGATCAGAGTAGCACAGGATTTCTACAAGCAGAATCGGTGTAGTACAATTTTATAAGTAGCGCAGCACTGAATTTTATAGCACAGCTTAGCTTATGGTTTCTAATCACCTGGACCCTCTGCAGATCACGTCAAATCTTAATACTCGGCTTGCTGTATTGATGCACCAATTACAATCTAGACCCAAAAAACACATAAAAGAATACGAGTCATTTGCTCAGTCCTTGGAGGAAGCAGAGGATGGTGGAGGTGATCCTGGTCTCTGGGAGATCACGGGTCTCACTGGCCGCTGCAGCTGCTGTCCAGGTTCTCACTTAGGACTTGTAACTGCTTGATTTTGTAGACAGTGCTCTGCGTGCTGTTGTGCTTTGCTGTTCTGTGATGAGTGCATCACCACCTGGTTGGCAGCGTGCCTGGGACCTTCAAGGCCAGTAAGGAGGGGAGTAATCGGCCTGGTGCCTAGGAACCTTGAGGATGATAGGGAGGGGAAAAAGAAATCTATTTGCTTTGTCTACATGGTGCACAGGACCTTCAGGGCCTGATAATGAGGGGAAAAGGGCCGAATACATGACCAGCTCAGTCACAGAGAATGGCCATTAGCCTTATAAAATGGTATTAGTTATGCGAACCACATTACCAGAGGTCAGGAGCAGGGAGTGCTGGTCACAGCCGTTTCAAACTAAGTAGCAAAGTTATTGTCTTTGTTCCTGCAATGCTGATGACGTTAACAAATTTCATTTTTGCTGCTGACTTAGAAGCAGATTGCTTTACTTAGATGTGTGTAATGTCAGTAAACATGGCATAGAAGAAGCACTGTGTACAAATATGTCTGTAATAATCTGGCCCTACTGAGACGCATAGAGCTTTTTCTTGCTCAAAATACAGAAGCAGGAAGCAGAGAACCATAGAAAAAGTGGGTGCGTATAAAAAAACCTGATATTTTCTTGTCTTCTCTTTAGATATTTCTTACAGTATCTGCAACTTTGAATGCCAGTATGTTCACTGAACAGCAAAGGGAGAAAATTGCCATTATATGTCCAAATTTAAAAAGAGAAGGAAATCCTGATATTGATGGCTCTGAGAAATTGACGGGAGATTTTACAGATATTGAAAAAGCTTATCACTACTTTAGGGATATCCTTGCAGGCGATGACCCAAAACGTGATTTTTCACATTCTGAAAGTAAGAAGGGCGTGGAAGATGAAAACGGTCTGAATACTGAAGAAATGCACGAGCTTACAGTTCTGTCGGCTCTGTATGAATATTTCTGTCATATCTGCAAAGAAGAAATCAAAGTACTACGTGAGCATTTTGGAGTGTGTATAAGAAGTAAAGATAATTACGATGGAACCACATCAGTACGCTTCATTTCAGATAGAAGCCCTGCATCAATGCAAGAAGCTAATGATTTTTTTATCAGAACTTTCCAGAAAAGTGTAGAAGATCTGAAACAGGAAATAATTCCCGTAACAAACAGTTGCACATTAAATGAGACAATAATGCAATTAAATGCTAGGTTTAGTAGTCTTCTTGCCAAACAGGAAGGGAATAAATTGCTCGTCCGTGGTCCAGCGAGTGAGATTTTAGCTGCCAAAATATTTCTGGCAGAGGAAGGTGAGAACAGCCAAGCTGAAAAGAATATGAAAATATCATCTGAACTGTACGAATACAAGAGTGGAATTAAAGTTGATGCTTCTGTGTTTAAATTGCTGGAAACAACATTAAGCAAAGAAATTGAAGGCATTAATGACAAATTTGATACAGTAGTAGAAAAAAAGGACAGTTCATATGGCCAGAAGCTGTTCATAATATTTAGGCCTAGGACCAAAAGTTCTGATATGTCTTCACATGCTACTGAAAGTTTCATCAATGCATTTCAGGATGCCTCCGCAATGTTACAAGAAAAACTCATCAGCCTGAAGCTTTCAGAAGATCAGAAGAAAAGATTAAATATGCTGCTTAATGGAAAACAATTGGAAGATCTGCATGTAAAACTTAAGAAGAAGGAAGACAAATTAATCTTAAGTGGTTTACCAAACCATCTTTATGCTGCTGAAAAGCACCTTGTGAACCTTCTTAACATTGAAGACTCAACACAAACTAAAACCAGGACACCACTGTCTTCTGATCTCAGCTATCAAGGAGCTACAGAAGCATCTGAGAAGAAATACAATGGCAGGCAAAAGAATAATCTTTCTTCTAAAGGACAGTCTAAGGCAAAGACAGAACAAGAAGACGAAGATACGTGTCCAATTTGCATGGAGAAAATTAATGATAAAGAAATACTGAAGAAGTGCAATCATGCATTTTGCAAAAGTTGCATCAACCAGGCCATGACTTATAAGCAAAGTTGTCCTGTTTGTAACACTGTCTATGGACTCATGAAAGGAGACCAACCAGAGGGAACAATGTCATCTAGAAAGATGCCTTCACCTCTACCTGGTTATCCCCATTGTGGTACTATTGAGATTACATATAATATGTGCCAAGGTATCCAAACTGTAAGTATATTTAAAGATTCATAAAAGATATTTTTTCCCGCAACAAAACCAATATTGAATATAAAATTAACTGGTTTTCCATCATGTTAATGCACGTCCGGGAGAAATGTTTCTTTGTTCTGTACAAATCTGCAAGTATTTAATTCAGTATTTTTGGGTGCGATTAATAGTCAAATGGTAGCCCTCCGTTTTATATGCCCCATGACAGAGCCACCTGTTTTTAGTTTGTATGTTGGGAATAACTGAACTGAAATCTGTGGAGTGATACCATGTAAACAAAATTTTGTGAGCATAATGAGGATCCTGTGAGGCATTCTCTTAGCTGCTGATACCAATGGACAAAAATGAACATTGGACGGGCTTGTAAGCTTTTCAAGTGAGAAATCAGCTATGTCTTGTACTTAGATTCATGACTAGGACTGAAAATGGGATAAATGCAAAAGTCATGGGTGGGGTGACATGCATTTGGGAGAGCAAAGAGGAAAAAAATTTAAAAATAACAACGGATGCATGAGTGATGACAAGAAAATATGAATGAAACTTATGTGAAAGAAATTATCTAATGAGAAAGTAACTCCTCAAAATCAGTTGTCAGTCACACTATGTTCTGCTGAATCTAAGACCGGATAAAAGGTATTGTGAAAGCTGGGCTGTGTGATTTTCACACTTTTGAAGCATTTATGATATACAACGTGGTTTTGTTTTTCTACAAAACAGAGCAACCATCCAAACCCGGGGAAACCTTATTGTGCAACTTCTCGAGTAGCGTATTTACCTGACAATAAGGAAGGGCAAGAAATTCTGCAGCTCCTCAGAAGAGCCTTCAACCAAAAATTGATTTTCACAGTGGGGTGCTCACGTACCACTGGTGCGCAAGATGTTATCACGTGGAATGATATTCACCACAAAACTTCCATCATGGGAGGACCTACCAAGTAAGTAGTCTTCCCTTTATGTAAGTTTATTTCTACTCAGATGTGTCAGGAAGGCTACCCTGAATATTTTCCACATTCGCGTTCAGATTTTGTTGCTAACCAAGTGATTGTGGAATGCTCTGTGGACCCAAACCTGAATCACCTTCCCCAGTTTGGACAGTTGGAACAAGGATGAGCTCAGTCTTCTGTTGCCCCTCAGGCCACACATTCACCAGCGAGTTGTGTAAAGTACCAACTCAGTTAATAACTACTCTGGTGGGAAACTACCTCTAGTACAGGACAGGACAGCAAGCCCTTGATAGCAGCTAAGGTTGGACTCCTCATCTCAGCCTCTTCTGTTACCTGCTGTTTTGCAACAGGAGGTGCTAGTCCGTTGTGATCCATGTAAAGACAGCACTCAGACTCTGTAAAATGTGATTTCAAATTCTGCTCCTTAGAGCTAACAGCAAGAAGAAGGAGACTGTAGTATAGGTACGGTTATGTCCTTTTAGATTCTAGGAACCCCGAGTTGCGCAGCATTAGGTGGGCCTCCGACCAGAGCACAGGATGCCGTGCCGACCCCATCCACAGAAAGGGTTACCCCATTTTGGTTGTCTGAGCTATTACGTGATTTTCTCAGTAGAAGACAACTCCACCCCTTGAGCATGTACGATTGACCTTTCTTAAAGATATGATTAATTACAAATTATATCAGTAAACTGGCTCCTGGAAAAAAATCTTACAGAGACAAAAGAGACTCGGAACGGTCCTTTAAAGCTTGTTGCAGGCTCTCAGGGGCAGGTGTCTTCCTGTGAGCTCTAAAGATTGATGTTTAGATCCTCCTTCCTGGGTTAGGATCACAGAAGAGCAAAAAGTGTCAGTTTTGCTTTATCCCCGCCTCTGCCCAAATGTTCTCCCTAGTTCTCACTTGCTTCATACATGCTTTCAGTGTTGCGCAGGTTAAAATCCAGAGGTGCCATGATACTCGTGTTTTGAATGCTCACTTGGATATGCTTCTGGTCTGATTTTTAGAAAGGTGCATACCCAAGTGCCCTATCATTTTCAAGTGAGACAGCAGCTTTGAAAATCAAGATCTTAGTGTCAGTTTGGACAACCAAATTCAGCAGCTCCTTTTCTTAAGGTTTTAGCTTGCTGTCTGCTCCACCTCTCTGACCTGCAAAATAGGGTCTGTTGTCTCTACAGAGCAAGAAGTGCGTGCGTACAATCTGTAAAGTGTTTTAAGAGATTTTGCTGAGAAGGTTCTGTAGAACTGTCAAGTTCTTCCTTGCCGAAATAGCCCGAACAATTCTTTTCTTCTTGTAGGTTTGGTTACCCCGATCCTGATTATCTGCAGCGGGTTCGATCAGAATTGAAAGCAAGAGGAATCGAATAAAGAAATTCATCAACTGTCAGCTCTTAAGTGTAATAACTGAACATGTAGCAATTCATTTACTATTTGGGCACTAAGAAGAAAGAAGTTCCTTTGTTCAGCTGCTGTCCTTAATATTTTGCAGTCAGCTAAGAAAAGTAATCTGCTTTCATCAAACGATGTATGTTCTTTTTACACATCATTTACTTCCTTGAATAACGCCTCTCTGTATGTGTAGCCTTTACAGAATTTGGATCTTGTGAGTGCAGCATCAGTGCTTGTTACACAAGTTGATATTCGAAAAGTGCATCTTCTTATACCAGTGAACCTGATCTGCACTTTTTCCCACAAGTCTTCAGTCTGACCACTAAAAGCGATGGATCCACTACAAGCTTTTATTTGATCAAATACTTAACTTTAGCTTTGTGTTACTGTGTTTGTCATCATGGATAGTATCATGTAACCAATCTGCTGGAAATTTTTTGTGCGGCTGTTATAGTATCAGCTGTAATCAGGCTATGATCTTTTGCTTTTCGTTTTCAGGGTAGAAAGGGCTGTAGTGGTTTGGGTTTTAAGCATGAAATTAGCATGGATACTGTATGAGGGGGTACGTGGATGCTGCTGTATTTTTAACCCTGCAGAAGTGCTGAATGCTCAGAGCTGCGTTGGAGCAAATGGAAAGTAACAGCGCCTGTGGCCATCCCTGGTAACAGGGTTCTGGTTCTGTGTTTAAGCTTAAATACAACTTTTAAGTTAGCTTTGCAACTATAAAACTATATTTTTCCCATTGTTCCAACATGTGGTTTAAACTGTGTCATAAAGACACCTGGTTGCTACGCTGCACTGTCTGAATAGCCTGCTAATTATCTTTGTGGTAGTGCGAAGCAGATAGCTTTCTCTTTATGCAGCCATAATTTTTAGTGAGTTAAACCATTTTTGTTAGGCTACTGAATATAATTAATAAATAAAATATAAAAATACCGTCTGCTGAGTTCTGCATTCTTCTGTACAGGCTTTCCCTCCTGTTTTAGATACATATAGTTGTATATTTTTTTTAATTTAGGAGCTTCCCAGCAATGCTATGATTTGGGGTGATTTGGACCCCATGGCACTTCTTTTTTTTTTTTCTTTTTTTTAAAGATTCCCACCTCATGAATAGGCAGTATTACTTTACCGCCTTGACTTTCAGATTTCCTAGTATTGGGCACTGTTTGGTTTCCACAGGGATTGGGATCACTTTCCTACTGCAGTTTTGTTTTACTGTATTTGTTTTCACATTTTACCCTATCTCACATTTCCTCCCATTTCTACACCAACACAGAAATACACTATTTCTATGCCAAGAGCAGCATTCCAGCTGTTTCTAAATGACCGTGCTTTTCGGCACACTGAAACGAGCTGTGAAGATCAAATCTCCCCAACTTCTTTCGGTCTCTCGGTTCACATTCTCACATTCTGTCCCAACAAGCCAGCTCACCGATGTCAGACCCCTATCTAATAATTCACAGGCTCCCATTTTATCTGTGGCAAAGTTTGCGGGCTGAGTTTTGCAGCAGAGTCCTGGTGACTGTCACTGAAAGCTCCCAAGCCCTTATCCAATAACCAGACATACAGACCTTTATGTTCTAATCACAGCTGTATAGTTTAGGAATAAATCTACCCGATTTGCAAAGTCGGGTATTTCGCCTGGGTTACGGTGAGGGACGAGAGCACGCACCTGGGCTGACTGTTGAGAGAACAGGAAGCAAAAGATTGCTTGGTGTGGGGAAAATACTCTTTCGTTGCAGTCTTGCGTGGCTGTAGAAGTATGTCTGGCGGAGACTGGTAGAAAGGGGTAATTTTACTTTGTGTGCCGATTTGATTTGAAAGCAGAGCGAGGTCCGTATTATCCAGTGGCATTGCTCAGGCGCTGGAAACAGCTGTACGCGTAAAAACGGCTTTTTGCGCGACTCCACGGAGGCTGACCGCTCCGTTTGTGATCTCCTGAGCACAGCGCGCTGTGCAGCCCCGGTGCTTCCCGAGGCCGGGGAGACGCCGCGTCCTGCTCCCCGCCCCGCCGTGAGGAGACGCGCCGGGGCACCGGGGTCTGCGGCCGGGCCTGCCCGCCCCCGGCGCAGGGCGGAGCTCGGCGCCGCAGGGAAGAAACGAAACCGAAAGGGGGACGAGGGGAGACGGAGAGGCGGCCATGGCGGGGCAGCGGACGAGC
>VZSC01000546.1:239844-294125 GCA_013398225.1 Steatornis caripensis
GCAACCTGCTCTGGGGGCACCTGCTTTAGCAGGGGGTTGGGCTGGGGGATCTCCAGAGGGCCCTTCCGACCCCTGCTGTTCTGTGGTTCCAGCTGGCATCGCGTGCGTTCTCCAGAGTTTTCCAATCATACATAGCCCGCTGATCTCTATGTGCGTGTTACTTATGTGCGCGAACAAGGGTGGCACGCGGGTGGAGATGGAGGGGGCGCAGACTAGAGAAGCAGTCAGGCGTATTGCTGTGACCTGTTGTTTTCTAATTTAGCTGTGTTCCTTATTGCTTTGAACTAGCAGGTAGAGACGTTGTGCAGTGTCAGAATACATCACGACTGACGCTCTTACAGAGGTGCCTGGTTTCTGAAGGCGCTTCCCTCCAGAGGAGGGGTGTCCTGACAGCTCTCTTGTTCAATGGCACAGTTTTTGTATGAGGATAGCGCTGTAGTGCACGGGGGGACCTGCTCGCAGTGATTCACGCAGCATGACTATGTGCTAGTTTGTTTTTTGACATGATGCCTGCGGCTTTTTTGAGCTTAAAGGCTGTTCCTGTAACCACATTCAATATATGGTTTGAAAAATGGAATATGTGGAAGTCTGTGATTCTGGCAGCATCAAATGAAACTAAATTCGAGCTGTGTTAGCTCCTGGGTCTACCAGAGCATGACCTTTTTCTTCCCGAAGTATGCAGTAAGACAGTGAGAAAGCACTGTCATTTCTCTCTAGTTAATGAACCCCAGGTGTCTCTTCCCACCTGCCAGAATAAGGAGACTCCTGTGGGTGCTCAGCAGGACAAGACAGGTAAGCGTACCACTTATCAGGCAAATACAGGTGTATTCTTGCTTCATTGGTTTTCATCGACCTTTATGCTGCAATAGTGCCCTGGTCATCTGGGTGGCTTGTGGCACTTGTCTAATGTAGCATAGAAATGATGATCTCAGGCTAAAATAAATAATTTTTTTTGTTGTCTGTGTGAGCCCCTTTAGGCAACTCCCCACTTTGCTGCCTGCCTCAGACAGTTCAGTTCCTTAGGGAGAATATGCAGTGGATGCTGGCCGTTGTTCTGGGTGAGGCTGTCCCTACCCAGACCTTCAGAGCTGCCACCAGCCCTGCCAGGGCAACTTGTCGTAGAAGATCAGTAGCTGTGTACCCCAGGTGCACCTGAGCTCCTGTGGCAGCCAGCACATGTAGACCCGTGGTGACCCACAGCCGTGGCTGGAACTGTAAATGGAGAGGACGCACAGGCAGAAAAAGGGTGATGGTTCCCCTCGTTGTGGGTTTGTGAAGAAGATTTTCATGGCCATTACTTTTGCTGTCCTTGCCTGGTGATGAATAGAAGCCTTTTCTTGTCACCTGTTGATACAACAACTCATGCTAGTGATGTGCTCCCTTTGTGCAGGATTTAAAGGCTGTCATAGAAAAAAAAAATCCATCGAAATACCGTTTGTTTGCCTGTTCTTTTCCCTGATCTTATCTGCAATCTGAACAAAAAGTATGATGTGAAAGCTTGGAAGATAAGAAGCTTGGGTTTTTGTTTTGGTTTGGTTTGGGTTTTTTTTAACTTTTGCCGAAGGCATTAGGGTTTGAACTTTCATTTCAGAGTCACCTGAGAAATTGGAAACAGAAAAAGCAACCTCTAGGAAATCTGTAGTAGTAGTAACCACTGCCTCTGGGGAGGAAATAGAAGATGAGATTGTGGAAATGTACTTTGAAAATAAAAAGAAGTCCGGTGGGGGGGCCATCGAGTCCTGCATCAGAAAGGATCAGCAAATGATCATCACCTTTCAGGATGAGGAAGGTATGATCGTGTCTTATGGGTGTTAATATTTCTAAAGCTTTCTTTTAAAAATAGGCCATTGCCTAGTGTTGGATGTCTTTGTGGGCATTGCTGCAGTAGAGATGGTGTGTTATTCCCGAAGAGTGACAGGATGTAAAAGGAGCAGATGTGCCTGTCTATCCAATGCAGATACGTGTTTCTGACGGTTTATAATAACCCACGGGGAAATAAGTGGTTCTCTAGGCCTGTCCCAAATGCTTGATCAAGGCTCACAGAGAGTAACACAGGAGAAATGAGGTCAGCAGCACTGCAGAGTAAGTAAGCTTTAATTCTAGTTCAGGAGACTGGATAAAGTATAATACAGTATCCACTGCAGATCATGGGTAAATACTGTTTTGTTGTATTTTGTTTCATATTCATTTAAATTGCTAGGATTTTGGAGATTGGGTGGAAAAGAGGTAGTAAATATTATGTATTTGCAAGACAGAGGTGGATGCTTACCTCTGTGGAGGAAATTATTTTAAAGTAGCCTCAATTTATCTGTAGTTTTTCAATGTTTTCCTTTACAGTAAAGTGCTGTTGGCTACTTGTTGGTGTGTGAATGTATTTAAAATGAGGAAACTATTTATGCAGGAGAAATAGTTAAATGCTTAGCATAGTCAAATATAATTAAATATTTGTTAAATATGCAAGATAAGCAGGATGGAGAACCCTGTCTCTATTTGCTATTTATTAGATGTTACTAATCTAGAGAACAGTTTCATGCACTCGAGGGCAGTAGAGAGGAGGCAGCAAAAGTAACTTTTTTTTTTGTGTTCCTTTGAGGAGACTGGGGACATCTAGATCATAGAGTAGCTTTTAACCTCACCCTAGCTTTTGATGTAGTTTTGCCTTATTTCTGTTTCTTCTGTGATATGAGAAAATATGGCTGGCCAGATGTTTAAAGTAGAGTGTAATTTAACACGTTGCTCTGCTGTGGTGGGAGGAGAAGGGAAGATCACATCTTTGTTTTCCTGTGGAACTAGATGCTCAAGAAGTTTTGCAGAGAAAGCATCACTCGGTGAAAAAAATTGATCTGTTGGTGAAACCATGGCAAGTAGAGACTCTCCAGGAGCCGTGCCAAGTGAAGGACTCTGAAGGATCCCTGTCTTCCACCGTAGTTGTTCTTGAAAATGTGCAGAAGACAGTAAAAGATTGCATGTTAATTATGCTGGTAGAGAACATCAGTGGTTTGTCAGAGGATGATGGTGACTTCACTGTGGAAATGATACCTGAAATATGTGCTGCTGCAGTTACTTTTACTGGAAATATTGGTAAGAAGGAGTCAGAGTTGCGGATCTTTTTTATTAACTACTTGGGGGTGTGTGTAAGGGAAACTAAGCAGGAACTGAACGTTTTCTGTCTTACGTTTGAGGTTTAGTCTGATATCGCATCATTTTAAATCATAATTTGATATACTAAAGTTAATGACGTACCTTTCATCAGTAAGGTATGGAGGGCAGTGTGAGTCGGAAGAGGGCTAGCTCTGATTTAGGTAGTAAACAGAACAGATAGGACTAAAACCAAACTATAACTTTATGCAAGCAACAAAAGGATGTACTTGGTCTTATCTTTATTGATGATAAAGGCTCTCCTTGCCAAAAGGAGTTCCGTGTATGGTAAGTTTGTATGGATTTGAGGGAAAATTGAACAAGTACATGGGACAGAGCTTGTTAAGGTTATTAAGTAGACAACATCAGGCTTGGGAAGTCTACTGTAATAGATTGGAGGCTGGGAGAGGATTAGGGAAGCAGCATCTTCTTACAGCTGTTCTCTAGATACCTGCTGTGGCCATTGCTGGAGACAGGATACTGGGCTGGATGGATGATGGGATGCTGAGGCAAGTCCAGATGTCCTTATGCAGAGTTGCAGCTGTCAGTTAATGTGAAGCATGAAATTAACACTGTATGCTTTGCTTGATGCTGCAGTACCAACTCGTCGTGAAGCTACTGCATGCCCACTGTGGTTTTTTTAATGTGTTCGATACCATATGCTTTCTCTTCTGCCTTATTAATGATTGATGACAAAGACATGTTCCAGGTGATGGAGAATTGTCTGCTCCTCCTGATCACCAGTGAGAAGCTGGGGACCTTCCTGGTTCCTACCAAGATTTATGGTTGTTATTTTTAACAAATTCCGTCCCAGGACATGGGCAACAGTAAACACTGTGATAGGACCAGATTCAGAAACAGTGTAAGTCAGTGCCATAGCTGATGCGGTAGAGATAACAGCACCATATACCAGGAGAACTGAGTTAAACTGGCAGTGGTGAACTGGTTCCAGGATTCCCTGAGTGCTGCTGCACTCGAGTCCTTCAAAGAACAAGGTGATTTTACGTGTGCTTGATGGTGGATGAGAAGGCGGGACAGGAAAGAAGGGAGAATTCTGTCTTCTGTGTGGAAAAATCTTTAGAAGGTAGAACTTTGTGGCAATAGTTGTATTACTGGTAATTTGTAAGAATTAAGTTGCCCGGAAATCTTAAAGTTGTGAAGGGATTAGTCCGTGGTGTAACTAAACCAAAGAAGTTTTTAGTCTCTGAGAAGGTGTAGGGTTTTCTTCTTTAGAAGTCAGAAATTATTTGCCTCTTATATTGTGGTCCAGCCCCAAATTTTTGGTGTAGCCTTTATAAAGGCAAGTAGATCCTTTGAAAACTTAAGTGTATGTTTTCCTGACAGACATAAGTGACTTGACTATCTCTTACTGTGACGATAATGGATGGGAAATAGACAAAAATATATTTATCATAAAACTGAAAGAATCCGAATTTGAACCATTGGCTTACCTCTGATTAGTTGTGTATAAAGCCATAGCCCCAAAATGAACCTGATCTTATTTTCTTTTGGGGTTAAAGAGTCCCAGTGCTACTCGGTAGGAAAACTAGTGACAAATTCTGGCTGTGGTAGTTGTACTGTAGTGTGTAGCTACTAGTGTGATCTTGTTTGTTTGGGGTTTTTTAATCTTTTTTCTTCTCTCTTCTCTTTCCAGCTGCAGCAGAATTTGCTAAAAAGCTTAATCAAAACCACAGAGCAAAGCAACAAAATATTACTGCACGGTGCCTTGAGCTAACGAAAAGCGTTAAGGCTGAAAATATACCACCTAACACACCCAGTGACTATATAACTGTCTACTTTGAAAATAAGAAGAACGGAGGTGCGCAAGTTGTGGATGTTGAGCAGCTGCCTGATGAAGATGCAGCTATCATTACATTCAGTGACCCTAAAGGTAATGCAGAAATATGAAGCCCTTATTTCTTTGAGATCCTTTGTCTTAAATATAAAAATGTGTATTTTCTAGAGAAATGCCTACTTCGCCCTCATAAAACAGTAGATCTGATGCTTTGTCAGCAGGTCTCTGCTAACTAGAGCGTAAGTGTAAGTTTTGGACTAGCTCGGCGTGAGGTGTGGAGTTTTTTCCTTTTTATGTGCAGTTCATTTCACCCAGGCCTTGATCCTTACAGAGTTCAGGTTGCAGTTTGAGTTCAATAGAGGAAGCACAGCCCCACGTAGTGCAGGAGACTTCTCCCCCCTGCCTTCACCACTAGCTGCCCTGTGGCAAAGTGTGCTGTCTGGCTCCTCTGAGGACAGTTTATTAGACAGGTTTTTGGCCGGAGAGCAAGTGCTGTGGCTTGTCCAGCCAGTGACAGAAACGTGAGCGTCTGTGGAAGGTGGAGGACAGGGGAGAAGCTGGAGTCATTGAAGTGAAGGGAAGAGCTGAAGGGAGGTGGAAGAAAATATATGCTCTTTTTGGGGGAAATGGAGGAGCTGTGATTTGCTGCTGCTGAGTAACAACCCAGACAACTACTGAGTTGGGCAGTTCAAGTACAGCATATAACAGAAGTGGGGGCAGAGACATGGCTGTGCATACCTCTCCTGGAGGTGGACAGTGCTGTTTCTTACCTGGCCCTCTCTAACTTAGCTTTTGGCAGTTAAAACCAGTAACTCTTCAATAACTTGGAATTATGTCTATCTGGGAAGGGGTTAAAATTAATGTAAAGCTATTCTATAACAAACATTGTTATGTTGAAAACAAAGTTTAAAAAAAAAACACCCAGAAGATCTTTGGTTTTAAGTGCTCACATTAATTGTTTGCGGTTTTGTTTGTTTATTTTAGATGTAACCAATATCTTGGCAAAGCAGCATTCACTCAACGACAGACCAATCTCTGTCTATCCTTACTACGTCTCGCTGGGAACAGCTCTATATGGAAAGCAAGGGCCACAAATAAATATGCCAGACACAATTACGGTGTCTCTGGATAAGTATATCTGGTATTACTTGCAGAGAAATAGGGGACTGATTAACGCAATAAGTTGTGAAATGACAAAGTGTAATTGTGATCTAACATGGCCTGAACCCCACTGTGCAGACCCAAAAGTTACTTTGCATCCTTCAGCTATTTTCTCTGAGCAGAAGAGGTTAGTATCTCGATTGATCAAGACATGGAATGAAAATGTTTCCACAGCGTTTTCACATTGCATATCGAAGTACAAAGCAATTAATTGTCAAGTAAAGACAGAGGTGTGGGAAGCCATTAGCAATCAGTTTACACACAATGAAGTTCTGATAATCCCATATATTTCCAAGAATTTACTCGTTCTAGTAGGTGAAAAAGAAGTTGTGAAGAATGCGGAACAAGAACTGAAATTTCTGATAGAAAAGACCAACAGAGAAATTGAAAGACAAAAGCAAAGAACTGAAGAAATGGTGGCAATGGGTCCAGGGGAATATGCAATTTTACAGAGTACTGGTCTTGAAGAAAAAATTCGTACTGAGTTCCCAGCCCTGCGGATAACTTATGATGGTTTGCAGAAGATAATTAACCTGTGTGGAGTGCCTGAGGAAGTTTATAAAGTGAAAGGGGAAATATTAGATAATATACGCAAAATGGTGAAGAAAAGTGTTAATATCCACCCTTACATTTTGCAGTTTTTGGAGCATGTTGATAATGAAACCCTGTCACAGAGCCTATTTATGTCAAAACAAATTAATGCCTTTTATGAGCTTAGCACAGATGCTATCATCTTGAAAGGGAGTGCTCTTGAAGATCTCCGAAAAGCAGAAGAAGAAATAAAGAAGGAACTGGACTACAAAAGCATTGCTTTGGAAGATGAGTCAGTCGTCCAGAAGAAGGAATGGGAGATGCTTACCAAGCAAAACTGCTCTAATGAAGCTGTAACAGTCACTCAGGCAGAGAGCGAGGTCATCATTGCTGGTTGTTCTCAAGCAGTAGCAAAGGCCTTTGAGGAACTTTTTAAATTTATAGACGAAAATACACAAGTACAAAAGGTCATTGGAGGAAAGCCCATGGCGGTCTTAATCTTTTTTGAGAAAGAGAAGACCAATGTTTGGAGTGACTTACAGAATAAAGGTGTGAAAGTTGACTTTAACACACAGAAGAAATGTAGAGTTATATCCTTGAGTGGGCCAAGAAGAGAAGTGCTGAAGGCAGTCACCTTAGTTGAGCAGATTCTGTCTGGCCTGCATTATAAGCGTGTGATAATTAGAGAGCCAGGAGCCAAGTCGTATTTCAAAGAGCGAGAACACTTTTTTGCCACCAGTGTGAAACAAGACTTTAAGTGTCTAGTCAGGCTGGAAGAGCAGCCAGAAGAACAGCTGGAAGAACAGCAAGAGCTTAGTAATATAAGCAAGCCCTATAAGCAGGTAACCATAGGTGGAATTGTAATAGCAGTTTATAAAGCTGACTTGTGCACTCATCCTGTTGATGTTGTGGTAAATGCATCTAATGAAGACTTAAAACACATCGGTGGCCTTGCTGAGAAACTGTTAAAAGCGGCCGGTCCAGAGCTGCAACAGGAGTGCGACGAGCTGGTGAGGAAGAACGCGAGTTTGCAGCCTGGGTGTGCAGTTATCACGGGTGCTGGGAAGCTCCCCTGCAAGAACGTCATTCATGCTGTTGGGCCCAGGTGGAGGAAGGAAGAAGCAGAAAAGTGCGTGTACTTGTTAAAAAAGACAGTGAAGAAGAGTCTACAACTGGCTGAAACATACAATCACCGTTCCATAGCTCTGCCCGCTATAAGTGGAGGGATTTTTGGCTTCCCGGTGGAACAGTGTACGCATTCGATTGTATCCTCCATCAAGGAGACCTTGGAAGAATCCATGGGGGACAGCAGCTTGAAGGAGGTTCATCTTGTCGATATTGCACACAGTAACATTCAGGCTTTCAGCAAGGCACTGAGAGATGTGTTTTCAGATTATTCAGCTCCCTACAAATCAGCTCATCAGACCAGTACAGTTCATCAGCCTAGGAAAGGCAAAATTTTTCAAAATAGCAAGAATTTCCCATTGGTAACAACCGAGGAAGGCCTCGACATTGTGCTGGAAAAAGGAAGCATTGAAGATGCTACAGTAAGTGTTAATTTAAAAATCTGCTTTTGATTTAAATCTGCTTTTAAAATATCAAGTGTTTTTTTTGTTTGGATTTAAAAAAACCCAAACACACACAACCCCCAAAAAAGACCAACTATAGACCATCATCTGTAATTAGCAACGTAACATGTTTGATATGTTACTGAAACTGGCTATGATTGCTGATAATAAGAATTGCTATTAGATGACTGTCTTGCATGATAGATACAGATGGCTGCACAGCATTGCATTTTGTCTGACACAGAGGCACACAGATCCCTCTGGTACATGGTGAATTAGTTTAGCGAAGCAACTGGGTCCCCCAGGAATGGTTCTGGGCTCTGAACCCCTCCCTACCTTGCTGGGCAGGAACTACCTGCATGCAGCATCGACTCCCCAAAAATCCTGATTACAAGAATGTGGTACTAGTGCAAAAGCAAAAGAGGGTGCTCAGTGTTGGTTAACATGAGTACCCTGCTGCGTGAGAGTGGCTGGGCTGCTTCCAGATCCACTGTGGTCCTGAGGCAGCACAGCCGTGTGTGTCTAGGCCCTGGGCAGACAGCCAGTCTGATTCTCGCTGCATCGGTAGGATATTGGTCTGGGGAACTGTTATCCGTCATGCCATTGATGAACACTGACACGCAATGTGCAGTTGCTATTGGGTTTCCTCTGGAGAACCAACTTCATTAATCAATTTCCAGTTGCCTCCAGTATTGAATTGCTACTTTACTGGAAGCAACTCCTTTCAGAATCCTTTCTGGAGTGAATGCCTCCCACAGCTTGTGCATGCAGCTCCTCCAGTTGGCCAGGGCAGAATATACATTAAAATGTGTATGGAGGACCCTCCTGAGGAGCTGAATATAGTGCTTGACACAATGTTCATAGCCCTTTATTTCTGTCTAAGTTACTGCCTTCCTCACTTCATTTTCTATAGCATTCCTGTAGTCTTGTTTGCTTCGAGCTTCTCCTTTTTCTCTAGACCAGTCATGGAAGGTCTTGCTTACCTCAGTGAACATGCATTTTTGGTTTGTGAGCTTCTCTTAGAGAATGAAATTCATAAGTGTTTTTCAAATGGTCAGGTTCATGGTATTAGAACAGAGCACAACTTTTCTGGTCTATTCCAAAACTTTGTTCACTCTCAGATTGCTGTCCCAAAGTTTTACTTTGTAAATTGGTAGTGCAAAACTTGAACTTGATCTTAAAACACTTGATACTTAATAGTTAGAGTTTTTGCTTGTGTGTTTTTCAGACAGACATTCTTGTCATCAGTGTTGCCAGAGATCTCCAGCTTGATAAAGGGCCTCTCTCTAAATCTTTACTAAGCAAGGCCGGGCCAATGCTTCAGACGAGCTTAGAAGAAGAAAGCCAAGGAAAAACACCTGAGGAAGGATCTGTGTTGAAAACAAAAGGTTACAGTCTAGGTTGCAGTGTTGTGCTTCATGCTGTTGTACCTGCGTGGTCCAAGAGAGACACGTCTCCAAAGGTATAAGGGTTGCTATTTGCCTAAACTGAAATTTGACTGGGATTTATAGTGGGTTTAATGCAACTTCTCGTTTGAAATGAGGAACAGTTTTGTAGGAGATGAGTGAGTTCGCTCTGTTCTTTTTTAGCTGTGTGGATAATCCCTTGTTGACTAATATATTCCTTGTGATGTATGCAATTACTGTATTTTGATACCGAGAGATAACTAAAAGGGAAAGTGCTACATTGCACATACTGGAAAAAAATTGCTTTCAATAATTGAAAAAATAATTGTGCTTTACAGGTCTTGGGCGACATCATCACAAAATGCCTGCAGATTGCTGAGGAACTTTCTTTAAAGTCAATTACTTTCCCAGCGATTGGGACAGGGAATTTAGGATTCCCAAGGTCTGTTGTTGCCAAATTACTGTTTGACAAAGTGTTTGAATTCAGTAGTAAAAATGGAGTAAATTCTCTTGAGGAAGTTCACTTTCTGTTGCATCCAAAAGACACGGCTAATATTCAGGTGAGTTACCATGTTTTTCCATCTCTATTATATGCTGTTTTGTTTGAGTCTGTCTCATGATACTTTGCTGTCTGGTGATCTCCAAAAAATCCACAGGGTGTTTGTTCTTGTGCTGAAGTAGTTTGCTGACAGTCTCTCTTGTCTGTACTGAAAGTTCTCTTTCTGGTTCTACCCGTCATGGTCACCTGCCTGTCCTGTACAGCGCTGCTCCCTTCCTGTCCTTTTCTGTTCCCTGGCAATAATACAGATGAAAGTGTCATTACTCTTTATCTCACGAACTCACCTAATTCTTCAGTACATAGGGCTTGCCTACAGAAAAATTTACTGCAACTCCTGCATGGATGCCTTCACTCTTGGAAAAAGGAGTGCTTTCAGTGGAGTGCTAATGTCTTCTTAGGAAGAATAGTTATGCTAGGATTGCTGTGCTGGTAAACTTCAGTAGAAAACATATCAGTGTTCTGCGTCCCTCTTCCTTCAGCACAAATTTTCTATATCCACGCTCAAGTTACTCATTCCACACATGAATCTTTCAAAAGAGAGCAGTTGCACTGTGAATTAATGTTCAAATAAGTGTTGCTGCATCTGTTGACTTTTGCTGTTTTGTGCAGTAGCTAATACATTTTGAAAGGCCAAACTTGAAAGCTACTGTGCTGTTGTGCATAGAGAAGGGTGGCGTTAGCTGCAAGACTTGAGTTAGAGTGTACACTAGCCCCTCAGTGTAAGGATGCCATCTGTTGATGTAGCCCTCTGGAACAGTAACTAGGGCTTTGACTTGGTTACTTAGCAATTCTGTCTGTTGCTCGCACTGAATAACCTTGCTCTCTGAGATCAGCAATGTGTCAAGACTTGGCATCGGCATTAGGGCAGGTGGTATGAAGTAAGTTGCGTTACAGTCTTTTAAAACGGTTTTTAACTTTACTTTTCAAGCCTTTGTTTCTACTGTGTAATAAGACTTCTACAGGGGTTGATTGTAACTTCCTTCTCTAGGAATTTTCAGATGAACTTGGAAACAGATGTGGAAATACTGCAGGTGTTAAAGTGCAGAAGACTTCTCCAAATCAGGCTAGCCGAGGCACAGGTAAGCTTGTTTCACAAAAGTTGTGTGCCTAGTGGATTTTTAAAATTCTTTTAAATATTCCAGGGAATGCATTCACTATGGATGTTTAGATATTTGTTTGCTGAGCGTGTCGTTCCCTAAGTCCAAGTAACAGTTGAAGTGGGTTCTGTAAAGGCAGCATGTAGTATTTTGAAGCTGAGTGTCTGTAATATCTGAAACAGCGTTGGAGATGCTAAGAAAAAAAATGCACCTGTGATTCATTATCTGGACAGTGTTCCTACAAATCAGACAGCAGAAGCTATCATGTGCCGAGGGCTCGAGTAGGATTTTTTCTTCTATTGCCGCAGTACTTGATTAGATTGCGAACGGGTCGGTGTGTTCCTGTGTCCTGGGAAGGCAGGTGAGTTCCTGATTATATCTCTTAAAGTGGCCTCTTTGGAACACTCTTAAATGTTTTACATGTTCAGATGAATAGCAAAATCAAGCTGAAATGTCTTTGCTGTTATCCAGCCTAATGGAACTGAAGAGTGTGGAAAATGAGTTACATGTTGCAAACTTAATCAGTTTTTACAAATAACGCATAGGTAAAAAGTTCCTGTCATGCAGTAGATAACCTGCCTGAAAACTACATGAGACAGACAGAGGAGCTAGGGAGTGAGACTTTGAAAGTTTGCTGCTCTCTTACTTCGGAGTTTCAGAAAGGTTTATATAGTAAAATGTCACAAAGTAGTGTCTGTATACCAGGTGTGCAGCAAAACAAGCTTTTTCTGCCATCTCAGCACGAATAGCAGTGATGGGAATAGGTGAAGGTTGATCAGAGACTCCTGCAAGAAGGAATGATTTTCAGTTAACATGGTAGGCAGTCCTCTTCACAGGCTGAGTCTGGAGGCAAACTGTGGTTACTGTAGGTGTTGTACCCATGGACAAGTCCTTTATCCCTTACCTTGTTGCTCCCTCCTGCTCAGGGTCTGTATTTCTTTCCTGCAGCTTCCCCTTCCTCTTCAGCCCCAGCACAGGGTGTACTTGAAATGACGATTGGCTCTGTCATGTTCTGGGTGGCAGAAGGCGATATTACCAAGGAAGAGGGAGATGTCATTGTAAACATAACAAACCAGAACTTCAACCTCAAAACAGGTACTTTACTTGGCATTGTGTGTGAAAACAGTCTGTGTGGTTGGAAGGGCTGGATAAGGCAGGTCGGAAGTATTTTTTCAATGTTTCAAACCCTTTTGTTTCATGATTTCTGTTGGGCTTTTTAGGGTACAAAGGTTCAGTTAGGAAGCATCTGAAACTTTATTTTTCTTGTTAATCTAGGTTACAGGATGGCATGTTTAAAACTCTTGCAGAAAGGGCAACTAATATTTTTCTTTTTTATAAAATCTTTTTACAGACCATCTCTCAGACTAAAGGAGAAGACAAACCTCAGCGAGGTTTTGACCTCAGTGAAACTTGTTAGGTCCTTTAGATGTCACTTTGAATTGAAAGCTGTAAGCTTAAAATTTAGGCAACAGTGCTCTTCAGTTACACACTTTTCTGTTATCAGGACTGAGATATTTTAGATATTATGTGGCACACAGTTCTGCCTCAGATGGGACTTTAACAGCATTAACAATGGATTCATATGCCTCTTCTTATTTAAGGTGTCTCTAAAGCAATTCTGAACGCCGCTGGAAAAGCAGTTGAAGATGAATGTGCTCAACTAGGTATGCTACAAGATTTCTGACCTTTTTTGAAGGTGTTCATGTGTGGCAGGGAATCTGTTGGAATGCTTTCTCAGTGCCTACTGTACATCCATCTGTGTTACATCAGCTAGTTTTTAATCAGTTAATGTGATACTTGTAAAACATTAAATGAGGGATGGAAAACAAAAATCTTCCAGAAGAGAGGGCTTCTAAGTATATGTAAAGAACTACATCTATTCATTATTGCGTCCTCTTATTCCAATAAAACTTTCCATGATAAAAACAAATCAAGTCTACATCAAACAGAGCCATGAGCAAGGTAAGATGTTGGCAGAAATGTTAATAGCAAAGCCATACCTCACTGGAAGCAACTGTCTACCTGCAACTACTCTTGTCATTCCTGAGTAAGAAAATGTTTGCCATTGGCTTAATTAGCAACCCGCTACTGCATCCTGTGTGTCACCAAGAAGGAAAACTAGTGAAGTTGGGTTCCTGCCTCAGACGAGGTATTTATTTGTAGACCAAACTCAGCCATTGAAGAGCAGATATAATGAATGGGGAGTAAGAAAGGATAGGTATGTGGTTTAAAACTCCACAAAATAAGGGAAGTGGGAAAGAAGCTGGTGAGGAGGTCAGCTTGGAAGACCAGCAAGAGGAAAAGAATTATGTGGATGAGATAAGGGGTAAACCTCTGTTATGCAGGCCAAGAAGGTAGTTCAGATTAGGCAGCCTGAGAGTAGATGGCATGCTTGTGTGTGAAGACAGAGTGTAGTACTAGTCTGCATGAAGTTCTTCAAGTCTGCAGAGCAAACTTGACAAATGAAGACTGCAAAATTTATTTGCCAAATGAGGCAAATACTTTACAAACATAAAAGGAATCCTCGTGCCTTGAAAGTGAAAAAAGAGGGGGTTGCACAGTTTGTGAAAGGAGACTTGAAGCTTCGCCTGGCACATATTTGTTATAATTTCTATCTCCTGATGAAGATTAGTACACGTCTATATTGTGGATGATTGTTGATTGATTATGTTCTACTTACATTTCAGCCTCACAACCTAACAACAGCTATATCACCACCCAAGCAGGAAAACTGTCATGCAAAAAAATAATTCATTTTGTTGCCCAAGAAGATATCAAGGTGCTAGTCTCCACAGTGCTTCAGGAGTGTGAATTACAGCAGTACACTTCTGTCGCCTTCCCAGCAATTGGAACAGGTCTGTCTCCCTTCTGAAATGGGTTCAGTGCCTGTGATTCCGCTGATCTCGGGGTTCAAGCGATGGGTTTGGTTTACCTGGAGGGGTTATTCTTTGGTGAAAATATATTCAGAAACTGTAGACTTTCAAACTCTTTATTAGAAGCTTAAGAAGACCTACAAAGCTTCACTCCTTGCAGTCAGCTAGTATGTAAAGAGTATAAATGCTCTAGAGCCGACACCTCCTTGCTAACAGGGATTCAAAGGTATGTCTATACTTCCTGGAGAACCATAAATATTTGTCACAGCAGCCTAATATATGTGGGCAGCTCATCAGAGAATATCCAGGGAGCCACTTCTCCATTGCTGAAAGCAGTAGATGATGCAATTCTGGCTAGCAGCCACACAAGTAGGGTTGATACGGATGGCATGTCAACCTGTCAAAACTGCCAGATTGTCCCTTTTTCTTTTCTTGTTATTGTCAGTTAGGTCAGTAGAAATCCCTAGAACCAGAGAATCCAGAACAAGCCCCCACGCATGCAGGGACGGACCTCCTGCATGAATAAAACTAGACTTTTTTTTTTTTTTGAGCAAAGAGTTGGCTGCTGGGCCATTGAGCATCAGGCCTGTGGCCTGTTAAGTAACCGAGCCATATCATCTACATCATACATAACCTGATAAGTTGTCATGTCAACAAAAGTAAACTTCTGTTTTTCCCTTGCTGGAAAGGTGGTCTCAAACCTCCTTTTCCTCATAAATAGAAACCTTTGCTAAATTGCCAGCCTGAAGTTATTTCTGACGTGTTTGTGATCCAAATGATTGTAGGTATGTTCAGAACTGTTCTTTTAAAGATGTTTTAACCATTTGTAACAGTTATTAATGCTTTTTAAAGGCAAAATGTTTATAACTTGTTTCAGGTGAGGCAGGCCGTGACCCAGCTGTGGTAGCTGATGACATGATAGACGCAGTAACTGACTTTGCAAAAAGTAACTCTGCTCCATGCGTGAAAACTATTAAAGTTGTCATCTTTCAGCCACATTTGCTGAGTGTGTTCCATAAAAGCATGCAGAAAAGAGAAAGTCCTGCGAAATCAGCATGCAAATCACTGTTTTCCAAGTTAACGTGTAAGTAGATGTCACTTAAATACAGGTTATGGATAAATCTGTTTAGCACCAGCTGATAACAGTTAATATTAATTACAATGTTTGTGTATTTCAATGTAGCATTCTGGAGCTCTGAGAAACATTCCCCAAAGGAAAAAACAAAAGCAGTTTTGGAAAATAAAATTGACCTGACTATTTTGCAGATTTGTGGCGAAAACAAAAAGAAAGTCGAAGAAGCTGAAAACTGGTTGAAAAGCGCAATTTTAAAGGAACAGTTTCAAACAGAAATCATAGATGAGTCTATCTTTCATTTTGGTGAAGCAGAGAGTGAGGAACTGCGTGACCTACAAAAGAAATTAAAAATTGCGCTTTGTTTGGATAGTACCTCTATTAGAATTTCAGGTGTTGAGAAAGATGTCTGGATTGCTTATTCCACTGTTCAAGAAATGATCCACAGGGTAAAAGCTGCTAAGCAGGAAGAGATCAGGGCAGAACTTTTACAAAACTTAATTGAGTGGAAATACTTTGAAAAGGATTCCTACGTACCCTTCGACAGTCTCACAAATATGCACTTGGAAAATGCTTTAATGGAAAAGCAGAAAGATATTTCAGTCGTCATTCATGAGAAAAAATACACAGTGAATATAGAAGCTAGATATGCTGTGGATGACCAAGGAAAGCGTATGCCCATTATACGTGTTGATAAATCTGAAGGTAAGTAAAAGCATCTTGATAGACTGATATTCCTACGTTAAAACCAGGTTGCATTGAGCCTAGTAAGAGTGAGAAATGGTAAGAACATGCAAAATGTTGTTAGGAGCTTTGTGCAGGTCCATTTCTGGACAATGTAGAAAGGAACTGAATTGGGAAACAAAAATAAAACAATCCTGCAGTTATTTAAAATTTTTTGAAATGTAGGTAATGTGTTCTGAGGTTCTTAACAGGCTTACTACAATAATTTGATGTTTGTAGCAGTTATCAGTCTAGATCTCAGCTAATTTCTGTTCTTGAGAGGTACCCTCTTCCATTTACTTCTGGTCGTTTATGATGTAAGCAGCTACCTTTTTCTTACTTGCCCATACAGGACTTTTCCTACTGTGTTATTTTTCTTTGTCCTGCTATGACTCAGTTTTACAGGGGCACATTTTGTATCTTAATGGGGATGACATTTTGTTCACTTAACGCTTGAAAATTAAAGTGGACAGGTTTAAGTAATGCAGCTGCCAGTGCCTTAGTAATGCCTCCTGCACAAATTTTCAGATTTTTATTTTTTTGTTCTNGTGACTCGGTTTTACAGGAGCACATTTTATATCTTAATGGGGATGACATTTTGTTCACTTAATGCTTGAAAATTAAAGTGGACAGGTTTAAGTAATGCAGCTCCCAGTGCCTTAGTAATGCCTCCTGCACAAATTTTCAGATTTTTATTTTTTTGTTCTCTTACAAAAAAGTACGAAACCCTTTTGATAATTGAGGGAGCCTGTAATGCTGGATGTCTGTAGCACACGCATCAGTCGGTGTTGCTGTTTGACAGTATTGCTAGATACCAGGCCCCGTGTGAAATGGGAGATGGGAAGAAAGGGAAGACTTCTGCTTTTCAGATGGAGAGTGTATTCTTGAAATTTTNAGCTGCCAGTGCCTTAGTAATGCCTCCTGCACAAATTTTCAGATTTTTATTTTTTTGTTCTCTTACAAAAAAGTACGAAACCCTTCTGATAATTGAGGGAGCCTGTAATGCTGGATGTCTGTAGCACATGCATCAGTCGGCATTGCTGTTTGACAGTATCGCTAGATACCAGGCCCCGTGTGAAATGGGAGATGGGAAGAAAGGGAAGACTTCTGCTTTTCAGATGGAGAGTGTATTCTTGAAATTCTAATTTAAAACCCTCCTTGTTCAGGCGCTTTGCTCCTCGTCTCCTAGTTGATGAGAATTGACTACTGAGTATTTCTGTATTTGCTCTGTGTCTTTGAAAACTTGATTTGCAGGGGAGGCTACTGGTAAAAGATGATGCAAAGGATCCCTCTTCAGCTGTGAGGAACAGATTTGTCTAGGAACTACCAATTCAGGCACATCAGTTGCCAGTGCAGTGGCAAACTAGAAACTAAAACGCCCTAATCCTCTGGTAGAAGGCCCCTGGAATACCCTCAGCTGACAAGGATCAGTAGGTGCCAGTGATAAGCTACATGTGTGGGCTTTTAGAAGGGTTTGTGGCAGGGCATATTTAATTTTAAGCGGAGGATTTGGGTAAATATGATTTGATTATGTTTCTTCTGCAGATCAAGAGTCAACAGTGCTCCCTGCAACGTGGGACGATATGCAAAACAAGCGACTCAAAATAGTGGAACTAAAACCAGAAACAAGAGAATATAGAGATGTGCAGGAAAGGTTTCTGAATACCTGTCGGTCATTAAAAATTGTGAAGGTAAAAAGCATGTCATCATTTCTGAGCACAAATAACAAGTGATGGAGAATACTAATAACAGTAGAAAAATAATAGTCCACTGGGATTTCTGAAGTTGGACAACTCTTTATGGCTGTCCCTAACTTTAATCAGCATCAGTTTAATGTTGCAGTCGAGGTATTTGGAACAACTGTTAAGCAGTCACTTCTTCAGCACCAAGGGAGAGTGCTCTTTCTTAAATCGTTTTTGCTATAGTAGAGCACAGCACTTGCTCGCTTAAGCCATGTGTGCTTTGCAGGTAGGCATGTCGTCTGTGCCCTAGAAACCTGCAAAACTGTGCTAGATTGTTGCCCATGAAGTGTTTCTGTCGTTTTTTGGGCTTCGTTCTGCTGTCCATCATGCCAAAGTTTGGAGTGATTTGACTGACTAACTATAATCTTGTATGCATGCACTGGAGCTAGGGGGAGAATCTTGGGAGCAGATTGAATTGCTAATGTTTTTCATGATGGCAACTTTCTTTCTGTCTTACTTTCAAACTTTGCAGATTGAAAGGGTACAGAACCCATTTTTTTGGAAGGCCTACCAAATAAAAAAGCGTGAGATGGATAACAAAAATGGCAACAGCAATAATGAGAGGCTTCTGTTTCATGGGACAAGTAGGGAGTCGTTAACCTTAATTAACAATCGTGGATTTAACCGGAGCTATGCTGGAATGCATGGTAATGTGAATTTCAAAACAACTCTTGTTTCCCTGAATAGGGCTAGGACTGATCTGCCACGCTATCTGTATAGTCCTGCCTTGTAGGCAAAATTATGTTTTGTTAAATCTCCCTATTGCAAATAAAAAGTAAAATTGTCGAGAGGTTCTGTGGTTTGACCCGGCAGGCAGCTAAACACCACATGTCCGTTTGCTCGCTCTCCTCAGTAGGATGGGGGAGAGAATTGGGGGGAAAAAGATAAAACTTGTGGGTTGAGGGAAAGACACTTTAATAGGACAGAGAAGGAAGGGAAAGTAATGATAAAAGAATATACAGAACAATGCAATTGCTCACCACCCGCTGACCAACGCCCAGCTGCTCCCACCCCCTGGCCAACTCCCCCCAGTTTTATTGTTCAGCATGGGGTCGTACAGCACGGGCTATCCCGTGGGATGGTTTGGGTCGGCAGTTCTGGCTGTGTCCCCTCCCAGCTTCTTGTGCACCCCCAGCCTCCTTGCTGGCAGGGCAGTATGAGAAGCTGAAAAGTCCTTGACTCAACATAAGCACTGCTCGGCAAGAACCAAAACATCAGTGTGTTATCAGCATTCTTCTCATCTCAAATCCAAAACATGGTATTATACCAGCTACTAGGAAGAAAATGAACTCTGTCCCAACTGAAACCAGGACAGGTTCATAGGCTCTGAAGGTGGCAGATAAGCGAGTGCTGCTACTGAAATGCTCACAAATGTTTGTTTTTCCTGACTGCAGCTGCAAACTTTGGAAACGGAACGTACTTTGCTGTTAACGCCAGCTATTCTGCCAACGACACCTACTCTAAACCAGATGCAGATGGGAAGAAGTACATGTACTTGGCTCGAGTCCTTGTTGGAGAATATTCTCAGGGGACAAGAGGATCAATTACTCCAGCAGCAAAAAACGCTAGTAACTCCATAGATCTGTTTGATAGCTCAACTGATGATGTGAAGCGGCCATCCATGTTTATCATATTTAATGACATTCAGGCTTACCCGGAATATCTTATCACTTTCACTAGATAAGCATTTTCACTGCAGCCAAGATTGCATGTCTTTCAGTCTTTGTGTAGCACAAACACTTATAACAAAATATGCAATGAAAACAAGAAATAGTTTTATTGAATTAATTTCTTAAAGCTTGGTTACATTTAAGCGAACTCTGGCAATTTTTGATAGCACTGAAGTAGCCTGCTTCTTTACATGCAGAGTAGCTGAGCGCATTTAACACTTGAGCTCAATATTCTACTGAAAACTGTTGTTAGGTTACATCTTGAGCCTTTCTACTGTATGAATGGTTCCATGCAGCCTTATGGACATCTGACTTGCACTAGGAAGTGGGGAGTGCTAGTGGGGGAGTGGAAGGGATCTTCTTTCACCCCTTGACCACTCCATGTTGCATTTCTCATGGCTTCTTACACTCTGCAAATGACAGTATGCATCATGAGTTATGATACAGGGGTTTTCAATAAATAAGCTAATTGTAGTTCATGGCGGGTGTTTGTCTAAACCTCTCTGAACACTTAGCATTGGTTTTCAATCAATTAACTTGATCTCTCAAATACAGATTTCTTGGTTTAAAGGTAATGACCCTCCCTGGCAGCTTAGTAAGAGGTTCTACAGAAGGTTATAGAAGTTGCCAGAGTTACTTGTATACAGGCTCAGAGAGACAGGAACATAAATATTCAGAAGGTGTTCCTGTTGTCATATACCAGCGGTGGCAACCTTCCTGTGCTCTTAAGGAGAAATGAATAGAGCAGAGAAAAAGCAGGAAGGGAGGGGGCGGGGTGCTAAGCCTCAAATAAGTAGGTTATCTCAAAGTGCTGATCATTAAGAAGCCAAAGTTCAGAGTTCCGTGTTGGAGGGGGGAAACAAAGTAACATCATTGTCTTTGTAGCATGTTGATGGAATAAAGAAACATGCCTCTTGCAGCCTTAGATGTCATGAGATCTTCCACTGAAAAAGCAGTGATGCAGCACTGCCAAATCATAAAAATCCTTGGCTTCTCTGGCCGTATTGGGTTTGACTTCTTATGTGGTTAGATGATTAAGAAAAAAAACCTTCCAATACTTGCTTTACGTAGTTAGTGAGGTTGCTATTACTTTAAAGTTTTACTGGGGCTTGGTGTGCTCACACGAGCAATAGTCATTACAGGGCAAACATAGCCGAGGGACATGTTTTCTAGGGAAGTGGGTGTAACTACAACCTGTTTTCACACCCCACCCGGTCACTCCCACTGCAGCAGCGCTGGAACCACTAGCTTTGGGCTTTATTGCTTTTAATTGTGTTTTCTAACTAGGAATTCAAGTGCTTGAAATAAAGATACGGGTGTGGGGGCCGAAAGTCTTCAGTTTTGCTTTTGAAATGAATAAGCTTAATTGCTCCCTGTAATAAATGCATGTGGTCACTGTTCATCAACGTGACAGGAGCCAGAGTTGAGGGCCGGGCGTGCTTCGCTGCAGCTGGTGGGTCACTTGCACCACCCTGAACTTTCTCTCCGGGAGACAAATTCATCTGCTCTCCCATCTGTTCTGCACAAGAAGCTGTAGAGAACACCGAGGTGTTTTTTCACCAGTGCTTGCGTTACAGGTGCTTTGGGGGTCGAGCACGGAGCAGCACCCTGTAGCACGGGGCTCTGCAGACGGTGAGAAGCCGCTGCTTCTCCGAACGAGTTTATAACAATCGAGAGGCGCGGGGGAGGCAGAAGCGTAGGAGAGGACCTTGTTCCTCCAGCAGCGTGATGGGCTCCCAGCACAGCGAGGGAAAGGGCATTCCGTAACGAGCGGGGAGCGCCTGAGGCGGCTGGGGCTGTTTCAGGAAACCCTGGCGGGGACAGGCGCCTGAGGGCGCCGGTGTGAAGCGGGGACCGGCGGGTCCGGAGCGCCAGCCTCCCGGGGCGGGGGCGCCGCGACTGACGGGAGAGGCGGGAGACGGGAGAGGCGGGGGCCGCGTTCCGGCGCAGCGCCCGCCTTCGCCCTCGCTCTTCGCCCTCGCTCTTCGCCCTCGCCCTCGCTCCTCGCCCTCGCTCCTCGCCCTCGCTCCGGCCGCGGCGTCTCGGGCCCCGCCGGCTGCCGCTGCATGCCGGGAAACGCCGCGGGCAGCCCTGCCCCGCCGCGCCGGGAAACGAAAGCGAAAGGCAGCGCCGACAGAAGCCGGACGGCCATGGCGGGACGGGGGCCCAGGGGCTTCCCGCTGCTGGTGCGCGGCGACTGGGGCGCCGCCGAGCCGCCGCCCGCCCTGAGGAAGAAGCTGCTCTGCTACTTCCAGAGCCAGAAGCGCTCGGGTGGCGGAGAGTGCGAGCTGCGGACCGTGGCCGGGCACCTCCTCGTCTGCTTCGCCAACCCCGAGGGTGAGCGGCCGGGCCGGGGTTCGGGCGGCCGGGCCGGTGCAGGGGTAGCGGCGGCCCAGTGCTGCCCGCCCCCCCACCTCCCGGGCGGAGGGGCCGGCTGGCGGGCGAGGGCGCCAGCCCCCGGCTGAAGCGAGCGGGTGGCGGGCTGGGGCTCGCAGGGCGCGGCTTCCCGCGGGCTTAGCGGCTGCCGTGTGTGCTGTGATGGGTACTGTGTAGCACGTACGTACGGATCTGTAGCGTGTCGTGTTGTGTGCGTCCCGTAATAGGCAATATAATGCATATAATAAGTATTTGCTTGTATCTGTGCTTAATTTCGGTGCTTACTACTAGCCTCTAGGTTGCGTATTGAGTAACTCCAGGCTATAAGCTGTAAGTTAATAAATACATCCTACCAGGTATATATACGGACATATTAATTTTGATGCACGGTGGTGTTCTCTAGATGATGCTTATGTTAGTATAACTTAATAGATATTGTAACTGCAGATATGTATTAAAACATGATGCATGTAACGTGTATTTACATAAACTTGCAGCAAGGTGGAAAGCACTTAGCTGCAGTTGTGTTAAATGTATACATATATGTGCATACATATATATGCGCATAAGCAAATATACGTATGTGCATCAGCACATATATGTACACACACACACTCTTTTTTCTTTTCCTTCCTTATGCTTCCCAGTTCCTGACTCACCCTGCTGGTAAGTTCAGGACGTGTAGCCCCAAGACATTTTAGCACGGGCTGGAAGTGGGCGTGCAAGGTGTGGGACCGGTACCGGGACCCCCACGCTGCAGCCCCAGCAACAGGGCTGCCCACAGGGCACCGGCTGGGAAATGTGTGGTGGAGCTTCACCTTCACATCTCGGGTGTTTTCCAGAAATGATATCCTCTGCTGTTCTTCCATTTCCTTTCAAGAGCAAAGCCTTGTGCGTGCTGTTTTAGCATCATGAGTTTAAAGCTCTTTCGTTTTGTGGGACTGTATATGTGTCCTAATGTAATGGTGTAAAAATGCTACATAATTTAAAGTTGTATTTCTGTTCAGATTGTGACTGGGGTTTTTTTTTGTTTATTTAGTGAAGCAACGAGTTCTTGAGAGACAGTCTCATAAGCTNGGGCCGGGGTTCGGGCGGCCGGGCCGGTGCAGGGGTAGCGGCGGCCCAGTGCTGCCCGCCCCCCCACCTCCCGGGCGGAGGGGCCGGCTGGCGGGCGAGGGCGCCAGCCCCCGGCTGAAGCGAGCGGGTGGCGGGCTGGGGGTCGCAGGGCGCGGCTTCCCGCGGGCTTAGCGGCTGCCGTGTGTGCTGTGATGGGTACTGTGTAGCACGTACGTACGGATCTGTAGCGTGTCGTGTTGTGTGCGTCCCGTAATAGGCAATATAATGCATATAATAAGTATTTGCTTGTATCTGTGCTTAATTTCGGTGCTTACTACTAGCCTCTAGGTTGCGTATTGAGTAACTCCAGGCTATAAGCTGTAAGTTAATAAATACATCCTACCAGGTATATATACGGACATATTAATTTTGATGCACGGTGGTGTTCCCTAGATGATGCTTATGTTAGTATAACTTAATATATATTGTAACTGCAGATATGTATTAAAACATGATGCATGTAACGTGTATTTACATAAACTTGCAGCAAGGTGGAAAGCACTTAGCTGCAGTTGTGTTAAATGTATACATATATGTGCATACATATATATGCGCATAAGCAAATATACGTATGTGCATCAGCACATATATGTACACACACACACTCTTTTTTCTTTTCCTTCCTTATGCTTCCCAGTTCCTGACTCACCCTGCTGGTAAGTTCAGGACGTGTAGCCCCAAGACATTTTGGCACGGGCTGGAAGTGGGCGTGCAAGGTGTGGGACCGGTACCGGGACCCCCACGCTGCAGCCCCAGCAACAGGGCTGCCCACAGGGCACCGGCTGGGAAATGTGTGGTGGAGCTTCACCTTCACATCTCGGGTGTTTTCCAGAAATGATATCCTCTGCTGTTCTTCCATTTCCTTTCAAGAGCAAAGCCTTGTGCGTGCTGTTTTAGCATCATGAGTTTAAAGCTCTTTCGTTTTGTGGGACTGTATATGTGTCCTAATGTAATGGTGTAAAAATGCTACATAATTTAAAGTTGTATTTCTGTTCAGATTGTGACTGGGGTTTTTTTTTGTTTATTTAGTGAAGCAACGAGTTCTTGAGAGACAGTCTCATAAGCTGTATTTGGGAGAAAAAAGAGACTTGAAGTTGATTGTCACAGAGCCTGAACCAACACTAACTGCTGAAGATGATGCATTTGAAGAAAAATTAGTTCCCACAAAGGTGAATAACAATCGTAATCCTAAGCAGAGCTCTGAAATAGTGGTGAGAGTGTCAAATCAGTTACTGATATTTTTCTTTCATTTTATTTTAGGCTATGGATGCCACAAGCAACCTTCAAACAGAAGGTAAAGCGGTATCCATCATTCTGTGTTCTGATTCTTCATAAAACAAAAATGTTGGTGCTTTTCTCCCCATGCAGCTCCAGTTCTGCAGGGAGTTGTGCTGAAAGTTTCTGAGTTTGGCAGCCTGACTCAGGGGATACAGGGAAAGATGTCTGGCCAGGGACACCATAGTCTTGATCACCAAGGATGGAGTTCACCTTGCCAGACTTAGACTATGTGCCTGGTTTTGCCTGCTAACATAGCCTCCTAAAATCAGAGGAGCATCTCCAGAGAGGGAGACACTGGACCAGGTTGCCCAGAGCAGTTATGGATGCCCCCTCCCTGGAAGTGTTCAAGGCCAGGTCAGATGGGGCTTTGGACAACCTGGTCTGGTGGAAGGGGTCACTGGCTATGGCAGGGGGGTGTGGAACGAGATGATCTTAAGCTCCCTTCCAACCCAAACCATTCTATGATTTTGTTCCCTTATCCTGCATAACAGCTCTAAGATGAGATCTGCGTAGAAACACCTGGATTGAGGGTCTTAATCCTGGGCCTGGTGTGTCTTTACTCCCTACAGTTAGGAGAGTCTGTAAAGGCAAGTGGTGCATCTCCCCTGTACCTCGGTGACTTCGGTTAGGTCTTCTTTCAGCAATATTCTGCTGAGCTTTACGATTCAGAAAGCAATCTAGAAAACAGTACTGCACACCTGAATATACCCACATGCGTGAAGAGTAAATACTCAGTCCCAAGACAGACCCATTAATCGGGAAGTTCTTCAGTAATTACTCCACTATCTTTTCCTTTCCATGTGGGGTCTTGTTCAGTGCTGTTTTGGGTGGTTTTCCTCCTTTTAACGTTAGGTACTCAAAGTTGTCATTTGCTATTTTTTAGTTTTACTAGAGAGGATCCTGAAAAATCTTCAGATGTTCCTCTTAATCACTTCATTGGGTCAGCCTAGCTTTAGGTTATGGCTTTTTTGTACTTTCTTCATTGGACATAGTGAAGCAGATGATACCTGTCAGCGATCGAGAAATTAATAACTAGCATCTGTAGAGCTATTGATTCTACAGCTGTTTCTTTTGTTTTCCTCTTGTTGGGCTTGTGCTGGGAGGCCTTCAAAGGCAGCTGTCTTCTGTAAATGTTACGGGTTTGGTATCAGTTGTTGTACCTTGGGAGAGCTTGTAAACCCAGCGAGCAGGCAGAGCTGGCCTGTTTGTGCTGCCACCTGCTTGGGCCTTCCCACCCCATGTCTCTGTCTCCTTGGGCTGTCTTCTCCCATGGCCGGCCTGTTGGGTGCCACCCTGAGACTGAGGGATTTTGGGGTGTTCTTGAGCAGAGACCTTACCACCCCCCACTGCCCCATCCCCTATCAGGTGTACAACTGCTACCCTGGGCTCTTCTACCCTCAGTCGTACCTGTCCTCTGCCACGGCCAGAGATGGTGGCCCTGGAGGTTTACACTGAGGGTGGTGAGCGCCAGGGTTTCCTTTGATCATCGTCTCTCTGTCATGCTGTAGGGATGTGCTGGTTTACCAAACTGAGAGGGGCTTATGCTCCTGCTTGTGCTCATTGGGCCAAGGAGTGGAGAGCTGCTTTTGTCCACGAATATGGCCATCTTGGGCACCCTGGGGTGCCCTTTGGCCTGTGCCAGTCCCCCGCCACCCTGCAGTGCTCTGTGACCGCTGTTTTCCATGACTTGTTGGAGAACTGTGTCACCATGTACCTGAGTGACACTTTTTAGTTTGCTCAGGCACACTGAGGAGCACTTCATTCCTGTTCGGAGGTTCTCTCCTGCCTCTACCCTTATCTGTCTGCAAAGCTGGAGACGTGCCTTCCTCCGGCAGCTGCTGGACATACTCCGTGGGCACCACTCTTATTTTCTATCCACAAAATTTTGTTGCATCCCTGCCACCCTTCTGTGCACAGAGCTCATTCAGCGCTATCATGCTGCTCTGATGGCAGGGCACAGTGGTCATTAGGAGGCTTTGCATCACGTCACAAGGAGGTACTGGTGGGCTGTGGGTGTCCCAGGCTATGTTTGGGCTTATTATGCCCACACCCGGGCTAAGAAACAGATGGGCTGCAGGGTCTCTCACCAACACCTGAGCAGCTGTGGTCTGTTATCTCAATGGATTTTATTTTATTTATGTCTCTGACTTGGAGACATACCAGTGACCTTGGACTTGTTTGCTCATGCCTATTTTTGTGCCATGAAAGAAGCTGCCTGCAGCCCTGCAGAATATCACATCTGGGCTTGTTTTGGATCCCCAAATGTCCCAGGGTACACTGCAGTGTTGGATGGGTTGATGACCTATTTTCTTGGGAAAGGAAAGGAGAGAAAGGGTAGGGAAAATCTGTTTATTTCAGGGAAAGTGTGGCAATACGTCATGCGCCTTATTTCTCTTTCTGTTGAAGATGATGCAGAAGCCTTGCAAAAAGCAGAGGGTTTTGTTCCCAACAGTGAACTCCAGAAGGAAGCTTGCTCTGCGAAGAACAGTGCAGAGACCTCACCTTCAGTGGTGTTAGAAAACATACAAGGTTGCAGTCGAAAATGCTTATGTATCCTGTTGGAGAACATCAGCGGCCTGTCGGTAGATGATGACTTCACTGTGGAAGTGATGCCTGAAATAAATGCTGCCGTAGCTACCTTTCTAAAAAGGATTGGTAAGACGGGATGAACCCTATCATTTGTTTCTATATATATGTATGAGTACTAGCTTTCAGAGCTTGATTCCTCTCCCGTTAGAGAATCAGACAGTTTTAAAAAGTACCTGGACTGTAGTCTCTCAAGAAAGATTTAAGTCTTATGTACAGCTCTGTGAAAATGCCCGTGATCCAAATGTTAGACTGAAAAAAGAAAACTGTGGCGTCTTCATTAACTGAAATTGGATGACAATGTTTCATTGTCTCTGTCTTAATGGATTTTATTTTATTTATGTCTCTGACTTGGAGACATACCAGTGACCTTGGACTTGTTTGCTCATGCCTATTTTTGTGCCATCTGTCTTAGTTTGGGCTAGATGGAGAAGAATTAGAAGCAAACTGAGTGTGGGGATGAGTTCTGCAAATTATTGAAGTATATAAAGTCTCCGTTCGAGAAGATGGTGAAACCGTGAGAAGTGCTCAGTTTGTACAAGAGCTAAGTAAGATGGGAACAGAGACGTAGTGGTGGTGAATAGCAGAGAGCAACATGGCTGTGTGCATTTCCCCTTTTTTGTTACAACACAGTTATTTGGGACCAAAGACAGTGTTGCTCCAAATACAGGGAGAAGTGGGCTCAGCTCATTTCTCTGCTGGAAGTAATAGCCGGGTCTGATAACAACACAGGAAAACGTAGTTCATGCTGCTTCTCTGTTTACAGATACTGAAGAATTTGTCAAAAAATGTTCACAAAACAAAAGAGTTAAAGAATTCAAAATGACTGCCAGGCTTCTTGAATTGACCCAGAGCATCAAGGCTGAAAATATACCGGCCAGCGTTTCCACAGACTACATCACCGTTTACTTTGAGAGTGCGCGCAACGGCGGAGGGCCCGTGTCCGACATCCAGCTCATCCCCGAGGAGAACTCGGCCATCATTACTTTCTGTCATCACAAAGGTAACGCTGTCCTTCGCCTCTGTTACCAGAGGTTCATTTTAATACCTGCTTTGTGCATGGGGTGTTCCCACTGATGTTTTTTCCCCATTTATGGAGGTTCTTATCTTCAATACAACATGAATTGTACTTGCAGGGAGAGGAAGCAGAATTCGTTAATGACTTCAGCTTTCACAGTTATCTTTCAGGAACTACTTAAGGTCAAATATGTTCATTATCAGGGAAGAATAGTGCTAACGAACAATCTTGTTACTATTCCTTGTGTTGAATCACTGTCCCGTTTGTGTGCCAGCACAACCTCTGGTAAATATCTCTGTGTTAGGAAACCCCTGGCTTAGTAAATTCCTTTAATTAAAGATATCTGCCAGGTGAATGTTTTTTATTCTGACTCTCAGAATTTGCTTAACAATATTTTGTACATTACGTTAATATGTAACTTGAAGTTACATATTAAGTCCCTGCCAACATTATAATCCCTTTCCTTTGTCCTTTCCAGCTGAAATGGCAAAAAGAGAAAAAAAGTAAAAATGCACTGGCACAAAGAGTTTTATTTTAAGTTGAGCGTAAGGAGAATTTCGTAGTAGTAACTTGATATGAACCTGTCTGTGGTGGGTTTTCCTTAGGAAACGAGAGCAAGGCGTAGCTGCACATGTAAACACAGGCACGAGCATCTTTACCAAACTAGTTGAAGCCAAGCCTTTTATCTTGTCCCTTAGAGAGTGGTTTGGAAATCAGAAAGACAAAAAACCATCTCTTTCAAATAAAAAAAAAAAAGTTTGTTTTATGCAGTGTAATAGTTGTAAGAACAGAGTCATTTGCTTGATTTAAAGTTATGATCCATGTGTGTTGTCTCCGTGTGTGCTAACTTCTAGATGTAAACACTGTCTTGGAAAAGCAGCATGTACTGGAACAGACACAGATTTCTGTGCATCCATATTACCAGTCGCTGGGAACAGCTCTCTATGGAGAAGAAAGACCAACTATCAAGATGCCAGACCCAATTGGGATGCCACTAGATCCGTATGTCTGGCAGTTTTTACAAAGGCAGGCTAAACTAATTCAAGATGTAAACCAGGAAATGGCAATTTGCCATTGTGAGCTAAAATGGCCACAGGCAGACTGTGCACACCCACAAATTATGTTGTGCCCATCATCATCTCTCTCCAAGCAGAAAAAGCTAATGATGAAGTTGATCAAGACATGGAAGCAAGATGCTTCTGCTGAGTTCTCACGTATCATGTCACGTTACATAGCTATAAAGTGTAAAGTAAGTTCGGTGGACTGGGAAGATGTGAAAAACAGATTGGTGAAAGATGTTGATTTGATCGTAAGTGATATTTCCGAGGAGATGGTGGTGATTGCAGGCAACAGAGCAGCAGTGGACAGTGCAGAGAAAGAAGTGAGGGAACGCACGGAAAAAGCCATGAAGGAAAGTGAAAGGGAAAAACAAAGCATAGAAATTTCTGTGTCAGTGATCCCAGGGAAGTACGCCGTTCTGCACAATGCTGGGCTAGAAGAGAATATTCACAAAGAATATCCATGCTTAAAGATCTTTTATGATGACACCAAAAAAACCATTCAGTTGTGTGGATTACCTGCAGAAGTATATAAAATCAAAGCTGACTTACTGGAAAAGGTATTGAACATGCCATGTACATCAGTTACCATTGATCCCCATGTTTTCTCCTATCTACAGCATGTAGATAATAAAACAGTGTCAGAGACATTATTCACTAGGAAAGAAATTAATGTTTTTTATGAGCTTGAGGATGATACTGTGTTGCTATTTGGAGATGCTCCCAAAGATCTTTTAGAGGCAGAAAAGCAAATAAAGACAGGCTTGCAGTATGAGTGCATCAGCGTGGAGGATGGTGAGCTCATTAAAAAGGAGCAGTGGAGGAGTCTTCTCGCCTCCTTGCGTAAGAAGTACAGTTCCTCCCAGAAAACTCTGCTCATTGATGAACTTGTCGGAAAAGAAAATAAAGTGGTTATCACTGGCTTTTCTAAGGCCGTAACAGAAGTTTATCACAAACTTAATGATTTTATAGATAGAAACACATACGTGGAAAAAATAATCCCAGCTAAATTGGTGGTGGTAGTGCAGTTTGTAGAAAAGGAAAAATCTGGTGTTTATCTTGAATTGAGGAAGAAAGCCGTTACAGTACGCTTTGACACCAAGACACCATGTATTTCCCTGAGTGGACCAAGGGCAGAAACAGAAAAAGCAGTCGCCACGTTTGAAAAAATTATCTCATCCCTTTACTTGAAAAATGTTACAATTGATAAACCAGGAGCCAAAGAGTTCTTCACTGAGAGGAAAGATTCATGGGTTTTTGAGGCAAAGCAGAAATTTAGCTGTTTGATTAGGCTGGAAGAAGAAGAAGAGCAACAACAACAGAAGGGTGAAAAAGTTGGTGATGAGGAGAAAATAAAGCTCTACTACAAGATTGTGATGCCAGATGGAGTTGTAATAGCAGTTTATAAAGCTGACTTGTGCACTCATCCTGTTGATGTTGTGGTAAANTAATGTTTTTTATGAGCTTGAGGATGATACTGTGTTGCTATTTGGAGATGCTCCCAAAGATCTTTTAGAGGCAGAAAAGCAAATAAAGACAGGCTTGCAGTATGAGTGCATCAGCGTGGAGGATGGTGAGCTCATTAAAAAGGAGCAGTGGAGGAGTCTTCTCGCCTCCTTGCGTAAGAAGTACAGTTCCTCCCAGAAAACTCTGCTCATTGATGAACCTGTCGGAAAAGAAAATAAAGTGGTTATCACTGGCTTTTCTAAGGCCGTAACAGAAGTTTATCACAAACTTAATGATTTTATAGATAGAAACACATACGTGGAAAAAATAATCCCAGCTAAATTGGTGGTGGTAGTGCAGTTTGTAGAAAAGGAAAAATCTGGTGTTTATCTTGAATTGAGGAAGAAAGCCGTTACAGTACGCTTTGACACCAAGACACCATGTATTTCCCTGAGTGGACCAAGGGCAGAAACAGAAAAAGCAGTCGCCACGTTTGAAAAAATTATCTCATCCCTTTACTTGAAAAATGTTACAATTGATAAACCAGGAGCCAAAGAGTTCTTCACTGAGAGGAAAGATTCATGGGTTTTTGAGGCAAAGCAGAAATTTAGCTGTTTGATTAGGCTGGAAGAAGAAGAAGAGCAACAACAACAGAAGGGTGAAAAAGTTGGTGATGAGGAGAAAATAAAGCTCTACTACAAGATTGTGATGCCAGATGGAGTTGTAATAGCAGTTTATAAAGCTGACTTGTGCACTCATCCTGTTGATGTTGTGGTAAATGCATCTAATGAAGACTTAAAACACATCGGTGGCCTTGCTGAGAAACTGTTAAAAGCGGCCGGTCCAGAGCTGCAACAGGAGTGCGACGAGCTGGTGAGGAAGAACGCGAGTTTGCAGCCTGGGTCAGTAGTTATCACAGGCGCTGGGAAGCTCCCCTGCAAGAACGTCATTCATGCTGTTGGGCCCAGGTGGAGGAAGGATAAAGCAGAAAAGTGCGTGTACTTGTTAAAAAAGACAGTAAAGAAGAGTCTACTACTAGCTGAAACATACAATCACCGTTCCATAGCTCTGCCCGCTATAAGTGGAGGGATTTTTGGCTTCCCGCTGCAAACATGTGCAGATTCAATTGTATCCTCCATCAAGGAGACCTTGGAAGAATCCATGGGGGACAGCAGCTTGAAGGAGATTCATCTTGTGGATGATGCAGAAGAAATGGTTCAGGTTCTGAGTGATATGGTAAAAAAAGCATTTACAGCTACATTATCATCGCCAACACTGCTAACGCCGTGCTCGGAAAACTGTAAGCTGAGAGAAAGCCAGAACAGGAGGAGAAAAGAGTCTCTGCGGATGGCTAGAGATGATCTGCAGATGGTTACAACAAAAGAAGGACTTTGCATCCAACTAGAGGAGAAAAACATTCAGGAAGCCACGGTAGGTCTTTAATTTTCCACTTCCTCTCTAATTTCTTGTGAAGATCTTCTTTATATTTAAATAAAAAAGGAAGGACGGTGGGTTATATTGTTTTACAAGGCAAGTGCTACATAAGGAAACAACAACTATGTGCTAGCTAAACAAGGACGTGAACTTGTGCAACCCAACTGATGGGTTTCAGGTTGGGATCTGTCGCTCTGCAGCCGTGTCTGGTGGGCAGCTGTGAATTCCAGGGTGTTTCGTTCCCAGCTTGGTTTTATTCGTTCTTCAGATCTAAGGTCAACGTGTAAAACAGTCTGCTTTTTTTTTTTTTTTTGAAAGGGAAATATTAAAATACTTTCCAAAAGTATTTGTGTGATCTATAGCTACCTAGGTTGGATGTTAAGGGAAATCAGCACCTGTCTGGGCTGCTGCTGTGAGTCATGCTAACAGGGAGGATGCAGCATATTTTTTTTAATTCCCTTGTCTTTGGATGGGTTAAAGACACAGTCTATGAAGAAGTTACTGGGGTCTAGAAAAGCGACTCCATAGAAGAGTGCATGCTTAGATTATTTTGCCAAAGTCTAGACCTGATTCTGCCTTTTTATTAACCCCCCGTTTTCTTTTTTCATTCATTTTGCCAATGAAGAGTTTAACTACTACTCATCTAGACCATCAAGACTCCATTTACACCTCTGATGTAGTGTCTTTCCCATATGATTTTTTTCCTTCAGTGACGCAAAATGCGTCTTGATAAATCTCTTTTTTTCAACAGCACATGATTTTTATACTTTTGGAGTTTAGACTACCCCTAAATTATTGTTATTGTCCTGTTGTTTCAATATTAGTTGCTTCAGTTGTCACTTTGATGCATGTAAAAGCCTATTCCAATAAAAGAGCAATACTGGATGTAAAAAAACCTCAGTATTACACACACTTCAAATACTTTGTAATTAAAATGTCTCCAGTGGAAAAAAGCAAAGCGAACACCAGACTTCGAGGCTTCGCCTGTTTTACGTCACGGGAGCGCAACAACCTCCCTGCACCTGGTTTGGGTGCATGAAGCGCTGCTTGTCTGATAAGGTGTGGACAATCCCGCTTCAGGGAAAAGGAGGAAAGGGACTTTAAACTTTGTACGTTACCTGTACCTTATACAAATACATGTATTTTGCATCCTGTGATGGTGCTAGAGAAGAAGGAGCAATACCGCAGCAGTTCTTCACAAGGAAACATAGGAAAGGCTGAGTCTGGGGAGAGGGGCTGTGGCAGACTGCGGGGGCTGGGTTTATGTCCCCTGCCCAGATGTTGGCGTCTGCTCAGGACAGGGTGAGTCGCAGCCTTACCTCCACTGAGGGCCTGGCAGCTCTGCCTGGAGGGATGGAGGGATGACCTGTTCACACGTAGATACCTGTGGTGTTGGTACTCACCGTGGGTCTGATGCTGCCTGCTGTAGGTTTCCTACAAGTCCGGGAATACTCAGTATGCAGAAGCTGTGCTGAAAATCGTGTTATTTCTCTGTTGGCGTCTCGTTTCTCGTGCTGTGCATGGCTTTGGAGGTGTTACTAGTCCCGATGCGTATTTTTATTGGAAGTCTGGCTATAGGTATTTTCACTGTAATTTTGTTGCAGACGGATGTTATTGTCAACAGTGTTGGCACAGATCTGAAGTTTGGCGTGGGGCCTCTTTGCAAAGCCTTGCTGGAAAAGGCTGGAGTAGCGCTCCAAATGGAGTTTGACAACGAAACACAAAGGCAGGTTGCTGGTAAAGGGAGTGTGGTGTGCACCAGCGGATGTGCTCTGGCCTGCAAGTCCGTGCTTCATGCCATACTTCCCTTGTGGGACAGAGGAAAAGGACAGTCCCTGAAGGTATATTTTAAGTATTTTTTTAATTGATTTTGAAAACAGATTTATTTGAGATCCTATCCTGAAGTTTCAGGATTTAAAGTAGTTAGTTTAGATGCCTCAACTCCATTTACATCTGTTGGAGTGAGCTTAAAGATGTCTTGATGCACTGAGAGCTTTTTGTCATGCCAGCGTAGTCTCTATGGAACTAATAATAAATTGTCTTTTTTTTTTTTTTCCAAAAAAAGAAGTCTCTTTGCTGTCTTTTACAGACCCTAGAAGATATAATCAACTTCTGCTTGGAGAAAACTGAAGAACTTGGACTGAAATCGATCACTTTCCCAGCTATTGGAACTGGAGGATTTGGGTTTCCTAAAACCATTGTTTCTAAGTTAATGTTTGATGTGGTATTCAACTTCAGTAGTAGTCACACTCGGAAGACTCTCCAGGAAGTTCATTTTCTCTTGAATCCAAAAGATATAGATAACATTCAGGTAGTTCTTCTCAGGACAAAGCCATTGAAGTTACATGCTGTTCTAGTTATGCCTTAATAATATATTTTAGTTACTGCTTTCTTAAGGGAATAATTTAGCACTTTCTTACTACTATGGGCTGGTGACAGTGGGATGTCTCTCCAGTGTCTCATTCAGTGTCTCTGAAATATGAACTCTCAGCAAGCACAAGCTGCAGACAAAATTGGCCTTGCTGCTGGCACTGTAAACACCTGTAGATGCTCACTCATCTTTTAACAGAGGAGTTCTGGCAACGCAAAGACGGTATCTATTAATGGCACCATCCACACTGAGGCTTCCGCTGTTACTAATCATACCTAAACACGATTGTAAAATGTGGGAGATGGCTTGGCAAGAGTTCCGTGACTGTTAATTTTAGAAGTATCCAGTATATAAACTCTGAAATACTATCTTTGGTACCTTTTTTCTCTTCTTAGGCTTTTACCATTGAACTAGAACGCAGGGTAGCTGAAAGTTGCAATGCTGAAGCACCATGGTCAAGTAAGTTGTGTAGGGGCAGAAGGTGGGACACAGGGGAAAATGTAAATACTGTAAGGTGGTTTTATACGTGTCAGGGAACAGGAGAAATGTCATCAAGACACAGAGCATTTTTTTTCCTCCTAATGGACTGGCATTCTTAAACTCCACTTGTAAGAATCTTAAAGAGGAATTTCTTTTGTTGAGGGCATACTCTTCTCTTAGTGAGGCTAGTCTTACCACATGAATATCCTGGTAGGAGAATCGTTAGTTTGTCCTACTCAAAGGTTATAGGAATTTGGTATCACTTTGCCAAACATGCCATAACTAATGTGTATTTCTGTACCTTTAATCTATATAGAGAGATACAGAATGGATTATCTCTTTTCCATTTATTAATTGACGTTAGTATGACACAATAGCAGAAACATGAGTGGACTGCATCAACGGCAGAGGCTTATTCATAAGAACATACAACTCTTTTCTTCTCAGTTGTTGTGTCAGTGAGATGGAGTTAAGAGTGTGCAGATAACATACGAATTGGGCAAGTTTAGACTAGAAGTAAGGAACAGTTATATATCTGTGAGGGTAAAGACGAAATAACTTACAGAAGTGTTGTGATGGGATCTCCATTACTGGCAGTGCTTAAGCTGGAGACTCCATTCCTTGCAAGAGTTAATTCAGGAAACTGTTACAGAGCTGGTCAGATCAGATGACACGAAAAGTCCTTTCTGAATTTATATTGCATCAGTTTACAGGAACAGAAATGGTTTCACTTTCGCAGTATTTAAAAAGGAAGAATACTGCACCTGCCTGCTTTCAGAAATGGGGTAAAGAGAAAGGCAGGGACTCCCTAGGTCCACCAAACTGATCTGGAACATATTCCTTGAAATGATTAAGTTGAAGAATAATACCCCAAACTAGAGGAGAAGTGTTTTAAAGTATTTTTCTTTCCCTTGCAGGTTTCACTAGGCCTGTTTCAGCCGAAGTATTGGGAGCTCGTGAAATGCAGATTGGTCCCATTACACTCCAAGTAATTAGTGGAGATATTACCAAGGAAGATACAGAGGTTATTGTAAACATATCGAATTCAACATTTGATGCCACATCAGGTGTTGTATTGAATATGTAGTTCTTCAGTGATAAATTTGGGCTAGTTTTTAGAAGGGGGTAGGGGAAAGAATTCTCTATATGAGACACTTCCATTAAGTGTTCTTCAGGCGAGAAAGAGTTGTGATTAGTCAGGAAGTAGATCTTAAACAGGTTTTTTATGTGTCCTGAATATTCCATTTAGTTCCCAAGCTAATCAAGCAGAAGGCATCTGACCAGATTTTTCTTGCTTAAAAACACAAACGCTTAAATAAAAGGGAATTTTTAGATCAAATATAATTCTGAAAAACTGCTCTTGTCCTAATATGTTTCACTGTGAGCCACAGCCCTGGTTAAGTACGTTGACCTGTAAGAAGCAGAGGATTCTTTGGTGACATTGTGAATCGCGTGCACGGGAGATGCCAAATGATATAATTCAAAGCATTCAGAGAGTTTGGTGAGGGGCTGGTGAAATGATGAAATAGGAGCTGTTATTAATGATTTCTAATCAATAATGAAGGCAGTGTTTTTGCAGCCAGTGCAGTCATGGAGGGTATTTAGGGGAACTGGTAAGGTTTTGCACTTTGTGGGGTTTTGCTATATGAGAATTTGGGGTATTTGTAGAGTACAGAAGTTGGATAGAGTTTTGAGTAGAAATAGGTAAGTTAACTTAATGTATGCATATGCTTTTCTTGTATAATTTAAGGGGTCTTCAGAGCAGTTATGGATGCTGCTGGTTCTCAGGTAGAAGACGAATGTGCTCAGTACGGTATGTTAAAGCATACTATTTTGTTTGATTAAATTTTTTTTGATTCTCTCTGGAATCTTGAAGTTGTTTTATAATTCTCTGCTCTGATGGTATAAATATTTCATCTGAAAAAATAGCTTTCACTTTTAGGAATTTTGAAAAGTCCTGTGGTTGTTTTGACACCTACTTTGAGAATTTTTCTTTCCACAGCTGAACAGAAGATGGATACAGTTTTCTGATGCTAATAAGTGCTGCGAAAATAATGTAATTTAAGGTTTTTTTACCCCTGAAAGTTCTTCACCCCGTCTCACCCCCTGAAATTACTCCTGACTTAAGAACAGAAACAGAACCATTGACTTGAGCATAATTTTTAAGCTCATCTGTTGTCAGCTACAGGAGACTTGAAGTTTGGAAACTGAACAAAGTGGTGGCAGACTGTATTTTGGTGTAAGCACATGCAGGACTGGCTTTTAAAAGCTAATAGCAAATGTGGGCCTATATTCACAAATACATAATTATTTATTATTGAAATAATTTAACTCTGCTTATCACCTTGATCGTGAGCTCTTCTGTAGTTTGCATTCTGCCAGACCAGCAGAGGAGTAAAATTCCAGCTCACTGTGGTTGGCCTCTACGAGCACAGAAAGGAACACGTGCTGGTTGCATAAACAAAACGTTCCTGCTCTGAGTCTAGAAGTTAACTTTCCAGGTGGAGTTCCCTGGATATTTTTCCCAGCCTTTGGCTCTTGCAGGCCCTCCTCATTTATCAGCCCGATCTCAGCGCGTGCAGAGCATCTTGCAATCGGTCGTTACCGTTGTGATCAGTGAAGTGGTGTGTGCCTCTGTGCTCATCAGTCCATTCATCCTCGCAATGTGACTCCATTTTGAGGTGTTTGTAATGAAACATAAGTCCTCTGAAAAAACGTGAATGTCTTTTTGAAGATCCCATACCACAGTCAGTTGGTCATTATCTTAATGATATTATTTTAACAATTCAGCTTTTCTGCAGAATAAGAGTTTCAGCTTCCAAGGAATAAGTGGCATAAGAAAGGATTTCTTGTGTAAATTAATTGTGCACGTTCTGTTGGCATGCCTCTAAATAAAAGTGAGCTGTATTTAAACTCAACATAAATTCTTAAGTTGTACTTAATAGGAAACTACTTTGGAGCAGAGATCTTTGGAAATTAGAAAACACACAATTACTTGAATTACTTTCTCAATGAAATTCCGTGATCACAATAGTTACAGAAATAGCCAGAATCAACTAAAACCAGGATAATATATATCACAGTGGATTTCTTTCCAATTTTTCCACATCTTTTCTAGCATCAGTATAACCAGCTCTCTTATCAGAAGAGATAGCCACTTTGAAAATGTTGTGTCTCCTTCTTTATCTTCTGTTTTCCAGCTGAGCAGTGTCAAAGTGGATTTATTACTACGCAAGGTGGAAAACTGTTGTGCAGTAAAATCATCCACTTGATTCACAATTACAATGTGAAGTGCCAGGTCTCCAAAGTGCTTAATGAGTGTGAGCAAAGGATGTACAAATCTGTCGCCTTCCCGGCAATCGGAACAGGTTTGCATTATCTTGGGAAAGGGATGAGAGGGCTGTGATGGGGGTAGTTCAAAAACTGGGACAAACTTAATACCTCTGATACGGATAACTTGTACAAGAAACTCTGTAAACTGATTTGTGAAAGTTCATTGTGGTCAGTTCAAAGACCACCTGCACTCTTTGAAAATCCTGCTTTTTAAAAGTTATAAATATTAAAGTCAGTATTGATTGAGCAAGAACACCTAAGGAAAAGGTATTGCTCCATAAAAGATGTTCTGCCCCCAGACAGACTGTGTATTTTAGCTGGCCATCCTGCACCTTTCTTCAAACTTCCCATAGACCTTGCTTTGGGATTTCAGCCACGTGGAAGGGCTGGGTTTGGGGTTTGTAGGCGAAGAAAGCTGGAGTTGTCCAGAGACCATAGTCTTGCCTGGTTGACTATCGAAATTGCAGGCTGGGTACGGAATACCTGCAGTTTACCCTTTTTATAGGTCTTGTTTCAGCCTACCTGCTCCAGCAGAGGGCTAGAGGCAGGCTAGCTGATTTGGCTTAAGCCTTTGCTTAACTTGGGGAGTAAGGCTTGAAGAAGCTGGCTATCCTTATCAGGCTCCCCTTGACTGGAAAAAGAAATTGTAAGCTGGTCTTTGCTCAGCGAGCCAGGTTAGCGTAGGAGCTGGTGTGCGGGTCGGTGTTTGGACTCCACGGTGATAGCTATGGCAGGTCCCCCGGACTGCCAACATCTTCTGCGTGCTGGTGTGATGAAGGCTGTCCAAGGGATGTCATGGCTGAAATTGGCAGGGCTCCCACCAATGTTTCAGGATAAGCTTTAGGTTGCACTTCAGGCTTGTTGTAGGGGAATGAGAACACTTGTTTTGAGGTTGGTGCTGCTGTTTCTATGTTGAAATACACTGCAGGCTTGTGCAAAACTCCTTCACTGATTTTGATTTGGTTTTACTTTGGCACCTGGTTTAAAGACGGGGATAGAGTTAGTGATGCGTGGGTTTAAAGAGTATCGGGGGGATGCTAAGGCTGAAGTGCTTGTTGGAACCTCAGAGTGAACAGGGGGCAAATCCCAGAAGGGCTTCCCGTGTCTGTGGCGGTGTCAGCTCCTAGAGCTCACAGGTTTAGGTGTAAAGCTGTGGTTAAACCCTGGGCCTTTGGCCAGAAAGCATAATGGGGGAGGAGAGAGGGACACCAGTCTGTATGAGCTGGGGATGTGGTTTCTGTTTTCCAGGTGCTGCTTTGATTTAAGTACTGTTCACTGATACGTGACTTATTTTTGTTCAGGTCAAGCAAGACAGAGTCCAGCAAAGGTGGCTGATGACATGTTGGATGCTATAGTGGAATTTGCAAGCAAAAGATCAGTACAGCATTTGAAAAAAATAAAAATTGTCATCTTCCAGACGAGTATGCTCAGACACTTTCACGAAAGCATGAAGAAAAGAGAAGGTTCAGACTCATCCACAACAGATTCGTGGGTGTCTCTGCTTAGATGTAAGTAGGTGGACTTTCTGTGTGCATGGGCACATGAGACTAAAGATCTGTTATTTGAAAGTAATAATTAATATATATTTTTTCACAGCATTTTTTTGGGGCAAAAAACCCACTGAGAAGAAAAAGCCCGTGGTTTTGGAGAAGAAAGTCTATTTAGCCACATTTCAAATTTGTGGAGAAAGCCAAAAAAATGTCGATGAAACTGAGTCCTGGATAAAGAATTTAATTTTAAAGGAACAGTTTGAAACAAGTATTTCAGATGAGCTAATTGAAAATTTTGATGAGAGACAAATTAACACTTTGGCAGATCTCCAGAGAAGAAAGCATGTTACCATTCTGCTTGAAAATAAACTTTCTCCCCCTTGCATTAAGATTTCTGGCATTAGCAGGGATGTCTGTTTTGTTTCTGTGGAAGTTCAAAAAATGATCACAAAAATGAAGGATACCGAAGAAGAACAATCCAAGGCAGAACTTGTTTATAACCTGGTAGAATGGAGGTATCCAGGAAGCAATGGTAGCTTTGTTGCTTTTGATAAACTGACGAATATGCAGCTGGAGGATGCCAAAATAGCTAAAAAACCACATCTTACTGTCAAAATTAACAAGAAGAACTACAGGGTGGATCTGAATACTCTACAGGCTAGTGATGATCAAGGAGCAACTGTAAACATTCAACGTGTGCCAAAGAATGAAGGTAAATTACAGCTTTGTTAATAAAAAAGACTTTAGTAGTGATTATTAAATGGTGATTCTGATAAATGCAAACACAGGAATTCCAAAGAAGTAAGCTATTCTACAGCTTTTTTTCCTTCACAACCACCACCCGCCCCCCTCCCTGGGCATGCCATAGCCAGCAATTTTAGTTTCGTAATTAGTGGCAAGTACAACTGAAATCAGAACATCTAGTTTACATACAAATGTTACCCGTAGATTTGTGACTAGTGAGTGTAGATTTCGTGTTTAAGTCTGACAAAGGAAGTGGTGTATGAACAATGCGTATAATTCTTCAAACTTGTTTTAGTTACATATTGGTATGGGGATAAGACGACTAGAAAAAATGTGAAGTCTTAACAGCGTATTACAGAGCCAGTGATGTATTGAAGAGAGAGAGTATTCTTGGAATAAAGTAGTGCATAAGGTACTGTCCTTTCAGCCCCCTATATGCAGTTAGTTTGTAAGACGAGCCTACAAAACTGAGCTAGGTATCTGTGATAATAACACAATCTCTGTTTTGCAGATAAGCAGTCAATAGAGCTCCCTGCGCAGTGGGAAGACATGCAGGAGGAACGGGTCAAACTGGTGAATCTCAAGCCATCATGTCCGGAATATCTGGACATTCAGAACAAATTTATGAAAACCTGTCCCATCTTTGTCATAGAGAAGGTGAAATCCTGGGAGGGGTGGTGGTGGGGAACAAAGTGAATTCTTGGGCTAAAAACATTAATATGCTTTCTAAATATTTGTCTGTAAGGTATCTGCAACCTAATACACTTTTCATATGTCAGTCTCTCCAGCACTGTGGACGGTGGATACAAATCAAATTTCCTAAGAGTTGTTGCCCTGCCATTTCTGCCTGCTAGTAATGCAAAACCAGTGACCGTCAGTCTTTAGGCCGACTCTGTGTTCAGCTAATGTGGTACTCGCTCATTAATGTGGTATTTCCCATTAGGAAATTTTATATCGAAATGGAAGCATGAGCAAATGTATTCAGAATACAAAGGAAAATACAAAGTCCTTGCAGACTGGCCATAAAGTTTTTTACTGTTTTACTACTACTTCCCTGTCAGTCCCAGACCCTTTCAGGCTACAGTGTTGGTTTTAACCAAAGTGTGAAGATTTGATTTTGATTATTGGAAAGTCTGCAACACGGTGCACAGAGATTTAATTGCCAGGGAGAAGATGTAATTGTTCAGAATTGGGAGGAGCAATAAACAGGAGAAAATACAGTGAAATTAAGAGTGAGAATATGTGTTTGAAAATTTTCTTCCATCATGAGATTCAGTGAGCGTGGTCACTAAGACACAGATAGAACAAAATATTACTGTGTAATGGAAAAAATCAGGTAATGACGTGAGGTCCTTTTCCATTGTAAATGGAAAGCTGTTACAGCAATGCCTTTAAGATTGTACTTTGAAGCAGATACACGATATTCACGTTGTTGGCATAGGGAGCCAGCAACATCTATCCTCCCATCAATTTTTTTTATATAGGAGTTTCTTATGGGTTGCTAAGCTACACAATAAAGGAAGGAAGTTTGACTTCCAAGCTGAGATCTAGAAGAGAAACTTGAGTTCAAGTTAATGCTATTGCTACAGTCTACCCTTTAGTGAGAAAATCATCCATAAAGATTATTAGGATGTACAGAAGGCATCTTACACCACTGCCTCTCGCATTGGTACAACAGCCTGTTTCTAAAATGACAATGCACAGCTACCATGGTTGCCTATGTACCTGGTATACCAGGCAGGACAAACGTATGCCAAAAATTACCAAAATTGAAAACCTCTTGTAAGCTACTTTTGGTTTCTGATTTTTCAGGAGGCTCACGTATTTGGTTCTCCAACCCAAACCACACACTAACGGCGCATGGTGAAAATTACTGTCCTTCTTTGTTTGGTTTTAATGCTTTCCTGCCATAATAAATACTGGTCCATACCAGTATAAATGTAGTTCTATTTTGTAACTTTGCAGATTGAAAGAGTACAAAATCCCTTCCTCTGGCAGACATACCAAATCAAAAAAATCTCTCTCTGTACAAAGAACAAAAATCAAAATAATGAGAAGTTGCTATTTCACGGGACAGCTGCATCCTCATTGAGCACGATCAACTACAACGGATTTAATCGTGGGTTTGCTGGAAAGAATGGTGAGTCATTATCCAAAGCAGTTAACTTTCTAAACATGGACGAGGTGCTAGGGGATGTCAGTGTTAGAGTGCTGTCAACACAACATGAAGAGTGAATAAAGCTGAAGAATAAAATAATAAACAACTCTGGAGCATAATCTATACGGACAGAGGAATTAACCTGTTCAGTTAGTCCCTTGTTCATGAATGCCATTATTTAGACGGTATTAGAAAAAGCTCCCTTACTCTGAAATCAAGCCTCCTGGGCAGCTTTTGGNAATAAAGCTGGAGAATAAAATAATAAACAACTCTGGAGCATAATCTATACGGACAGAGGAATTAACCTGTTCAGTTAGTCCCTTGTTCATGAATGCCATTATTTAGACGGTATTAGAAAAAGCTCCCTTACTCTGAAATCAAGCCTCCTGGGCAGCTTTTGGGAAACGCTTTGTATGATCTGCCTACAGAAAGGAACAAGGACCGCTGTTCAGCATCCTCAGCAGAGATACCAACCACCAGCTGCTGGTATCTCCCCTCTTCTTAGACAAAGGCAGGTAGCAAAGTAGAGGTGCAGGTGCTTCTGTTGCTTCCAAAGGACAGGACAAGCAATCAGAAGATCCCGCTCCCCTACCATTTTTATACAAATGAATTCAGTTGAAATTCATTAATTAATTCTTCTCCTTTAAAGTTGTTAGGGATAACTATTAAATATTTAGCAGAAAGATTTTCTGCATTAGTGCAACGATTGTTTTGTCCAGTTCCTCTAGTACAGTCATGTCATGTTTATTATTTGGTAGCATTCATAGATGAAGGACAGGATCCAAAGAAGTGGAACTTGGGCTGAATGGAGGTGCCAGCCACTGTTGGAGGTCCTGAATCCTTACTTCAAAAGTCCTTAATTTCTGTTCTTAATGTTTTCTTCCTTAAGAAACAATTGTACATGCCTAGGGCTTACTTGATCTTGAGAGAGCGAGACAGTTTAACTCATATCTAGTTGATGCTTCAACGTGGTCTGGATCCAAAAGTAGATGTTTCTCTGCCTGGATCCTCTAGAAGTACTTAAGCTGATATTTTCTTGAGAAAGTGAAGCCCAACATACACAAAGTATATCAGGCAATGCACAGGTAGAAACGGCAGCCACCATTTCTTTTTAAAACGTGTCCAAAGGAGACGTAGTTTTGCTTTCCTGCTCTTTGGTAGTGCCGTGAGGTTGCATTTACTGGGGAAGCAAGAGCCCTAGATCCCCAAGTCCTCCCTCTGCCTCTAAGTATTGGCATCCACCTCAGCCGTGATTTATGATAGGAAAGGCATGCTTCCCTTCTGACAGGCTGGGCAGGCAAGCAAGCAAAAATATCCAAAGATCGGAGCAGCCAGATAGGAAGCACCTGTCTGGCCTGAACAACTTTCTGCCAATATCAGAAGAAATAAATCTGTCTCAGACAAAGGAACGTGATTCCTTTAATTTCTTGCTGAGTCATAACTACAAAACTGTAATTACAATTACATAGTCATTTTAAGTTAAAAAGGTTCTGAAGATTTGCCATGTGATGGGTTGCAAGCTAAGCAACAAGGCTAAACAGAGAGAAGCCGCTGTCCCCATAGGAAAGGGCAGTCAAAACCTGGGTGTTGATACTTACCCAACATTGAAGTGCATCCATATTTGATTCCGATACAAAGGATTATTACTAGAATTTGCTGTTTAACCAGATTTATAACTTCCGCAGAGTACAAAAAAAGAGGAGCTTTAGAGATTCTTACAGGAATAAGAACAGTAACTATATTTGAAAATGTTGTCTTTCCAAACAGCTGCAACCATTGGAAATGGAACCTACTTTGCTGTTGATGCAAGTTATTCTGCTCAGGATACTTATTCCAGACCAGATACGAACGGCAGAAGATACATGTATTTGGCTCGGGTCCTCACTGGGCAGTACTGTGCTGGCAGCGGAGGACTAGTTACTCCACCACCAAAAAATCCAGCAGATCCTACTGACCTGTATGACAGTGTGGTTGATAATGTGAATAATCCAACAATGTTTGTCATATTTCATGACATTCAGGCATATCCTGAGTATCTTATTACTTTCAGAAAATAGAATACTCTTAATAGTCTGGAAAATTCTAGTGCCTTTTACATGCGGAAATTAACAGTGCAATTCTTGATTCTTGTTTACCTCTAGGTTTCTTAAACTGAGTGTTTTTTTATCTATCCACATGTTTAAATATGTCTTCAAATTATCAACACAATGAGGCCAGGATAAGCAAATATTTTAGAATGTGCTATTTCAATACTCCTATTTCAAATTCAGTTATGTGGAGGTGTAGGCAAGAACGGCGAGAACAGCCCTCACCTCTTCTTCCACAAGGCAGAGGGGACTGGTAGGAGAGGGAGCTGCTCTGCCTGACCTGTGGCCTTAAGTAAGAGGTGTAGGGCAGGACCGTGCATCATGCGTGTTCCTGTTTCCTGTATTCACCATAAAGCACCAAATGGCTGGCTGCCTATGAGGATTTATGTAAAACATTCTGTGTTGGAGGAATAACCTCTCTGAGCAGCAGTTTTCAGTCGTTCTCAGGGATCGACTCACCCTTGTTGGTGCTAAGAGTCCTGAAGAAAAAAAAAACTAAAATGCACATACACTTCGCGTTCATTGTTTCACCTCCCTTACGCTTTTGTGGCACACTTTGTTATTCCTTAGGTATAAATTCCTGTATTAGTACCTGTTTCTTAGAGACGTTTCCTATGGTCCCCCACATTGCATACATCTGACTTCCACCTGCAAAGTCATTGCTTCTGGAATTTTCAAGACAGTAAAGAGGGACTTTTAATTTCTTCTGGTCAGTACCAAAACATTAACACTTCTGTAGAATTACCAATTTGCAGAGAGTCATCTGCAAGGGCAATCTCAGTTATCATGCTTAAACCACTTGAAAACTTTTAATGTTCTGTAAAGCAAGTAAATAATGGCATCTGTACATCTCTGCAAGCTGTACGCTTAATTACAGTGATAATCTTATAACTGCCGAGCAAAAGCCATATACCTGTGGTTTTAATAAAAGTAGTTTCAAACAGCTACACTGTATTACTGAATCATTGTTTACGCAAAGAAACACACTTTATACAGAAGTGCTGCTCTGCATTTGAGTATCTGTGTTGCAGCGATGCTATAAATAGTGAGAAGCTGAAAACTTTTAGTAGACAAAACCGTATTCTCATATTGTCTGTGTGACAGATTTGTGCGTACAGACTCTGGGTGAAATTGTTCTGCTGTAGTCCAAAGCAGACCCGTGCTGCAAATAGCTGCCAGGATGCCTTAAAACCCTGCTGCAAAGTTCCCATTGCCTGCAAAGGGGGAAGTGCTTATGGTATGTGTAGGTGGCAACATAAAAAACTGTTCTTTACAGCCCATGTCCATGCAACACTTCAGATGAACATCCTGCGTGAATTCCCATTTAAAGCAAAACAGAGTTTAACCTGCTCCTCCTTTAATAGATTTCCCTGTGAAAAGGTGAGGACGCTTTTCTCAATTCTCTGCTTTTTGGGGTGCTTTTCTGTATTGTGGAAACACCACAGCAGGCAGAGGGACTTGGGCAGCCAGTTTAACTGATGGCACTGTGCATCCGCGGGCTTCTCCTGCTGCTGCTACGGAGCTGCCGGGTGAGGCAGGACATGCTGCTTTCTGTTTGCGTGGCTCTCATTATAATCGACTGCCTTGGAAAGCAGCAGGAGCTGCAAGATGAAGCGCTACAAAAACACAGATAACTTTCATCCTTGGCAGTGGTAGTAGAAGTTTCTTTACTAGTTTCTGTACTAGAAACTTGGGCATACTCTGCTGTACAGTGTTTGTGGACTGAGAAGCTGGAAAAAGGCTGTGTTGTGTACGAAAAATGAAATCCCAGCCTTGGACTCAAGTGCTGGGATGGGCTGGCTACAGCATGCCAGCCGCGGGAGGACCTTTGCTCCTAGGCAGCAGGATTTCAGACTCATGGCCTGCAGCAAACATCTCAAGGCGCAGGAGACAAGGGGCCCAGTCTCAGGGAGAGAATGAGGGGTCTTATGGAGCCGGGGACCTGGTGCCCCAACCCGAAAACGGCTTTAATAGCGGTAAGACAACCAGAGTCCTGTGAGGTGCACTGAATCTCCTGCAGCAATGTGATGCACGGCTCTCCACAGCACTGCATGCACTTAACCGGACTGCAGCAAACTGCACTGCACTTAGGAGAACTGTGCCGTGCTGCACAACACTGCGTTATGCCACACTGCACCTAACTAGATTGCAGTGCACTGCATTGCGTCACACGGCGCTGCCTTGCCCTCCGTTGCTCTGCACAGTGCTGCACTGCCCCCCACCACGCTGCACCCCACTGCCCAGCGCTGTGCGCGCCGCACAGTGCTGCGTTGCCCCGTACACATTGCGTTTCTCTGCGCAGTGCTGTGCTGCACTATGCGCACTGCTTTCCTGGCACAGCGCTGCGTTGACCCATATACACTGCATTGCTCCACACAGTACTGCACCGCCCTGCGCTGCGCTGCCTTGCCCCACACGCGCCACGCTATTGCCCTGCACCACTGCGCAGGAGGCTCAACGGCACAGCACCGCGTTACGCTGCACTGCTGCCCCGCAGAACGCTGTGCTGCGTTGCACTGCGTTGCACTGCGTTGCACTGCATTGCACTGCACTGCACTGCATTGCACTGCACTGCATTGCATTGCGCCGCCCCGCGCCGCCCCGCACCTTCAGCTCACCTCCCCACTCCCTGCCCCACCCCTAAGCCCTCCGTGCTCCGCGCCCAATCAAGAGCGCTCGACGCCTGCGCCCCGCCCTCCCCCGCGCTTCCGGCTCGCCTATTGGCGGGGACAGCTACCAACGGCGGTGCCTCCATGGCGACGCGGCGGAAGGGCAGTCGAAGATGGCCGCCGAGCCGGGCGGCGGGCGCCCCCGGCCTTACCGGCGTTACCGGCCGCTGCTCGTCGCTCTCACCGCCGCGCTGCTGCTAGGCTGCCGCCGCGCCGCCGCCCTTTCCCCCTCCCCCTCCCCCTCCCCCTGCTTCTCTCCCTCCTTCTCCTCGTCCTGTCACCACCGCGTGCCCAGCGGAGAGGAGGTGCGGCCGACGCGGGGGTTCCTCAGCCGGAGGCGGGGGGTGAGGGGCGCGGGATCCCCCGTTTCCCGCTCCCGTTGTGCGGGGAGCGTCGGTCTGTCCCCTCACGGCGGGTCCGGCCGAGCTGGACGGTGTCTGGCCCCGCGGCCCCCGGCTGACCGGCGCGGCTGTGCGCGGGGAGGCGGGCTGGAGGGGGCTGCGCTCAGAAACGCACACCGAGTGGGGGAAGGGCCTGGGAGCGCTCCGTGGCGGGGCTGGCCCGGGGAGCTGCCTAATCCAGCCGCTTGTTCCTCTCCCTGCCAGGTTGTCTATCAAGTTCCTCTAAAGGAAAATCATGTCTTGAAGAGAAATGTGGATCAACAGCTACGGATTAAGATTATATATGACAGAAGTGTTGAGGAGTGAGTATAATGTTGTGGTGACTTTTTTTTCCCCTCCGTATCTGAGAATGGAAATCCTGTTAACTAAAGCTTGATTCTTTTGGGTTTTGTTTTTTGTTTTGAATATAGTTTGCTACCTGAGAAAAGACACCTTATAAAGGTATGTCATATTTGCTTTCCTCTTCTCTTTGTACGTATTTTATTACGTAGATGAAGTTAAGGCTTTGCCAGTGCAAAGCCTTTAGTTAAAGGCATCAAATACCAGAAGTTTCATGTGAAGAAATAAGAGGCATTCCTTTCCTGCAAGGAAAGGCTGAGAGCCCTGAGTCTGTTCAGCCTGGAGACGAGAAGGCTGAGAGGGGATCTCGTCAATGCTGATCAATATCTAAAGGGCGGGTGTCCAGGGGATGGGGTCAGACTCTTCTCAGTGGTGCCCAGCGACAGGACAAGGGGCAACGGGCACAAACTGGAGCACAGGCAGTTCCACCTGAACACGAGGAAGAACTTCTTTACTGTGAGGGTGACAGAGCCCTCGCACAGGCTGCCCAGCGGTGGAATCTCCTTCTCTGGAGAGATTCAAAACCCGCCTGGAGGCGTTCCTGTGCCCCCTGCTCTGGGGGCACCTGCTTTAGCAGGGGGTTGGGCTGGGGGATCTCCAGAGGGCACTTCCAACCCCTGCCATGCTGGGATTCTGTGATATCTTCTAGTCGGGGAAACCAAGGCTTTGTGTACGGGTTATGCCTTTGTTCCAAATACTTCCAATGTCCCCTTGAATGTTGTTTGACAGGCGCTTGCTATATCCCAATGTGTAAAGATTCAGTAAGCAGTATGTAGATAGTTTTAGAAGCTTTTTTTGGCACCATTAAGAGTATGTTAAATATGTCTCCTGGATTCTTTTGAGATGCTGTGCAAGTAAGGAGTAAAAGAGAGAGCAGCAGTCAGGTTTGAGGATTGCAGAGACAGGAGCTCCAGGGAAATTGTGATGGACCAGTGACCAGTAAGTTCAGGGTTGAAATAAGTTCAACGTCTTTGAAGCTGTACATTCAAATTAATGCTGACTCCCTTCTCATTGTGTCATTCCAATAGTAAAATGCGAGAATACTGAAGCAAAGTATTTCCTAAATAGATTGATAACAATTGAACTTACTAGGAAGCCTGGATTTCTGCTATTCTGTTACACTGTAGCATCTAGCAAGTTTCATGTAACTTGGTAGTTAGTGCTTGTAGGGTGACTTATGTCTGCACTGCTGCTGGATGACTTTTATTTTTGTTCTATTTAGAACAAACTTTTTCCGCAAGCTATATCTTATTTGGAGAAGACATTTCAAGTGCGCAAATCCACGGGTACTATATTGCTAAGCAGGTATGTGAAAGTTGGTTGAAAATCACTTGTGGTATTTGATATTTAACATTGTGTTGTATAGCGTTTAAAAATAAGAATAGAATAAGAGCCTAAGAAATGCTCTCCTGAATGAGACCAGTGACCCATCTGACCCAGCGGTGGTAGCAGACGCTGTTTAGGGAGTGTACACAAATCTGCCAACCTTGCATGATCAACAGCTGCATTTGTTGTATTGGAGATTTTAAAGGGTATGTGTGCTGCCTGTTTCCTTTTACATGTACCCCCATGTATGAACCTGTTCCTGATCTCTCTTTGAACCTGCGGATAGTCCATTAACAACTGGAAGCATCATGTCTTTCAGGGTGGGATAGCTAACAATTCTCACCATGGAAGTTACGTTAAATATCTGTATTACAGTGCTGTTGGGTGCTGTAAGACTATTCTACAGTTTCTTTTCAATGATAAAACAGTGCTGACTTTCTTTCATGTTTGATTGAAGGCAGTGTGCGACAAACCAATATTTAAGGAGGAAAGCTGACCCTCACAGATACTGCCGAGGAGCCTGCGCAGACCATACGAGGTGTGGGCCAGTTGTAGTTCCTGAGAAACACCTCCAGGTAAGCTACGTTACCCAAGTGCTTCTTAACCTTTGAAATATTATTGTTTGTGGAAATTAATAAAAAAGTTAATACTGCTAACTGTGCATAAGTGACTTGTTTGCGGGAGATCACTAAGTTTGAGTGATAGAATAGAACAACTTTAATTCGTGGGAGCTTCTTTAGTTTCTGCTGTTGAACTGAAAGTCAAGTAAAACTGGGCTGTTTACTGTTTTCTAAGCATGAGATTCAAAGCTTGTTAAATTGCTACTAGTCACTTCGTTGTTCACCTTGGTCAAAGAGTCAGATTTTCGCAGAATTAATAATAAGTTTTGATTTTTTTGAAGACCCTTTTGGAAGAGATTATCCACTGAACCAGGAGCACGGTGCAGGAAATGCTTCTAACTTGTTTTCTTGCGTGAATTTTTGATTCAACTACAGTATGTGATCAGTAGATTTCTTTTAGCTTGAAGTTTCAACTATCGTATTAAAAATGTACCAGATTAAATGTGAAATGCAGTTGTTTTATGTATACTATTTCTGTGAGCCAAAATTTTTTTTCGATTTGTAGGAAGTAAAGGGTACTAATTTGGGGATATCTAGCTTGGCAGGCCCTTTTTTTCAAAAGCTGCCACCTTCCTGGTGTCTAATAAATCAAAAGAGCTAGTCCTTTGAGAGTTATTCATTGGCTCTGGTTGTGTTTACTGTCATCATAGGGAGTTTTCTCATCTTCCATCGTCTTACAATGGGATTTATTCTTGGCTTCAAGCTAACTGATTTTTGTCATGCAAAATTTTGGTCATGGCTATCGTATTTTAATTGTTCCATTTGAACATTGTCAAAGCAATGCAGGGTGTACAACAAGAGTGAATGGCACTACGTACCCACTGGTGTACCTGACCAAGAAGGCGTTCGAGATGCTGACTTTGTGCTTTACGTTAGTGCTCTCACTACTGAAAGGTGTGGCCATGAAAACATCATTGCATATGCAGCCTACTGCCAACTGGAAGCTGAAATGGACAGGCGAGTATTCCCGCTGGTACTAACTCTTTTTTAAATGAAACTTTTGAGTTTTTTACTTGTTTAGATGTGGAGTTTAATTGTTTGCCTGTCTTGTGTAGTGTAGCAAAGTAGAAGTCATTATTAAAATGGACAAGCACTGTATTTGTGTAAAACCACAAAACAATCCGGTATTGCTTAACTTGCAAAGCTGAGGCTAAATGCTGACTCAAAGCTAATCCTCCACTGTTATTGCCTAAACTTTCAAGGTCCTGCTTCTGCTGAAGTGAATGTCGTACGTCAACAAATTTAAAGGAGGGTGCAAATGGGCCTGCTTATATGCGTTCTGTTTCTAGTTTGGTTGTAGTCATTGTAACAGACACTTTGTACCTCTGCGGTGTCTTACGTAAAATTCGGATCTCCTGTACTGTACTCCAACCCCTGTGCAGAATACTGAATTCTGTTCCCATTTCAACAGTAAACTAGTCACTGTACTGCAACAGACTACTTATTAATGATCGGGGAAGTTGTTTGAAAGGACTTATTTTTACACTAGTCTCCATTTTCTTTTAAGTCTTCTGCCTCTTCAAGGGAATATGATTTGAATTTGCTAGTATTTTGCTGAAGACAATTTACTTGTTTTGAAACTGTCTTCCAGGCCAATAGCAGGATATGCTAACTTGTGTCCAAATATGATTTCAACGCAAGCTCAGGAATTTGTTGGGATGTTGTCTACAGTGAAACATGAGATTATCCATGCACTGGTAAGGGTTGATGTTATAAAATGTGTTTCCCTGAAATTTGTGCCTGCTTCCTCGTGTACCTTCAGCTTGTTGCAAGAGAAGGGTGTTTGATGGAGGAAAGCTCTTGCTTTGCCTCCTTCAGTTTGTGTGTTAATTGCCTTGAGGTACGGTACTGGCTGTGGGAGTGATAACTTTTTCATGGCATTTGCCTTTGTATGGGAATGTCTTACCAAAGGTTTCTGTGTGCTTGGTTTTTAACTTGAAGGGTTTCTCTGCTGGATTGTTTGCATTTTACCGTGATGACGATGGAAAACCTTTGACAACAAGATATGCAGATGGACTGCCTCCTTTTAATGAAAGGTATTTTCTTTTTTTTTAATTCTCAGCACTCCCATTGAAGGATGTTTTCATGTTGACTTTTTAGGATGTATTCTTGCCTGTTGAAAATCCAGCTTGATCCCATTATTAGAATGCTTTGCATTTATTATGTTAGAACATTGGTGCAGGGTGTTTTTTAGTCTTTCTTTACATTGACATTTAGCACTTATTACCCACGTGTATTGCAAACCAAGGCAGGATTTATTTTATCAGGAGGCTTGAACTTAAGCATTAAAATTACTCGTGCTTAAATTTTGATGCTTGCTAAACACCTTACTAAATTGAGACTTGTTTTCTGTAGTCTGTCTAATGTCAGTGCTATTCATTTTTAAGGCATGTAATTCAAGTTTTATAGTTACGCAGAACTGACGATGCATGTAGTCTGCTGCGCAGTTTTTCTGACTTGTTACTGAAAGGACAGTTTGCATTTTTTTTCCTCTTTTAGTTGGTATTGTAGAAATGTGCTAGGGTCTTTTTTGGAGGTGGAAGGGTAGAGAGCTTTCAGTTTTATTCACCTTCCTTTTTATAATAGCAATTCTGAGGATTTTTATTTAATTTCTTACACTTTCGGTAACTGTAGAAAATATGTCTGGAGTTTACAGACATCTTTTTAATAATCTTACTTTGGCTTATTAAATCAGAGGTTTGTATACAAGGAACGTGTATCTTACAAAGAAGAAATGTTGCATAATTAAATTTAAACTTCAGAAAGCATGAGGAAGTACAGAGTTTATTCATGATTCTGTTTCTTATGGAGCTAAATCTTTGCACAGTAGCATGTGTTTGTTGGTAAGACTTGTAACCGAAACATTCTTCTTACAGTCTAGGTTTGTATCAGTGGAGCAATAAAGTTGTTCATAAAGCAGTGAGGTTATGGGACACACGTGGTGGCAAAATGCTGCGCCATGCTGTTTACCTTCTGATAACACCTCGTGTAGTTGTAAGTGTGGATTAACTTAAACTTTTACATTTTATATTGCAAAGTTGCCATCACATTCTTGAGTCATAAATATGTCTGATTCTTTAAGAATTAATAACTTAACTTTAAATACCCTTTCCCTGAAAGCATGGCCCAAAGACTACACGATTAAGACTGTGTAATTAGTTGAGAGGGTGTATCCAAAGTAAAGTGGAAAATAATTGACAGTATGAAATAAATTGATGTAGTAAGAGACAATGAAGAGACTGAGAAGTAAATTATAGAAGGTTAAGCAAAACTTGAATAGATTCCTTAATCCTACTTTTTTAGATGTTTTCCCATAGACTTCGACACTGAGTATTCCCGTTGCTTTAACAGATCTGTTGTCGCCACTTTTCTCATTTAGAAGTTCATCCTATTTTCTACTTTTCTCTTTGAAAGCATTGTTTTGGTATTTTTCTAATTTTACCGATTACAAAATAATGCAGTTAACATTTCGTCATCTTTAAAAAGAAATTCCTGAAGTATTCTTGGAAATCCTTCTTGCTTCCCACACCTCTGACTCTCCCCCCACCCCCAACAGAACATATGCTTAAGTGTAATAAGTTGGTATTGGAAATAAGTTACAGTGTTACTCATATTTGGCCACAAATAATCTTTTTGTTTGTTTTAAATGTGACATGATATATAGAGCAAATTTGGTTTAGTTGTCCCTGTTGTGAAAATGGGCCATGCTGGTCGAACTGTTCAAAGCGTTAAAAGGTGCTCCTGGGTAGTGCTGCATAGGCAAAGGCTGGGTTCCTGGCTGTAAGACCACAGCATTGTTGTGATGCCTCTTAAGATTTTTCAAATATTTTGCAGTAAACCCTTCCCCATGCAAAACTAGTTGACACGTACATCTTCCTAATAGAAAAGTGGTTTTTCTTTGAAACGTTTGACAGAAGCAGGGTTGTAGTGTTACTACATTGTTTGGGGTTTTTTGTTGTTTGTTTGTTTGGTTTTTTTTAATGAGGTCTTTAGTGCATGCATGCTATTCTCAGCTAATTCTGTTGCTGTTTTATTCTTGTGAACTTCTATCGTGTATTTCCAGGAGATCAGTAGACAGATTGTTAGGCTTGGTGTTGGGGTACTTGCTGGCTTAGTCAGCCTATGGCTAGAGAAGTGTTTTACATTTGGAGGAAAACAAGATGGTAGAAAAAGAAATGCTGAAATGCTTTTAAAAGATAACTCTAGAACATTAGGACTGCATATGGGTATCTGTCTCAATATTGTGTGGGTTGTATTGAAATGTTTTCTTTCTAGGAAGAAGCTCGAAAACATTTTAATTGCCCAATTCTAGAGGGAATGGAGCTTGAAAATCAAGGTGGCATGGGTACTGAGCTCAATCACTGGGAGAAGAGATTGTTGGAGGTTAGTGCTGACATTAGGAATGGAGGGTGCTGTGGGAATGTCTGCTCCCCCCGCCTTTATTTTTAGGTTTACGGTGTTACCTACTGGAGCCTTGAAAATGCAGGTGTATCAAACCACACTGAAATATATCACAAACAGTACTAACCTACAAATACTTACATGTCCAATTTCTAGATAGATTTATCTTTTTACCTTATTGCTAAATCTCAGAATATGAGTTTGAGATAAGCTGA
>VZSC01000546.1:294306-321012 GCA_013398225.1 Steatornis caripensis
TAAGCTGATTACTAAAAAAGTAAATGTCTCTTACTTTGAGAAGGCATACTCTCTTTTTAGGGGAAAGGGAGTATCCCTTTGAGTCAATTCAACTTTGTCAATCTCTGCCTCTTATCCATCAAATATTTGATCATTCTGTTTATTCATTATCTTGACTTCATCTTTATTCATGTGCCCTGGGATTAGCTTTTGCTGTCTCTACTCCAGAACCTCGTCTGATCAAGGAAACGCTTATTTCCCTGATGACACTTAAGCTTACTTTTATTTCTGACTTTGAGTTGTGTGGTATTTTTAGCAGAGGTACACTTTCTAGTTATTGTTGTATGCAGTGAGGTAAACAAGAAGGGAAATGCTTCAGGACAGATGCTTTTTTGGAAGTAATCTTGAAAAATGCGTATTTCTTGAGACTGAAATTATTAGCTTTTCCTGCTTTTCAGTAACCTTTGGTGTGGAATAGCAGTTTAAAGCCAACTGGAAAGACTGAGTGATGATTGAATAGGATTAGCAGAAAGGAGGTAACTACTAATCTCCTCTGTGCCTTTCCAGAGGAAGTTTTGTATCTGGAAAGTAACCCATACAGTTTGGTTTTGGTCTTGATCCAACTCTTGATAAGTATTGTAGTGTTAGCAAATTTGGCACTGAGTCTGCTGGTGCTAACTCCTCCTAACCACACTGGTGGAGAGGGAAGGCTGGAAAACTACATGTTTTGAAGAAATAATAGAAATGAGATGAAGTTCACTAATAGAAGGGTGAGTGACTTTTGCTGTAAGCCTGAAGTTTATCAGATGAAAATGACTGAGCAGGAAAAGGCACGGGTGTTACGGTTGCCAGCTATAACGTGATTAGGAAACTCCAATGTGACCAAAGTTGCTCTTTGAGGATGGTGTGAGCTTGGTTTTTTTTAAATGAGGCTGAAAAGTCCACTACCACACTAATAAAGCTTCCTTGCTTATTTTTAAATGAGACTGAAAATTCCACTACCACACTAATAAAGCATCCTTGGGAGTTTTGTCTTCCTTTAGTCATGTGTCTTGTGCACCTTGCTCCTGAAAAAGACTATTAGAAATTCTAATCTGCACAAGAAAATTAAATGAGCTTGGCTTTCATCTTACCAAAAGGGGAGAGAAGAGGTGATGTGATTGCTACTGATAAATGTGCTAGAAGAAGGAAGGGTTTTATTTTACCTGAAGAAAAATGAGTACACATTGGTCATGAATAAGATTTAGCTGGAATTTGGAGTGAGGTTTCTGTCTTCCAGAATTCTGAAGCTTTGTAGGGTGGAGTGGGCAAGGAACTTGCGCTTTTGATCCCTTTTATGAAAGAGGTTTGTATTTGATTGTCAATAGTAAGAAGGGACTGGAAGTAAAATGCTTTTTCATAGAAAGCTTTTTCTTACAATAATGATTTTTGATGGCTTGCTAATAGTAATGGATAACTTTCAGAATGAAGCAATGACTGGATCCCATACACAGAATCGCGTCTTTTCCAGGATCACCTTAGCATTAATGGAAGACACAGGGTAAGAATTAGTAAGAATGGCGTGGTTTTGGTTCAGTTGTGTTTGGTTTTCATTGTACTTGTTTTTATTTGGAATTGATGCACTTGTGCTTATCCATCTGCAACACAGTAGGTAATTGACATAATTAGCATCACGTTAGACAAGAAGTTATACCTAGTATGTAGTTTTTCTTCATGTATTTCAAAACCCATCTAAACATGCGTTGTACTATTTGTAACGTCTGTTTACTTTTTTCTTAATATGAGTCTTTCCTCAATTGCATGCAGTACATACTGATTGTTTTTTCAGCACTTCTTGCAGGTAGAAAGCATACATGGAGGAAAAGCAAAATTGTCTAACATGTCATCTTTCTGTATGCATTGCTCCTTTGCAGATCACAGTGCGTTGCTGTTGAACAAATAAGCAATAAAATTTTCTTTTAGTTCATTGTGACTTGAAAAATAGTGGAATTGTAATCTATTTTTTTAATAAGCAGGAAGGGATGCAGTTTTGCTTTTTCTTCATTTGAAGACCTTAAGGCATAGTATGAAGTTCTTTGGACTGCTTTCTTAGTAATCAGAACACTAATTTTTGAAGTAACTATATTCTCATTTCAAAAAATCTTTCCAGCTGGTATAAAGCAAACTACAGCATGGCAGAGAAATTAGATTGGGGACGCAATAAAGGCTGTGACTTTGTAATGAAGAGCTGTAAATTCTGGATCGACCAAAAGAGACAGAAGTAAGAATACAGTCTTTCTAAAAAACAAAGAGGAAACCCTGATGCTTGTTTACATTTGTCCTTCAAATGCAACTCAGTAAAAAGAAATAGAGGTAGATACAGACTAACACGGAATGCTGTCCGAAGTACCTTCAGAATGCACCCAAGGTGGAGCGCACCCAATGAATACAGAGCCAAACATCTTAGGCTGTAGAATGCATTTACACTATGAGAGCTATGCTTTAGAGAGGAGACACTTAATCTAGAAGTGTGTGCTTTCTTATTTTGTCCCTTTTAGTTGGAAATGCAGCCTGTGTTATTTTGCATTACTGGATTGCACTTAAAGCAACAGGAGATGATAGTCGTCTTCAAAACAAAGCCTTCCTTGTTTGTTGTTCTTAAAATTTCTGGACACAGCTGTGTAGGGGGACTGTTTTGCTTGAATGGTTTTCTTTAAAGTTTACCAAGCAATGTCATTAAAACTGAATAAACGAGTGCATTGTAACTTTGCTGGCTTGATATTCTTGAAATTAGAAGGGTCATAACCAGACAAATAACAATAATTAGTCTCCCGAAAAGTCATCAGTGTTTCTTTGTGTGATTGGAGTGTGGGGGAGAGTGGGAACAGACAGTCTTGACAGACTGCTTAGTTAAATTGTGAAAAACAGTTAAAGGGATCTAATGAGATTTTTATTCTCTTTTTTTTTTTCCTTTGAGGAGGCAATTAATCAGTCCGTACTGTGACACTTTGAGGAGTAATCCTTTGCAGTTAACCTGCAGACAGGACCAAAGAGCGGTAGCAGTGTGCAACTTGCAGAAGTTTCCAAAGCAGTTACCTCAGGAATATCAGGTATAGTGAATCTTACTTTACCAAATAACTGTGTGTTTTCTTTCTTGTGCTTTGCAGCCAGGTGATTGTATTTGGTTGCATCTTTTTCTTCTGAACTAGTAGACAAGAGTAGGTACTGTGAAAAATGTCTACTTAGTTTATTATAAGGAGTCTGGAGGCTGAAAAAAAGCCTTCTGATCTTAATAAAACAATAAGGATGTTGCTTGGCCGTCTAACCAAATATCAGATGGAAATGTTGCTGTATAACAGAAGTCCCCCAGAATGTTTTGTTTGAGATATTTTTTTCACCCAGTCTGCTGCCTTCTGTCACTGCATGCTAAGAAATGAGTTCTGTTTCATCCCAGAGAACGCTACGATTGCAAAGGGCAGGTGGGAGAAAGGTTGGGGAGCAATCCGTGCAAATGTGAGTCTCTCTGCATTTGTAGCATCATAGAATGGTTTGGGTTGGAAGGGACCTTAAAGATCATCCAGTTCCAACCCCCCTGCATGGGCAGGGATACCTTCCACTAGACCATGTTGCTATTTAAGTATTTGTAAATACTTCTGGCTGGTCTGATTCAAAGGTATTGTAAGTTGCTGTTAATAGCATTCCTGAGTATTAAGAGCTGATGTTCTTACAGCTGTAGTGATTGGTTCCGTTTAAAAAAAACGTTGTACACTTGTTTTTATGTAAACTGCTTCATGACCTATTTTGGTTTGCAGTATTTTGACAATCTTAACGGAGTACCAGCAGAAGACTTGCCTTATTACGGCGGCTCAGTAGAAATTGCTGACTATTGTCCCTTTAGTCAAGAATTCAGTTGGCATTTAAGTGGTGAATTTCAACGCAGCTCAGACTGTAGAGTAACTGAAAACCAACCAGGTCAGTTTTCAGAACTTCAGTAGGGTATTTAAGAGACAATGTTTGTTGATCTGGAATGGACTTGCTGTATGTCCAAACTAATTGGATGTGAAATTAGTTTTACCCTACGAGCTGTGTAAAAGCTGTGCTGGGGTGAGAAAGACACAATGCACAAGAAATGCACAAATAGCATGTACACTTACGAAACAAACATTCACATCTAATACACAAATTGCATGAGAGCTGAACAGATATTAACCCCAAATGATCCAAATATAAGACAAAGGGTGGGGGTTGGTTGGTTGTTTTTGAGTCTCTGAAAAGTAATACCAGTTTCTACCTTTTGTAGATTTTTTTTTTTTTCTTCAAGGGAAGGTGCGAATTACCAGACCATGGGCTTGTCTCCTCGGGTAGTGCATGAGCTTTCAATATTGCGGAGCTCTAGATACTACCTGTCTGTGCAGTTGTCTCAAAACCAAATGAATCGACACCCTCTGCCCTCAAGCCAGCAATCATAGCTGGCACTCCTGGAGAGCAAACATATCCACATAGTTCTGATGGGAAGTGTGCTTTTTAAAAAAAAAAATCTTATGTTTCTTCCCACTTTATGTTCAAGACAGTATAATTCCCAAACTGATAATGTTTAATGGTCTGAAAGATTTCAAATGTAAACCTTGAATTGCATATGGAGACATTGGCTAACTATGGCATATTGAGTTGATGTTGACTTTCTGTTCCCCTGTTAAGTTGCAATTCAGTATATTCTTTCTACCTTAGATCCTACCAAAAACTATGGTGCGGAGAAATACGGACCAAACTCTGTATGTCTTATTCAGAAATCTGCTTTTGTCATGGAACAGTGCAGGAGGAAACTCAGTTACCCCGACTGGGGTAGTGGATGTTACCAAGTAAGTATGTGTTGGGTTTGATTTTTTTTGTTGTTTAAATAACACTAAAGGGAAAAGTCAGTGTGTGAGCTGGCACAGGCAGGATGCAGGAACAACCACAAAAACGTGGATGAATGCAAAGAGTAAATTTATTTTCATTACCTCGCCAACCAGGAGCTCCCCGAAGCAGCACCCAGGCAGAGGCACACAAGCAGGGCCGTAGGCACTGCGGAGCTGTTTTCACCTGTGTATCAGGGATTCACATAGGAGTAGTTTACCACTGTGCTTTGATCTTTCCCACAGCAGGGCAGGAACCTCGAGCGTGCTCGATGAGTTGCCTCTATCACAGGCCTATGTTATCTAAACACAGATGTTCTACTTGTCCAACACACAAGACTAAACAACATTTAGTATGATACATGTGTTTTTCAACACCCCAGCTGCAAGTCACTTGAGCGTGTTTACAATCCTCCTCACCAATCTTCTGTTATTTTCCCACAGGCAGACATGAAATGTCGGCTGTGACTGTTAGAACTTTGCACCTGGACACTGTACATGATCTTTTCTGCCTTAAATCACTAGATATATGACATGCTTGGAAAATACATATCTTCCAATCATAAGCCTGTAGTTTAGATCACACATCAAGTTAAGCGTGTGGCCACTGAAAAAGCTTGTGTGTTACTTCTAGTCTTGCTAGGGAGTTCATCTGCCTTACCCTTGTGACGCTTTCTGCACAGCTAAGTAGTAATACTTATATTGGAATCTTCTGTTGTTGAAACTTAACGTTAATTAGTCACTTTGATTTTTTTCAAAGGTGTAAAGCACTGTGTACATGTCACTTGTTTTTCGTTATCTTCCTCCTCTTCAGGACTATCTCACTAAAGGTGTCACTTTTAACAACAGCACAACTCTTAAAAAAAGTAGTCATTAGCAGAAGCCCAATTTTACTTCTTCTCAGCTGATGAACTGCATAATTGCACTAAAAGAGTACAGTCAGTGTTTTAAGGCATTCCTGAACCAAATAGTTGCTCTGAGTGCATTAAAATACTTGCAGTTCATCTATGCTGTAATACCAGGTGCTTACTGAGTGTAGTATTTACTTTATTGAAAGAATCTCCAAACCCCAAAACATACTTCTGATAAATCATAATACAGACTTGTCTTTTATTCTTTTATTTTAAGGTTTCTTGTTCTCCACAAGGGCTGCATGTTTGGGTCAAGGACACTGCGTACTTGTGCAGCCGCTCAGGTCAGGTACTAACTGTGAGCATTCAGATGAATGGCTGGATACACATTGGGAACCTGATTTGCCCAGCCTGTTCGGATTTCTGTGACTCCTGTCCTCCAGAGCGGGATCCTCCAGCTTCTAACTTAACAAGAGCTGCACCAGTTGGTAGGTTGCCTTATGATTTGCTGAAGTGAAACTTAATAGAAAATGTCTGAGGACACTAGTTTTGTGTCGGCTCTGACTGTTGGGAACAGAAAAGCGGAGCTGCGGCCTGGCTGTTCCAAGATCCTAGGCATAGGAGTTAAAGGAGGATGGCAAAGGTGTCCTGCTTTTTTGCTGTGCTGTTGTGCTTTTGTTTCTGGGATCAGGGTAGTGGCTAACAGGAGAGAAATGTGTCTGAAACATAACTACTTCACGTTATGTCTCCTGGTAGTAGTCCCTGAAATCTAGCTTTAGCCTAGCAACTTGCCAGAAAATCTGATCTGTGTTTTGAAGGCTGTATCATTATAACCTTCAAAATCATCACCTTGGCAGAGAGTTCTCACTTTTGTAACTTCCATTGACTATGTTAATGCCATATTCCAGAACATGAAAGATAGATGTCAGTTTGATTTTCGAAGGAGGAAAAAAGCGTAATTCACTGACTACTGGTTAATGTTTTGTCAAGAACAGATGGCTTTCTAAAGAGCCAGTTGATGAAAGAGAGCAGTCTTTGCAGTATTTTGTACTAGTAGCTTATTTTTAAGCCTTCAACCAATTCTTTAATTGTTGGATGTGCTGTCTCTACTGCAGTTTTCAAGGAAAAAAGAATGTTGTTTAGTTTACCCACACACTCGATTCTTTTCTCAAAGTGGTGCACTTGGGTTGGTCTGTGCTGTTTCAGTTTTGTTTTGTCTCAGAGACAGCAACATTTCAGTGGTTGGTGGAATGACTCCTATAGGTCAGACGTTAGCATGAGAAAGCTGTAACCTAGGAGATTCACATCCTAGCATCTATTTGAATTCATGCTTCGTGTTTCTCACATTCTATATATATATGTGTGTGTGTGTGTGTGTGTGTGTGTGTGTAAAAAGGTTTTTATCTGTGCAAGTTTATGTTTGTGTCTGTGGTTTTCTTAAGCCTTGTGGCTGTGTGATTGATTACCTACCATATGGACAAACTCACTGGTTCATGGATTGGGTTTTCCCCCTCCTCCTTTTTTTTTTTTCCCCTCTTCAGCTTGGTGTTTTGTGGCTTGGGTTTTTATATGACTTACAGCCATGCAGATCAAAAGTATTAATAGAACAGTCTTTTGAGAGTCTGTGGTTTTGAAATGCTGCTTCTCCCCAATTATGCCATAGGAAACTTTCTGCTCTTTTCTTGCAATATCTATAAGTTGTTCTCATTTGTGCTCCTATTCACTATTAGTGAAGGAATGCAGAAATTTAATTGTAATGTGAATAATCTTGTTATTTGGTTGCTTTGAATTCCTAGCCTTGAAAGCTAGAATAAATCAGTGCAGGTTACTGCAAATATGTTTCTGCTCTTTAATGCTTTTTAGTGTTCAATTTGTTATTTTATCTTCTCTTTAACAATGAAATTTATAAGCTTTATGGTGTTTTGTTTTTTATTTTAGACTTATGCTCCTGCTCATCTAGCCTGGTTGTAACCCTTTGGCTCTTGATGGCTAACTTAATTCCCCTGCTAACAGGATTATTTCTCTGCGCGTAGAGTTAAGCATGGGGCAAGAAGATGTTCCAAGACGATAGACCATCATGTTGCACTCCTTATTGTGGAGCACTGAGTATTTGTCTCTGCAGGCAGCTGTCTTCTGCTGAACCTCATGTCTCCTGGCACGTATTGGTGCAGATAGTAGTCAGGGAGGCACTGACAAAAGCAGCCAGAGTTTGAGAGGAGGAAAATTTACCTTGTCATCTCAATAAGTGCCAGTATTTTCTGAATTGCAACCTTTGTCTTTTTGGTGCAGTAACAAGATCCACTACGCCAGCTGTGGTAGACTACCTGGCAACTCGGTCAAGATTTGAAATGAGAACTCTTCTGTAATAGAACTGAGGGTTGGTTTTTTGTTACGTTGTCTGTGTGACTGGCAGCAAAGCATCCTCAAACTGGAAATATACCTCAGTGGGTTAGTCAAAAGCCATGTCAAAATCAGTTGTCATCACTGCTGTTAACCCAGGCTGGGAAATTTTTTGTTTGTTTTGTCAATTCTTACAGTTTTATGGGGGGAAGAAATAATTTAGTGGGGTAGACCGGTGGTTGGCGATTGTCTTCACAAATGGATTCTGCAGCTTTGAGGCTTCTTGGAATTTGTGTTAGTTTGCGGTAAAGCAGCTCATTCTTGGGGTTCACTTCAACCTCCCTCATGCACAAAGTGGAATTTCAGACTGGTAACCAAGACAACTGGCTAGAAATCCCATTCTCATTTAGCATGTGCCAGTTCTACTGTGAAATTTAACATTTCAAATGTTTGAATATTCTCAGAGTAATTTGCTAGGCAAGTGCATTTCAGTACTGACATGCAGTCTGTAAAATTTGGAAAGATTTTCTGAGTATTTTTAGTTTTGTTGGTTAGTTTCTTAAATAATGGCATTATTATTTTTTAAGTAGTACGGACATAAATGCAGCTGTTCTCAGTTTTCGTTGAAGGGTAAACCAGTAGTAATGGCAGTCTTACAGGACCATATTGACTTCTCTAGACTAAAAACTATATTGAAAGCGTAAAAAGTCTAACCTGTCTTTTTTCTTTTCTTCCCTTCGACTTTTTCTCAGACATATAAATGCTATGGATTATTTGGGTATTTGTTGTAAGTTAGAGAATTGGACATTTCAAACCACACGAGGGCACACTTTGGTACAAAATTAATCACTTGATGGACAAAGTATATAAGAGGAAGTAAATGAGCAAAATCTGTGCAGCTAAGGACAGCCGCTCTATAGGACACTTGTAACAATGTTTTTGTTTCTGACTATAATGTGTTACAAATAATCTTGTTCGGAGTAAAAGAAACTCTTACGTGGTCCAATCCCTTGTCTGTCCTGTTAGGATAGCTTTCATTCTTAGAAAGGTGTTAAACTTCAGGGAGCAGATGTGCCCAGTGCACTAAAAAATGCGAATATAGGGAGAAAGCTGATGTTACTCTGCTTCTTAAATGTGCTGTGATATTAGAATTGTCAGTGACTAGATCCCTTTCTGAAATGAAAGGTAGGGGGATGAAAGGAGTAGGGAGTAAAATTTCTTTAGCTGTGATTAAACTTGTTTAATAATAGGACTTCCATTGTAATTATAAGAAAATCTTTGTGCCTACTGGACTTGTTTGGGGGATTTTTTTATTTTATTTAAAGAAACTTTTATTTAAAGACACTGCTGAGGCGAGTAAGCTGCAACCTAAAACTGAAGGTATCACAGCTGAGAGAGTACCTTGCACTGGGCCAGTTCCCCTTCTTAGCTGCAAGTTAAGTTTGCTTTGGATTGTACAAGGCCTAGGCTAGCCTTAAGTAGGTGTTTCTGAGAAGCAATACAAGTTAGGAATCAAATCCTTTAAGTGTGTACAAGTTCGAATTAAGAAACACTTGGATTAATAAGTGAACACTGATTATTTTAATATATGCACAATCAACAGTCAGTGTAAATTGATTCCTTGAAAATATAAAGGTTTGGGTCCCAGAGCTTGGTATTGTATTTTTTGTCTGTCGTGCAATAATACGGTTTAAATGGTATTACTCAACAACAATGCTTTTGATACTTGAAAAGAAATTATTGGTTATTTTTTCTTACTGTGAAATATTTGCACTGTCTGAACTTTCTGGTTAACTTTATAACTGTTAAACTTTTTTACTGGTGTTAATTTATTGTGCTTGGTATTTGATATGCTAGTCTCCTGTCTCTCTAAGTGTGAAACTTGTCATATTTAAGTGAATATTTTTATCTTCCACGCAGTTGTTTATCTTGAGGGCTTTTCTTCTTTTATCCTCTCTTCCTGAGAACTAACTGAAAGATGGCTTAAGAAGTTGATGCTTACCTACTTCTGGACTGTATGCATTAATTAAAGAAAGAGGCTGTAGTGCATTGTACCTACAGGGAAAAATGTGTGTGTCTGTCAGAGCTCATGTGATCGGATTCACCAGTACCTGCTGAGTAGCTGCATCAGTGAATCCAGTGAAGTAAAACTATTACCGCCTTATAATAATCTGATATTTCAGTCATAATTTCTTTGACGTGCAGCCCTCCAGCTGGCTGTGAACTGCAGAACCAGATGTGACTTTGGGGAGTCGGGGAGGGAAGGTACTTTAGCGGGCATAATCTGATGTGTTATCCTGTCAGTGCGTTAGCAGCAGTAGCCATGTTGGAACTGCCAAGAAATGTGTCAAGCTTGGTTTAAAGTGAGAATGAATTGGTGACTGTCGAAGAGAATATTTGAGTAAAACTGACTACCTCAGTTCTGTTTGTCTTTGAGTTAAGCTTCTAGCCTGCCATGAACTTCCAAATCTTAAGATGAATCAAAGAAAAACACATCTCGGGTTTTTTAAAAGCAAAATAAATACAGTAGGAAGCATAAGCCGTTTTTTCCTGTCAAACACAGCTAAAATTGGAGCTTACACCAATCAGTTATGTAGCCTGAAGTGTAGTTTCACCCCGTAGAAGTCGGTATTGCTTTTAAATAAAAACAAAGTTTACAGGCAGCTACTTTAGGTGTCCTGAACATATTGCGGCAGGTCCATTCTGTTGCATCTCTTGCACGTGAAAACATTGAAATACAGCCCAAGTAAGCCTTTGTGTTTTCACCAGAGTAGACAGGGCAGCAGGAGCCCTCGAGATAGTGCTAAGAGGTAAGAGTTAGCTTGTCTGTAGCAGAAACATTTTCAGTGTGTTAATGTTCACAGTTTTAATTTTTAAAAAAAATTCCATGTTTGCTTATGGAAGTAAATTAGTCTTGCGGTCTTTCTTTACCGCAGTAGTTAAAATCTACAGTGATTGAATTAGAGGTTGAGGCAAGTCATTCTTCCAGAACACGTTTTTCTAGTGTTTCAGGCAATTACAAGGAGGAAGGACAGCTTTTGGCTGGAGTATGCAGCAAGTAAATTTCCACTGAAAAGCAGCCAGTTCATTCGTTTTGAAATGAGTTGGGGTCCTGCGAGACTGTCACGGCCTTGGATGTAGGTTAATTACCGTAAGAGAATTTTGACCCTCATTAATGGACTGTTAGTGCAATGCAGCTTGTTCTGCTGTGCGTTAGAAGACTGACGTCACTTAAGAGCAGATATATCTACAATCCCTTACAAGGGCCTGTTGTTTTTAAATCTTCCTGTCCTGCAAATCTTTCTGCTTGAATATATTTCAGTAGAGAGGGAGACGTACGCCCTCTGTTCCTCACTTTTCCTAGGAGTGACGTTCAGCCAGCTGAGCAGGTCAAGGTCTTTCCCCTGCAAGATTTAACAAGCAGCTTTTGCTTGGCTGAATGTATTGCCCTTCAGGATTTGGGTCTATTTGTATATTAAATAATGTGATCTTACACTACCATACTTCCAAAGTGCAAATGTTGCCTTTTTGATGTGAAGCTTAGGTTGGAGATAAAACAACTGTTTTGAGAGAACTGGCTGACCTTGAACATGTGTTTCCTATTTTGGTACAGAATGTAAATATAGAACAAGTTATTTTACATAGATTTTGACTGGATTGAGATATAAGGGCTAATTTTTGTTATTTATTGGGTAAAAATTTCCTTATTTTACTGTGTGTTAAAAAAAAAAAAAGTATGTTCTACAAAAGAAAAAATTGTTCAATAAAATGCCTGGAGAAAATCGACTCTTCTTCTCGTTTTGTTTGAGAGCTGACAATTATTAACCACAAAAATAAGTGCAATAAAGGACCATGATTACAAGTCATTTATTTTGTAAGAATTTTGAAAAACAAAATTACATGAAATCTGTATATTAATCACTTTATTATGCTGTTATCTGATACACTTTGAATGTAAAACATTCTATGTTGTTATTAGCTCATACGTGACTTATCCGAAGTTCAGCCTGCACAGTGAAGTGAGTTCTCTATCCCATCCTCACGTGTTTGATACTTAAAAATTATGCAATATTTAAATCTCCACTTGAAAACGGAAGATCATAATTCTCTGTTTTGTGTAAAGGGTTTGGCCACAGGAGTCCCATGTCCGCTGGAAGAACAGCATTGCCCTGCGCAGCCCTGAGTCATCGTCTGTGGCGGTGCTCGGAGCTGGAGGAGGTGAGCCGCCTTTGCTGCTGTTCAGCAGGATCAGTGATGCTGCAGCCGCTGTTCTGGTACCCGAGCCAGCTTTGCCTGCTGTAAGACTGAAGTGTTTACAATATATTTGTAATTACAAGTAATACATTTATATATATACATTACTCTGAGAAATGTGAAAGATGTAACAACATTCCTCTAAAATGCAGAGTGGACACCATTTATAATCTTGCTTTTTTTTTTCCCCTAAGCGATATGTCAGCAAATACATAGATTAAAAACCCCACTTGCCTTCCTCTGCTATTTTGGAAAATCAGGTAAAGCAAAGGAAAACTAGGTTACTCTTCCTTTTTGTTTTCTTTGTCTTTAAATAGGAGCCTTTCAAAAGGGTATTAAAGCTTATAAAATGTGCCACTGTTCATTTCATAGATGGCTTTAACTCTGAAAAACATCAGGTATGTAAAGTTACCCAAGTACAGCTATAAGGTTTAAAAACTTTTATGTTTCTAAAATTAATGCCACTGGTAGCAAAACAAAAAACCTGTATATGAACCATTTTGTGTTTAAAATTCAGAAGTAGATAGAGATCTCCCTTCCAGAGTGGAACATGCATTGCTTAAGTGACAGCAGGATCAGGGCATTGGTCTGCAGTCTGGAAAGATGCAGGGAGCTGCACTGGTGTCGGTCCAGTGGAGCTTCCCGGTGGAGTTAAAATGCAGCCTGGTTTCAAATGCAATTTTACACGATTTCTGTGCGTCTACAGCGGTCATTTTCATGCATGTATAAAAAAATCAAGTATCACAGAGTTTTACACTGTTACGTGTTATGTCCTCAAAATAACAGCATTGCATGACTCAGCTTGCAGCCTGTGCATACATCCTCCTTGTCAGCCTCCAGTTCTTCCCCTCTGAGCCAGTACCAATTAATGACTACGACTTGCTGAAAAATCCTGATAACATAAATGTTTGTCGTTACTCCAAATGTTTTTCTGTATTTCAACAGAGTACAGTAAAATACAAAAAAGTTCAGGCTACTACTGAGGGTTCCTAGTGTTCTGAATTTAAAACAAACAAAAACCCTCCCAAAAACCCTTCTTTCTCCTTCCCCCTGCCTCTTAAACTGTTTTATTTATATACCTGCTGAACATTCATGTGTGTCTGAGCACAGTAACAATATCTATTTTTCCGAAGGGGCTAACACTGAGAAACAAAATCAAGGAAGGACTGAATCTCACAAAATCCAAAATGTTATTTGTGTTTGAGGGGATTATGGAAACCCAACATTTGCCCACGTGATTGCATCTTATTGCTGTTAGAGTTTTTTTTTTTAAACTCATTTTTCTGTTTGCATGAGTTCTTCAATTTTTCTGCATCTTGTGCTGTTCTGTAAGCAATATTAGTAGGCAAAATGTTGAGGTTCATGTGAGCTACGTTGAGCTCTCATTATGGAAATTACGAGGGCAACTGTGTTCAATCAACAACAAAGTAGCTCTAGGCAAATGCCCACATTACTAACTCAAATCAAATACTGTTAAATTGTACATTCGTTTCCTGTTCTTGGGTATAATGTTGAAATTAAAGGCAGATTTTTACCCCCAGAATGAGGGTACTGAAATACATTCTCTGTTCCTTTTACAGCAAGCGTTGTCACACAACCTGTTGCTCTACTTTATTTGCCATGGAGTGGACAGAAGTCCTGGAAAGATGAGAATGCGACCAGGTGAGGAGATCTCTACATGTGCTCCGGGTGGTTCTGCAGGCACGCAATGAAATCCTGGATTGATTGACCCTCGTAGCAGATCTTGTAGATGGTTGTAAATAACGGAAACCTAAAATAAGTGTGTAGCAATGAAAATAGTTTTTAAAGTTCATATAAACGTTTCCCTTCCATTTATAATAGGAAAAAAAAATCTTTCTGTTACGTTAAAGGAAAAGTAGAAAACTTTTCTTTATCTTTACAATAAAATTTTAACTTGGAGGTACCTTTACTGGAAGACTATAAATGACCAGTATAAAAACAAACCAGTAGGAATGAAATTCGAACAATTAAGAGGAGCTAGGGGCAGTTTTGGCCGAGAAGAGCTGTTTTGGAGCTAAAATTCCTATCCAGTGTTTTTATTTACCAAAAAAAATCTTGAACTGCATCTTCTTTTTCCTCCTGTGTGCAAAACACACATATTATTTGTATTCATTACTGATACCTAAAAGAGTAAAAAGAATGAAAATGTCTAATGTTTTTCTCTTCCTGGCTTAAAGGGTTCTTTTTCAAGCTTAGTCATGTGGTAAAAAATGAGTCCACTGAATGACTCGGAGCTAAGCGTGTAACTAAGTGTAACTATAGGATACTTATTAGATCAAGTTTTGATTTAAAGTTCACATCCTGTCAAAATGAGCTTTTCTTTTCCCTTTCATTTCTGAAAGATAATGCCACTTGAATCTTCTGTATCTATTATAATTCTAATAGGATTCTTTTTCAAGTATTCATTTAGCAGTGTTTGACCTCTCAGTACTGCTAATGTATGAGAGGGAGTGGGACGGAGGGAAGTTTATCTCTTCTATTGTGTAAGCTGAGACAAAGGCTTTGAATTTATTTATAATCTTACATTACCCCAAACAACTAGAAGTATTTTTTCTCAGCATTATTTGTCACACTAAAGCATTGATATCAGCACATATTACCTATTCAGCATTTATAACATTTTTTTATTAGGAGTATACTCCTGAATTTTATACTGAGTTAACATTTGCACTGAGAGCAGTATTGCTGCAAGCTGTAACAGTGACATACTGGGAACAAGAAACCCTTTGCCCCAACAGACCATGTTTGCAAGCTGACTGTGTATGGCCTTCAGTCTCGGTTAGGGGGACAGGGATGTCTGGGTAGCAATAATCCTTTGGATTATTATTTTTTTTGTTTCCTATGTGTCTGTGGCTTGTTTTTTCTAATGCTGTTTAGCCTTCATCCCCTTCTACTGACCATAGCCTGACCCCTCATTGCCAAGCTGAGCTCTAGTGGTGCCTCAAGATGTAGAAAGCAGTTGTTATGGAAATGAACAAGATAATGAAACACAGTAACTATTAAGGAGGTTATGAATCACTCATCATTTGTTGTTGATTCCACTTTTTAAAAATAAAAGCACTTACTTATCAAGCATATTTTTCTGTTTCAGAATCTTGTAGACTTCAGCTGAGGTCTGAGGACCTTGCAGCTTTTGTCCATTCAGCATCTCATTTTCCAGTTCCTCAATGGACTAGAAGAGAGGGGACAGATTACTTGGATCAGAGGGGATACTGCTGTGATACCAGCAGTTATCAAGAAGGCAAACAGCTAATGATGCCTTTGTAAAACACAGAAGGATTTCTTCATGCGTTAGGGTAAAACATTTCAAAATCCTCCTTACTTTTCCTGTGCGAGCAAAGGCTTCCGCTACTTTTCTATTGCGTCCCCCATAGCAGGTAGTGATTAGGTCAGCGACGCCGCAGCTTTCCAGAAAAGTGGCTATTGATACCGGTCCCCTGCAGAACATCTTGGCGAAGGCCACCATTTCCATAAGGCCCAAGCGTATAACGGCTGCCTTTGTATTATCGCCAAAATCCAGTCCGTCGCAGAACCCAGCTCCCACTGCTACAATGTTCTAAAAACAGTTTAGTGCAAAATATAGAGGAGACAAGGAAACAGTCAGGCAAGACGTGCGGTTTATCAGTGTGCACTGAGCTTTAAGAAAATCCCACAAATCTGCCTTCGCCAGAACGAGGTTCAATTTCCAATGGCCACAAGTTTATCTTATGAAGAAGGTGGACAGCTAGTTACTGTTGAGCAAACTACATGGACTTCTAGAAGATTATGATAAAGTATTCGCTGTTATTTCCATGGGCAATAAATCAAAGCAGCTTGCTTAATATAGCAATATCGCAATTGTGTAGCGTGTATGCAATTAATGGTTTGCTTTTCTGCTAGTTTCTTTTTGTATGTAAGGTTAAACAGGACCAATTCTTTCCTAGCCAGTAATCCCCCCTCCTCTGAGGAAGGTGAATTATTGAAGTACAAATGATTGAATGTATAAAAACAGTACAAAGGCTCACAGGCTGGAGTTGCTTTCAGCACGTTTAAAAGCAAACTCCGAATCTCACTCAAGTGCCCCCTCGCTGGAAACTTGGTGATTTTGGTATGGCTCTGATCTGGTCTAGGACCTCAGCATGGGCATCTCTGAATGATGCACAGATGTGCTGCCAACACAGAGCATCACCTCTGATGCAACCTTTCTAGCAGGTTACTACTTGAACCGTGGAAATAAGTTATTAGTGGGAGCTACTATATGTAGTAAGAGTCTTTGTTCCATGTGCTTACAACATGCAGACAAGAAAATACAGTGGACTATAATCTGCCCTCAGAAGCAAAGGTGCCTCCGGTAAAATAAAGATAAAAATACAACTGTTTTGAAATGCTTTGCCAGCAGTTTTTTTTTTTAAAGTAAATTTCCCCTTTTTCACAGGTTGGAAGACTGTCACGTGAACTACACGCCTTGTCCATGCTCACTCAATCACATGGTGGCAGGACTAATATTAGACCCTGCGGCTTCCAGAAGACTCAGGTGAGGGTAGGATTTGGCCCTAATAAAAACATTTTGTTTTGAAATCACTCACTTTTAAGGCTCCGCAAATCTCCACTGTATCAGAGTCAAGCACCACAGTAATCCTGAAATTGGGAGTCTGCATTAACTCTTTAAAGACTTCCCCTTGTTTTTGGTTTTTGCACCCTGTGAGAAGGAAGGATGAAAGTCAGAGTGGGTTTGCAGTGTTTCAGAGCAGACACAATTAACTGAAACCTGAAATAAGGTCCCAGGGACCACTTTACGCTTTGTGGTCCCAGTAACTGGGTGTTGCTAAATGAGAGATTTGTGTGACAGCAGTTCCTTCTGCTGGAAGCCAGTGTTAAATGTATGCAGGTCCCAAGGCATTGACCAGGCATCACTTAACACTTTAAAGAACTTAAAAGTAGATAGTCCCTAATGCAGCCTTCTGCTTGAGAAAGCTTGTATAATCACAAACCTTGCAAATGATAATACAAGTCGCTTTGTACAGCACGGTACAATGCCTGCTTTGAAAATGTAACAGGTATAATTGCTAAGTATTATTGTGGGGTGCAAATGATTAATGCCCAGTTAATTCCCAGTTACAGGAAGATCCATAGATGATGAAGTTTAATGTTGGCACTGCTCTAACGTTTTTGTTACGGTTCTACGGAGGTTGAGTATTGTATCATTACAGCGCTTGCCCTACGTATTGAGAGAAGGGTAGCCAGCTGGGCAAAGACTTTTGAATGGAGTTTCACTTCATTTTCATACAGGGGAACTTGGTTTCCTTTAGAGAGAGCTCAGCAGTGAGGAGCTGTAGTGTTTTCCAGCTGTTGCTCCTGGAGGGATTCTGGGCACTCAATGTTTTTGAGTACTAAAGAGCCTGGGCAATAGCACCCTGGTAGGTGTGGGGTTTCTGCCCCATCTCATGAGAAACTTTGGGTTTGCTTCTCATCCTTTGCAGTAATTGATGTTGGGGGATACCCAGTCTCTTTGAGGTGGCTGTTTCTGGGCTATCTGGATTTCCCCAAGAACAAAAAAGTGAGGGATAAAGCTCTTTGCACAGTCATTATCACAGCGTGGCTTCAAAATGGGCCAGCAGAAGTTAAACTCCCCCCAAGAAAATGAGTATTGCTCAACTCTACTAACCACATCTAGTCCTATTCGTGCCTAGTCACTCTGCCAGCAACAAATGCCCAGCTGGTACTGTTTTCACTGTTATTGTAACATTTGCAAGGCAAAGGAACAGTATTGCAACGATAATTTTTTTTTTTGTCTTCTGTAGCTAGGGAAGGATGTAACGTTAATTTCTGCTGACTTGGGTTTTAAAAATCATTGGGTTTTAAAAACTACCAGATGAACTTTCCAAGTCAGGTCAGACCTAGTTCTGGGAGGATCGGAGGCTACATCTTGGCAAGCAGTCTGAATGGGAGGGAGGAACAGAATGTTACTAGGGTTTGTTTTGTTCTCTAGGGTTTTTTGTTCTAAGAAAGAATTTTGAAGATGGAGAAATACACCTCAGGGAGCATGAGCACATATGAGCTTCTGATAGCACTTCTCTATCTAGACTGTATAGTGTGTCAGCTGCTGATGTACTCGGTGTTGAGCTGTACAGACCCAGAAGGTGCCTCTTGCCAACTCCTGCAGAAACAGGATTAAGCTGTAATTTTTTAATGGATGAACTTAGCTGTCAGCACTGAAACCCGCTGTCAGTTTGGATCTGATCCTGCCAGCACTGAACTCCTGGGAAATCACACTGCCCCCCTGAACAAGCTCATCAGGCACCACACGCTCAGAAACCACACGGGACCCATCGCATCCCCCTGCTTCCTCCAGAGGTTATCCTGTTGCCCAGCCACAGGTGACATGAAACCACAGCTAACAGCTCTAATTTGGTCTTTGCAATAGTTACCAATGGTGGTTTCACAGAACTTCTCGTCAGCCACTTCTTTGGCTATGTTGGCCCCCATAAGCACACTGATTTCTATTTTCAGTTTCTCTCGAATGAGGTCAGATATGAGCTTCAGGCCGTCAGGACCCTCGTCAATCCCCTGAATAAAAGACGATAGTCAGTGCCAAGTTATTAGAATAGGAAAATGACAGCAGTAGAGCACCGGTAAATCAGAATGTGTCCTATTGCCTGCAGCTCTCTAGTTTTAACTGGAAGGATTTGGGTCTTATATTCACTAGCATTACCCATTAATACAAATGCTCTGGGTTTGTACTTTGATAACTGCAAATTCAAGGCAAGTTCAGGGAGAAGGTAGCGACGGGCGAGGTAACCCTGCAAGAGGCCTCACATCCCGTGCTGCTGTCCTGAGGCTTTCTTTGATGCTGTGTTTTTCCTTTGTGTTAAACTCCTGTAGTATAGAACCAGACTTTTAAATTAAGCTTACAAACAGTGGCTTTTTTTGCAAGATCTAAGTATTAATCTGAGTACTGCATTAGTATGAAGGAGTGTACTGAACTGTCCCGGGGGGTGGGGAGGGTTAAGCTAAAGAAAGAACTAAATTTGCAGGTATTTACTTCCTCACCCACCCTCCTCTCCTCTGTGTATTGCTGCTTGTGAGATAACTTCTATAAGGGAAAAAAAGGCTGGGAAGAGCTGGTATTGTGGTCTGAAAAGTTGAACTACATTCCTTTCATTACAATTTTAAATTTGATATTTCTTGTAATGCAAGCAATAGCAGTAGACTATATTCCTATGCTTTGCCTCCGAGTTTTAGTTTTAGATTCTCTTAAAATATTAATTCATTTTAAGATTATGATAATCTGGTACCTCTAACCTTAAAATTTGATTCCTCAGTTCATGCCAGATTTAAATTGCTTCAGTTCTGCAAAATTATTAGTGTTACTGTGCCGCTTTAATGCCGCCAAGAACAGCTTTAGCTTGTACTTGGAAGAGGCACTTTGACCCAGTGCTCTTTCCACTTAAGAGTTAATTGAGGTTGAAGTCTGATGAGTACTTTTTCTGGCAGCAGCACCAGTTTATGCAGCCCTCCCTCTGCCCATTTTCACCTCTGAGCTGGTCCAAGTGGGAACTGATCCAGGCTAGAGATGGCTGGCAAAGATGGTTACCCTTAGCCCGGCTGGATTGCCCCATCCTTTTCACTCTGTGGCCACATGAGCAGCAGAAGGCTGTCTAAGTTTTAACTCTTGCAGAAAGAAATGCTCATGTTTATGCAGAGCACGCAGCTGAGGACTGAAGCTCCTACTCTTAAGTCGAAGACAGTTATTTACTCTGTACAGATCGAGTCTTGTGGAGATGACAACTTACCTTGATCAGGGAAATCCCAAATGTCCCAGGTTTTATCTGGCCTGCTATCTGCTCACAGATTCGTCCGATGAATTGATGTGGCAGAACAAACACTAAAATGTCTGCCCCGTTTGTTGCTTCAGCCACGTCTGGTACAGCCACCTGGGACAAGATCGACAACCGAAATGAGCCCCCTCATGCCAGGCAGGAATCCTCACACCTTGCAAGACACCAACATGCCAAAGCCATTGAAGACACATTGCAAATGTCCTTAATTTGAACTGGCAGTGTGGTGTAGCTGCTAGCTCTTCATGCAGGCAACTGCATGTCATGGTTTAAAGCTGGGCTGGTATTGACACTGCAGCTGTATTCTGAAATATCCAAAGCAGCCTAACTGTTTAAGGTTTGGATTTTTCATAGTTTCGCTTTTAACTTGCCTCCCATCCCAGCCCTGTGTGGATAATCTGGGGAAGACAATATATTTTCTAAACTTGCACCGTCCTAGGGAGTCCCTTTGCTGGTTCAGCTTTTTCAGGCTGAGCAGCCTCGTATGGTTCTGCTGGAATGAGTGGTAGCACCAGGGAGCACGGGAATGAAGCAGGGTGGTGAGACAGAGCCTCTTCTGTCAGTCTTTAGTTTCTGTAGGCCACCAGCTGAGAGCTACTCAGAAATAAACAATATCAGAAGGCAGACATGATTATTGTATTTGGGGTGGGATGAGTTGTTTGTTTTAAATGTATGGTATCTTGATCAATAGTTAGAAAAATTTACCCAACATGCTTAATAACTAGCAAGATGTATCTTCCTCCAAATGCTAGTGTTACCCAGAACAACTCAAGCCAGGCTACAGAGGCAACGGCAGGTGAATTTGAGCCTGTGATCACAAGCAGTTTGCAGTCAGAGCAAACATTGCCCTTGGATGCAGCCTTGGAGCACACCACCTTAGAGCAAGCGGGATTCCCAGCGGGAGAACCAGAACGGCTGCCACGAAGGTTGCATCTCTGCAAAAACAGCAAAGCAGGAGCCGGGCAGAGGCTCACAGCACTATACAGGTATTTCTCCTGTTTCTCCAAAGTGTCGCAGAGCAATATAAGGAAAAATTAGTTTTGTTTTGTTTTGGTTTTTTTTCTCCTCCTCAGTCAGAGATGAAGGTGTGAGGGTTCCTTCAGGCTTCACTGCAACCAGCTGATTTCTGCTGGTGAAACCTTGGACTTTGCTATAGACAGGATGAGGCTGATATCAAGTGATGATCCCAAGCCTGTTCATTTGCTAGAGGGTTATAAAAGTAACAGTGACAAGTCAATCATAACCCAGGAGAACTGTGTGCCAAGCTCAAACCGCGGGAGTGCTTTGCAATATGCAAATATGCAATCGCAGCACTAAATGGAGAACTAAATATAACCACTTTCCAAGCAAGGAGACCCACCACGTGCAGCGTCTTAACTTCCTTTTACAACTACAACTGTTCCAGAAATGCAGCACTACTTTCTTTAATTCACAAAACACTGGCATTTGGCAAAACCTTGACCAGCCAGAAAACCGCTCCTTTGTTGCTTAAGCAGCAATAAACTATCTAAGGTGATTAATTTAAGTAGAGATGCATAATTTGGTATTTTAAATGTTCATTAAAATTATGTATCTTATATTTTTGGTGGAATTTACAGCATTATTAATTATAGCAGTGTGTTGCTATCTTGAAATCAGCTGTGAGCCGATAGCTCATTATTCATCTTCTTGTAAGCCACAGCTGTTAGCTGTGCTGTTGACTTCTTTTTTTAGAAAAAGGAGAGCAGTAGCTTTCCCATTTTTTCCAGAAGATGCTGTGGGTTTGAAATATCTCAGCTCTGTGTAGACAGATCTCTGCCTGCCATTTCTAGAGTTATGCTGATTTCTGCTGGAGAGGAGGATGGGGTGTTACCAGCACCCAACACAGCTGGGTGTTCGAAGATGCACGTGACACAGGAGACAAGCAGAAGTCACAAAAGTGAGTTACATTGCAGTGACTTATGTGTCAAGATTGGCATCAGTGACGTGGCAAATCAGAATGAAGCAGTTCGTAGTTTTAATTTTGCCAGATGTTGCCTCCCTTATAAAAAATAAAAATATTTCAGTGATTTTTTTTTTTCCCCCCAACTTACCACATTTTTGGGTATCTTGTATCCAGGCAGATATTTAACATTTTCGTGTTCCTGATTGATTATTTCTGAGAGTTTTTTTCCATTGATGATCTCTTCAAATACCCACATCTTGACAGTAGGATCAAATCTGTTGGACTTCTGGACATTTTTGCCAATGATTCTTGCTATGGCTGAGCCCCTTTAAAAAGAAAAAAAAATAAATAACTAATAGGAAACAAATAGTTTTATTGTGAATTGGAAAAACAAATTACTTTAAACATAGTAACTGATGAAAGGCCTGTGCTATAAAGCTGTTCAGGTGCTTGCTACGTTTAGCACAAAGCTTTCTCCACTGCCCTCCATCAAAAACCCCAGTGTGAAAACACAGAAATTAGAACCAGAGTAAACATAACTGTAATAAGGGATCTAAAATCATATCAAAGATCGTAGAGTGGGAGTGTGATGTACCATCAACAGCACTAAAAATACAGTATCTGGGATTAAAATCTCTCTTGCTCCTTGCATAATTCTTTTTTTTTCTGAAGACCAACAAATGTAAAATAATCCAGGTGGCAAAGCAGCACTGAACGATCTTGCTGTGACAGTCTTTGTGCATCTCATCTAAAATACATGCATCCCACTTTCCTACCAATAATCAAGCAGTTGCAATAAGGATTTTATGTAAGAGTTAAACCCTCAGAAATTGTTCTTCTCAAAAAAAAAAACCTTCAACCTGATGGTTTCTCTTTATTTATTGTTTAATTATAACTGTAACAGGATCTATAATAGTTGCAGCCTGAGGATATTTTAACCATCCACTTTACTCTTCTTCAGTCATGCTGAGCATTTTTTAATCTCAGTTCAGACAATTACTTTATTTCCCCATCATCACTGCAGCCTTGCAAACATTCACTTACTTTCTTGCCAAGAGAGAGTTAAAAACCCCGCAGAAAATATTGGAAGTATTGCTTAATTGCGCTGGAGACTCCGTTCGGAGCCTGGACTATGAATGTAGACCTCAAGCCTATCCATAAAAATTACTTTTCTAGCTATGTACCGAGTTCACATGATTCTCTGTTGAAAGATGCAGACTTCACCTCTAACCTCCGCAATCCTGAATGGGACTCGTGACTCTCAGTAGATAAATCTGATCTTCCAGCAGAGCTGTCATTACCACTGCGCTTAGATGTTGCCACCCAAGTATCTTCCTATTGACAAGATATCGATGAAGGTATCTCGGGCATAAAGGTAGCTCCATAAATGACAGTATTTTTTGTTTGGTGAATGAGGATTTGAGGGAGAAAGGGTTTAAAATGCATTGAGTAGTCATCAGGGAAAATACCTCACCACAGAACCATCAAGTGGTTCAAAAGCTGATGCTCTGTTTTACTGAGTCCATTTAAAATTCAGCCATCGCTGATCAGCCTTGGGAAGAAGAATTGCTTTGTCTGTGAAGGCGGTGTTCAGTAGATGACACAGGCTTGGCAGAAGAGGGCTGCTTATGCAAACAAAACCAAGGATGCTCACATATAAAGATGTTGCCATGGTTTTATATTCTCCAAAACTCAATTTAGTGAAAATTAATAGAAGGCAGAGAACTCCACTGAGATAATTTTTAAATGTAAGTGAACACTGCCAACCATTTTTTCCCCAATTATGTTAATTCATGTGGGAAGTGATTTACATATCACTAAGAAAAAGAAAGCTTTTATCTGGAGCTTTCCTGTCAGTGTAATGAGAAAGCTTTGATATAGAATAACTCAAGCAAGACCCATTATTTACATATGTGAATATGAAAGTGTTTGTTTGTGGCACATATCAGATATGGTGAAAAATAGAGCAACTGGTGCCATCCCTACACAAAAGGCGGTCAGATATACTTATGCCATTCCTAATAGTTTTTCCGAGGAGGTCTTAAAGACCTTAGTGGTTGCAGGTCTCTTCCCTTCCCCTACCAGCCCACCCCAGGACTTTGCTGTCCTTAGCATTAAAAAGATCATCCTCACGTTTAACCTAAGACTTTCTTACTGCAGGTTAAGCCCATCTCTATTCTAGACCAGTGGAATATTGTTATTCTCCTTCAGAAGCTTGAAAGCGGTCACGTCTTCCTCCAGTCTCTTTCTTAGCCAACCACCCTGGATTTTTTAAATTCTAGTATCACTCAGGCTGGCAGGGACCATGAGAGGTCTCCGAAGTGGGAACAACACTGAGTTCAGGTGGGTTGCTCAGGGCTTCGTTCAGTCAAGTCTTGAAAACTCTCCAAGGACCACCACCTCTCTGGGCAACCTGCTCCACTACTTTATTATTCTCATAGGGTTTTTTTCCCCCCTCTCTTTATATACAGAGTCAGAACCTCCTGTGGTTCAATTTATGACCCTTGGCTCTTGTTTTCCTTCTGCGCACCTCTGTACAAAGCCTGGCCATCTGTCCATGTTGAAGGCAAGAACCTAGTTCAAGCTGGATCTTTGCTGAGGACTCCGCAGTCCAAATGAATCTAAGAAGGTTGGGAGAGCTTTTGGATTCTGTAGGGCCAGGCAGTGAATTAAGCCTCTATTTTTAAAAACAGATAACTGAACCATGATTAATGTAAACACAAACCCTCCAGCACCTGGCTGGCAACTGCAAAATGCAGTGCAGCACTTCGCTTAACCACATCAGTCATGAGTCTCCTGGCAGTGTTGACTTAGTAAGTCCCTGTGACCCGCTGAACTTCTGCAGCTGACACGAGCTATTGCACCATGCTTTGTCACATGTCAACCACATTTCTGAGCTGCAGGAAAGACGCAAGAGCCGTGATCTGAACTGTTACCTAAATATTCAGGAGGAGCATAAGAAAAAAATGTTTGCCGAAGATAAACGTTATATGTCTGTGTTGTGCTAAGAAACCTGTTCTGCCACAGAGGCTATGAGTAGATGTGATTTAAACACCAGAGCACAATGTTTATCTCGTCCCCAAACATTTTACAGTCTATGCGCATGGTAGGAAGCAAGAGATGGGTCCAGGCAGTATGAGTAAGTAGATAGTATTGAATCAACTGGGGTCTCTCATATCTCTGTGGCACAACCCTTCTCAAGTTTGTAGGTACACGTGAAAAAAGAGAACTTTCCCGAGTACAGATCTGAAGGAAGACAACTAAGTGGCTTTGGAGAATGTCTTATGGCAAGGGGACAGCCTGGGAAAGGCAGGAGGTGCTCGCCTGAGGATGCAGCAAGATGATGATGAAGGCTGTCACTGTGGGCTGGCCAAAGGTAAAAGCTGGCTCCCAGATGTGCAGCCATAGCGGCTGAGGGGCTTGGAAGTGACAACGAGCTGCCTGCACAGGCTTGGATGCCTGTGGGTAAGCTGAGGGAGAAGAGGGCACAGGGGAAGAATGCAAGCGCTGGAATGACGTGGTGAAAGCGGCAGTTGGGAAACACCAGTGCAGAAACTACGGGGCAGGACCGCGTCTATCAGGACCAGAGAAAGCCAGATGCATGACGATGAGTTCCTGAAGAAGACTTAGCTGCGCAGTTACATGTGAAAGGCTGCATCTGAGAGATGTCATGCACAAAGAGCCTCTGATCTGGAAAGAGCATGCATGTGGGGGCTCAGAAAGCAGTGGGCTGGTTTAGCAAGGCAGGAAGGCAATGAGCCGTGCTTTTAACTATGCTGTGTTCGCAGCAGCTCACAAGCAACCACTCCCTCACCTATTGATTTTTTTTGGCATTTGCTTCCACTTAACTGTCACATATTTTAAAAATCTTAAGGAGCTTGCCCTCCTTGTCCAAAAACAATCCACAGAACTACCTGGAGGCGAGGATTGTTAATCGCAAGCGCATGGATGGACACATGCGTTGGTCTGTTTGTTTGTGTTCAGATTACATAAACCGTAGGAAAAGTAAGATGTGAAGTCCAGTGAGATAGGGTTTACTGGCTTCAGTGGGGTCTGCCAGACCCCAGGGGCTCTGGAGAGCCGTGCTTTTCTCCAGGATAGAAAGGACTGAGCAGTAGCAAACATGTTGTTGTGAATGGGCATAGGGATAAACGTGGGACCTGAATGCAATGCTTGTACAAGGCTGCATCTGCACCAAGATGCCAAACGACTCGCTGAGGAGGACGGAAGGGAGAGGTGCCAACAAGTCGTTGCTTTAAATGAAGCCTACGCCGGATCCTTCAAAGGCACGCAACCAGCATCACTGCCCTCCTCACTACTGAATGCTTGAATGTGAAGTGCCCGAGCCCTGCCGCAGGCGCACACAGCTACAGGGACACGGCTCTGCTCCTCTCTGGAACCTCGCCGTCCTGTCACCGGCCTTTGAACGGCGCTCACACCTCAGCCGTGCGGGAGCCCCGTGCCTTCCCCGTTCGCGCTGGCTGGTGCCTCTCTGCGGGGCGGCGGTCCCTGCCCGAGGAGACCAGAACGCCGAGGGAGCACGAGATCGGCACCGGGGCCGCGGTTTCAGGACCATGGAGACGCCCCCGCCGCCCGGCCCCGGCGCCCCCCGCACCGGACCTGTTGCGAAGCCCCCGGCAGCGGCG